>OX377620.1:94476630-95076630 GCA_947397865.1 Polietes domitor
TGCCGCAGCAGGAAAAGACAGGTGATGGGAATTCGGGGTAACCAAGAGACAAGGCCGCGGTTACTATGGTTGGGAAGGGTAGTGCCTGGACACCGGCGAAAATCCTTCTGCAGTTTTTATTTCGTTTATAGTCCCTCCAAAAGGCTGGTTGAAGTATAGGTTTTTTGTCAACTGTCCGAGGTGATGTTGCTGGCAAGAATCGCGCCCCGAATCGCTGAGCCACAGCCGGAGCAAACGCCAACAGCCAGCGACCATCAGCACATCATCTCCCTCCATACGACAGCGTTCCCTCCACAGGGACACGACAATGTCTAATCGTAGTTGGTGAAAATTGACATAACTCTATAGTTGAATCCAAAGAATATATTCTGACGTGTTTATTTCGAAGGAGGAGACAAAACAATAGGCGATATTAACAGTGGGTTGTTATGAGCACTCTATGAAAAAAAGAATAATTATTAAATTTTGATTTGCTGCCTTTGGTGTAACAGGATATATGAAGAAATATGTATATGAAATCACATAGCTTCGAATATGGACCGAAAATCAGATAGGAGTCTATGAGAAATTTAAAAAAAGAGATGGGAAAGTTCACCTGAAGAAGTGGATATACCGCAATCATGGTGAGGAGTATATGAGCTCTACGAGAGATACGATACGAGAGCTGTCGGCCAGCGGATGAGGTCCGCAAGGAACTCGCGGCGACGCAACCCTAAGTAATGTGGGTAGGAGTAAGAGCAGCAAATTTACTGACCCCCCGGAAGTTATAGAGAGTGGGTGGTGTAGGTGTTATTGGTAAACTAATAAAGATAAAAGCATGAAATTTGAAATATTTTTAGGATATATTCTCCTCTTTAATTTGACACTTGTATCGGTATCACAGATTGCCAACAAGTATTTACAATATTTCTTGAAAAATTGTATCATTTACAACTTTGTACCTCTTTTAAGGGGCAAGCCCAATTAACTCCATTTGATATATATTTTCAGTTTGTATATGATTTTTCATAATGACAAGTGAAAACTTTTTCGTATTCTGTGAAAGTATTTTGTAAAAACTAAGTAGCATCCATCATCGAAAGAAAATAACTGCTGCAGCGCTTATTTTTGTAAAAAAAAGTGATTGAAAATATTTATACTGAAATGTTTTGTTTCGTTCGATATTCATCACTTCGGCATGTATTGTTTAATGAGGATGGAAACTGACTCCGCGTCGCTCATTTTTGTAAAAAGAATTTGAACATTTTGGCTCTGAAAATCCATCCATCGTATTAAATTATTTTAAAAATATGGAGTCAGTGACCTCATTTTTAGCCCTATATTCATCACTTACGAATCCTTCGAAAGGTATTGATTCCTCCTACTGATTTTTTTATAACACATCTTACAACATATTTCCCAGATTTTGAGTTTTTAGCTGTCAACTTGAAAAACCACAAAAAGTCAATATAAACGTCCAGTAATACGATCAATGAGTTATTCTAAGACAAGAATACAATCTTTTATTTAAAGTGATTTCAAGGGTCTATTAATTCAGAAACAATTTTGGACAAAAGTGCATCCTAAACAAATTACACGGGAATAACATGATTTTTAGAGGTGTTTTCAAGAGTGTATATTTTGCAGATCATCACTAACATTCCAATCTTCATTTCTGGGGGGTGACCGCTGCAAATTATTTTCGTGATCCATCCTACTATATATGGGCATTTCCATGATGTCGAACGTGACCGTCGTACACATTTAAAGTGACAAAAAGATGAAACTAAAACGGATTTTTATTTTGACCATATGCTTAACTTATAGCTCTTAATTAACTGTATAATTGGTGCTAATGCCGATTTTGGGAAAATTTTCGTTTTGTTGATAATTTAAAATAACCAAGGCATTCGCACGTGACCAAAACGTGACAACAATTCAAACGCTGATTTCAGCGAAACCTGTGGCTAATTTTAGAATGTTGTGCACTGATGTCTCTTGAAAATGGTTTTGATTTTATCCAAAAATTATTAATACTTTTTTGTTGTAATTTAACTTTAAGTCCTGTCGAACGTGACATTTTTTTCCATCACGGTATTTATGTTATTTCAGTTGCACTTTTTAAATAGAAATTATAGATAATATATATTTTGTAATTAACAGAAGAATTCAAAGTATTTGTTCTCACATAATAACAGCAAAAATAAAAATTTCGTTTTTTTTTAATTTATTGTTTTGTAATTTTAGCTGATCTTCTTTCAACTTCCTCACCGCCGTTTTCAGCTCTATTTATTTTTTTCGTCTCCGTTTTTGCTTGTCTAGATTTAGACAATTTTATTTTTTTACAAAAAAATAATTAAACGTTTTCCAAAAACTATATATATTATATATTATTCAGAATAGTCGATTAAGGAAGAGCACATTAGTGTAAAACAATTAAATTCTTATATACTCTCCACCAAGGATTGTAGATATTTTTATGCAAATTTAAATAAAATTAAAGTCCACTCTCGCTTGTAGGGAGAGGCTATCAAAACTTTTGGACAGCGTGTATATCGTTCTTAAGTACCCTAACTTTGTTATTGTGCGCATTTTCTGTACTAGTTAGTTAAAATTATACCTCTCGAGATTTATGGTTAAACATTTCTACCGATTCCGATTAAGAATCGATTCTCAGGTCCGATTCTTCGATTCTAAGAATCGGATTCAAAAATAGTTGATCGGGAATCGAGAATCGATTCTTGTCCTCGATTACCATTCACTAGTCGAACGTGACATCGAAGTATGCGATAATGTAAAGCAAAAAGTTACATATAATTGCAGTCGTATAGTTTCGTATCCTTTATTTTTTGACTCCTTGTACTCCCTAAAAGATTTTAGACAGCAAAAGTCAATGCTCAATGTCTCTCTGTAAGAACTTTTATCAAAACAAAATGGGCAAGAGAAATATTCGAACGAGTAAAGTTGCTCTTCCGTAACTTTGCATTCGAATATCTCTAGATGGGATATGAATAAATGTAATAAAGTTAAATTTGATTGTTTCTCTATGAAAATATGATAAAACAAAGTGTTTACAAGAACTTTTAATTTGTTGGTCTTGGTGGACCTTTCTGCGGAAATGCCCATATGTATGTGGTATCTAGAGCGGAAAAGTTAAATCGAGAGTGAAATTTGTATGGGAGCTATATCTAAATCTGAATCGATCTAACTCACTTTCACCAGTTGAATTATACGGTACTGTACCAAATTTGAAGAAAATCAAGTAAAAGATGTGGTTTCTAGAGCGGAGAAAATCACATCGGGATCGATACTTGTATGGGGGTTATATATAAATCTTATTTGCTTAAAATTAAACAGCGTTCAACCTTGGCGCGCAAAACTGACTTGTGCCAATTTTTGTTAGGATCGGAAAATAATTGCGACCTGTACTTTGATTGATAGATGGATGGACAGGCGGACAGGCAGACGGACGGACATTACTAAATCGACGCAAAAAGTGATTCTAAGCCGATCTGTTTAATGAACGAGGGGTCTATCTCATTTCTTTGTGGGTGTTATATACAAATGCACAAAGACATAGTACCCTAGTGGAGGGTTTTTAGGAGTATTTAGTTCACACATAGATTGACCCATCGACATATTTTGCAGATCATCACTCAACAATCCAATTTTCATTTCTGTTGGGTAATCGCAACAATTTCTTGAGTTTCAAGGCCTAGCCTAATATACATACATAAGTACTTAATACTATTCAAACTTTGTGGATACTGTCTGTATCGTGTTACAGTTTACACTGTTTGATTTTGTATTACTTTTTGGTGTGTATTGCCCCCCCTCCCTCTTCAGAGCAGATGAAACCGAAACCGAAACCAAAAATTTCGATTATTTTGCAACTTTGATTCAGTTTCCCTCTGTCATTATTTACGTATATATATTTACTGCGAATGTGAGAATGTTTGCAGAACTCTCTTGACACTGTCGTTACTGCTGGATGAGGAGGGGGAAGGAAAATAAAGAAGTGAAAGAAATAAATAAAAACATTCTACAATTACCGGCATTTTTTATGCGAGAACAAGTAAACATTAACGAAACAATTTTATCTAGATACAATACCGTGCTCTCCATCACACTATTGTTTTGTTTGCTCTCTTCCTCTCTCTCTCTGCTACTATTGTTTGTTCTCGTGGTAGCACCATCATCGTGCTCTTGTTGGTGAAAAAGGGGGGCTTTTGTGTCATTGGCAACATTTTTGCAAACCACGTCTGCTAGCAACATGTTATGTTGAGGTTGAATTTGCCAACAACTTGTTGAAGTTGGGAATATTAATAAATATAAATCGATAAATTTGTAGAAAATGATTAAAGTATATTTTAGTTGATTGGTTTCATAGGCCAACATGTACTTTAGGAAAATTTCTTTGGAGCTTATGGCGTCTTGGATATTTAATCTCAATAAGTACTATCGATAAGCTTTGGACGACATTTCCTGTATTTTGATCAGGTTGAAGTCATATGACACTGTCTTTTTCATGGAGTTTTCTGTATTTTTCAGAAAAGTGCCGCCGTTTGGGAACACTGTACTTTGATGCAAAGCAAGTCGCATCTTAGCTCGTTACCATTCAGGCATACTCACCGATTAATGATATTTCTAGCAAATAATTACAAAAATTTCAGGTTCTTAACCACTGTGCCTCAATCGAATGTCATTATTTGGAGTCTCATCTTTCCGTGTTATTTATTTGTTATTTTTTGTGGTGCTTCTCTGAAACTTGATTAATTATTAAATAAAAAAAAAAAAACAAAACAAAAAACATCTAGAAAAAAGCGTAAAATTAAATAAGTACCAGGTACCAATTCCAAATGTTTTGTTCTAGGAATTATTTAAAATGAAAAACAAAACATTTCAGTTTTTTCGTCATCGTTGGTCGCTATTGTTATTGTTGTTGGCGTAGTCGTTGCCGTTGTTTATAAAAAGTGTTAATTCATTTTAGACGTTAATGTCAATAATGTTAATTGATTGTCCGCCAAACAATTATTTATCGTTGGCTCGCTGGCTGGCTGGCTGACTGTATTGTTTATATCGCTCTGCCTGGGAATAAATTAGAAATGTTTTGTAAAATTAATTAAAGTTTTATGATTTACTATTTACTATAGATTTTCGAGAGATGTTTATTATCTTTTTGGAAGTTAATATCTGGTAACGGCTATATTGCTGAATTTTTGTTTTTAGGCATATTTCATTAAGGCTAATTAGAACTAAGTTCATGGTTCAGTCTTCTTAATTGATTTTCAAATAATTTAACCAAGAGCACAGTATTTCAAAACATAATACATTTTTGTATAACTCTAGGAAATAAAATTGAGTAGCAAAGTTCAAGGAGATCTGTACATCTAAATATAAAAATTACTCCAAAATTAGTTCTCTGGACAATATTCAGTTTAAAGTCTTATGGAATGCATTTTATGGAATCGGTATTTGCTTGTATAGATCTAAGTTCTGGTCAATGTCCAATAATAATGTTTCACATATCTTTGTTTAAACCACTCATGAAAACTATTAAGATCAGACTGTAGAAAGCATTGTTCAGTGGGATCTTTAAAGGATCGAAATATTTTTACATCATCAGCATACAGTAGAATATTAGAATGACAAACTACAGAGGGAAGATCATTAATAAATATTATAAATAGCATCGGACCAAGATGACTTCCTTGAGGTACACCGAATGATACAACTATATTTCGTGAGAGAGCTTTTCCAAATTTTACTCTTTGAATTCGGCCATCTAAATAACATTTTAACCACGATAATAATGTTTTACTAAAGCCCATCATATCTATTTTCATTAGCAGAAGGTTGTAATTTACTTTATCAAAAGCCTTGCAAAAGTCTGTATAAATGGAATCAGTATGCATTTGGTTTCTAAAATCATCATTTATAACTGTAGTGAGTTCCAAAGCATTCGTTATAGTTGATCGATATTTACGGAATCCATGTTGGCAGGGCGACAACAATGAGGAAACTTGGTGCGATAACATATCAGTCATAATTTTTTCTAATAGCTTCGGAATGACACTTAATTTTGCAATGCATCTGTAATTTGATATTTCAATTTTGCTACCAGATTTAAAAAGGGGGATTATAAAGAGTGATTTTTTTGAGGTTAGGATTTTCATGCATTAGTATTTGACAGATCACGTGGGATTTCAGACATGGTGTCAAAGAGAAAGATGCTCAGTATGCTTTGACATTTCATCATGAATCGTCTTACAAACGAACAACGCTTGCAAATTATTGAATTTTATTATCAAAATGCGTGCTCTGTTAAGAAAGTTCATTGCGCGCTTCCATTTTATGGTCAGTTTAATCGACCCACTGAAGCGGCTATTCGGGCTATTGTGACTAAATTTCGCACCAAATTTACATTGTTGGACATTAAACCACCAACACGCTTACGTAGAGTGCGAACTGAAGAAAATATCGCAGCTGTATCGGCCAGTGTTAATGATGACCACCAATTTTCGATTCGTCGCCGTTCGCACCAATTGGGTCTCTGTTACTCAAAAACGTGGAAATGCCAAAATTGGACTAAGCGGATGGACCACCTAAGACGCAGCCGCGGTCAACATTTAAATGAAATTATCTTCAAAAAGTAAATGTCATGGACCAATCTAACGTTTCAAATAAAGAACCGATGAGATTTTGCAAATTTTATGCGTTTTTTTAAAAAAAAGTTATCAAGCTCTTAAAAAATCACCCTTTATATGATTCCTTCCATAAAGGTGGTAAATATCCAAAACTTATTGATTTATTAAATATTATTGAAAGATGGTATGATAAAGTATCAGCACAGTATTTAAGTATGTTATTAGGGATCCCGTCTGGACCAGGATTAAATGTGATATTTAATGCCTTCAAATTTTCCAAAACCGTAAATCTGATTATAATTGAAACATTTATAGGTGAAGCTTCAACAATATTATAAGGATAAGGAATAGAGCGATCAAATTTTTTATTTGAGTAGGTCGATGAGAAAAAGTCTGCAAATAAGTTGGTAATTGATAAATCATCATCTGCTAAAATGGAACCAAATTTTAAAGAGTTAGGGAAGCTACGTGATCGGCGTTTGGAATTTACAAACTTATAGAAAGATTTAGGGTTATTTCTCAATTGATTTTTCATGGTGATTATGTAATTCTTGTATGCACTTCTGTTCGCAATGTTGTATTCAGATCTTGCAATGGAATATTTAGAAAAATCAGCAGAGGAACCAGTTTTTTTGTATTTTTTAAATAATTTATTTTTCTTATTCTTCGATTTAGCTAAATGAAAATTGTTCCAAGGTGGGCCAATAGTATCATGTTTAAAAATTTTAGGAACTGATTTTGAGATGCAATCATGTAACACATTGTAGAAATTATTTATCACATCATCTAAAACTTTGGACGACAAAATATCATTCCAATTAATAGATGATAAAAGTAAATTAAGTTTTGAATAATCTGTTCTAGAATAGCAGTAAACATTTTCATATCTAACATTTGGTGAAGTTTGAGAAGATGAAATAGAAGGAAGCTAGATTTTTAAATCTATGGTAGGATGAAAGCGGTCATCGGGATATGTAACCGGAATAGAAGAGTTCAGCGAAACCTCCAACGGCTGATTAACAAAAATCAAATCCAAAAGCCTGCCATATACATTATATACATTATTCACCTGAAAGAGACCATAACTTAACAAAGATCTAACGCGATCGTTAACACAATTATTTGCAAGAACTGGAACAAGCATATTTGAATTAAAGGATTGATTCCACGTGATTGAAGGTAGATTGAAATCTCCAAGAACAACAAGTATATCACACGATTTAGAAGTTTGAAAAGCAGACTGTATTGCGGAAACATGTTTAGAGTAAAGTGCAACATCAGAGCCGGGAGGAATGTAGGAACATGAAATGAATAAATTTATATTCTTAAACCTTACTTATCCTTTCATTATACCCTGTCTCTACAGAGTAGGAGGGTATATATCATTTGCGACAGAAAAGAAGTGTAACGCATTGAACGACTTAAGACCCTAAGTATCTTTGGGCCAAATCCGTTTCACGACTTTTTTAAGTTGTTTGAGCTATGTCCGTCCGTCCGTCTGTCTGGCTTGCTGGTGTACACATCAACCCATATAACTTCCACATTATGTATTCGAAATCGGCTATGTTTTAGTATTTGAAAATGTTTTTATAATCACTTTAAGTGTACAAAATATGAAGGGTTTTGCTACGCCCCTTTTAGCTGTTAGAAGTTCTATACAAATGATCGAAATACTGTGAAATTTGATATTTAACAATGCTTTTATAGTGTTTCCATTCGCATGGAATATGGGCAATATTGTCACTCCCCTTCTGATACCTCCCACACAAAGTAGCATAAACATTGGTTACAATAAAACCGACATTACATCCATACGGGTAGTCAAAATCACAGGCAATTTGATATTTGAAAACGCTTTTATAATCACTTTAAACCTAAAAAATATTTACGCTTTAGCCACATACCTTCTTGTACCTCCCACACAATTGTCCCTTTCCTAAATAATATTAAATCTTTCATAACTTCTATACTGGCGCATGAATTAAAATACGACTTGATATTTGATAATGTTTTTACAATTGTTTTATAAATATGTGTATATTCTCTGAGGGTGAGCGTATACATATATTCGTTGATCCCGAGATTTAACACAATAAAGAGATCTACTTTTGTGAAGACTGTTGGGAGGACAGTACAAATCAGCACAGTGGATGGAATGGGTGGAATCTGTGTATCTAATTTCGGCTAAAGGAATATTTTTTTATTTGTGGAACTACACCATTTTCAAGTGTAATTCAAAAGACACCATTTGAAATTCAAAAAAAAATAGCAATTGAAATTCACAAATTCCATTTTAAATTCAAAAAATATCAATTAAAAAAAATATCATTTGAAATTCAAAACTCATCATTTGAAATTCAAAACTCGTCATTTGTAATTCAAAAGACACCATTTGAAATTCAAAACTCATCATTTGAAATTCAAAACTCGTCATTTGTAATTCAAAAGACACCATTTGAAATTCAAAACTCGTCATTTGTAATTCAAAATACGCCATTTGAAATTCAAAAGTTTTCATTTGAAATTCAAAAATTATTCCATTTGAAATTCAAAAGATTCCATTTGAAATTCAAAAATGTAAACAAACTTATTTAGGAAAAATATACATTAGGTGTGGTAGCATTTATTTTTTCTGCAAATTTGGATATTCTGCCGTTTTGAAAACAGATTTAATAAAATTATAAGCAACTAATAATTATAATGATGTAAAATGTCGGTAATTTCATATATAGTTTATAACCTTCACCAGCTCAGAGAGCATCTGCATATAATTTATAATGACTTGCATTTTACTTAGGGTCGGATTATTTGTGTGGGAGGTACAACAAATCATAACTATTTTAAAGGTAAAAGATTCTAAAACCATTTCCATTATTAAATTGTTACTGATCAGTTTTATTTTAACCAATTTTGCCAATTTGTGTGAGAGGTCTTGCAATATCGCTCATATTGCTGGTGTATATAACGTCTATGAAAACGTTACCAATGACCAAATTTTAGAGTATTCCGATCGTCCGTATAGAAGTTATAAAATCTTTAAATTTAAATAGGTTAGAGTGATTTGCGTGAGAGAGACGTAAATCTGTTTTCTTAACAGCAGAATATTAAAGTTTACAGAAATAAATAAATGCTACCCAACCTAATGTATATTTTGCTTAAATAATTTTGTTTACCCTTTTTGAATTGCAAATGGAATAATTTTTGAATTACAAATGGAATAATTTTTGAATTTCAAATGGTGTCTTTTGAATTACTTATGTCGAGTTTTGAATTTCAAATGAAAACTTTTGAATTACTTATGTCGAGTTTTGAATTGCAAATGACGAGTTTTGAATTACAAATGAAGAGCTTTGAATTTCAAGTGATGTCTTTTGAATTTCAAGTGATGTCTTTTGAATTTCAAGTGATGTCTTTTGAATACAGCAAAACTCAACTTAAATTCCAAAAATAAGTCAAAACATAAAAATATTTTTTTGGCTTAATTTCTTACTTTTACCTAATTGGTGGTCAAATGTTCCACTAAACTAAATTTTTGGGGGGTGATGTGAGTGGAACAAATATTCTACGTCAAATTTCACTATAAGTCACCGAACAAAAGAAATCTGTAGATGTAACATATTTTACTAAAATATCACTACCAATTTGGGTATTTAAACAAGAAGCGATTTATTAAATTTTCCATTTTAGTATTGATTATTTCTTTCAGGTGTCGCCGCCTTCGATAGTCCGTTCGTCCAGTCAGTGTGGCCATGTCCTCAAAAGGGACACCGCTGTTCGTAGCCCAGTAGGGACCGAAAGGTTCCCGAAGCAAAATATCGCCAAGTGTAATCTTCTCCAAATCCTTCTGCAGACAATATTCGACCGTTGATAACAAAATGACGGTTGTTCGAAGGTCAGGCCATCAACGTTATCTGTCTGCCGGTTCCGGCGAATTTATCAAGATTCTTAGTAACAACTGGTAAGTTCACTAAATGTCTTTGTCAATTTTAAAAGTCTAAAAAAGGTGTTTGTATTTCGACATCTACCTTCTTTGCTCTTCTTATACTCCTTCATCATCGTATTCCCTAGTTTGTTTTAAGGTCTATTTCTCCTACACGCTATACAACAACCCCAACAGTGCTGACGCCCATTCCTCTACCGAACTTGGCAGCACTCTGGAAGTACCTCCATGAAATATACAGGGCACACCACAATTGTCGTTCATCTAATTAGATTTGGCTTTTTTGTAAATAGCAGGCCCGTGCGCAGGATTTTCCCCTGGGGGGGGGTTTTCATCTACACTCAAAAAAAAATTTCCCTATAATGAGTTAAAATTAACTAAAATTTAGGAAACCAAGTACATTTTTACTAAATAAGTAGAATTTTGCTGAAATTTTCCTAAATCTAAGTAAATTTTTCCTAAAAACAAGTAATTTTTTACTAAATTTAAGCAAAATTTTCCTAAAACTAAGTAAATTTTAGTAAAATTTTGCTGAAAAAAAAATTTCCTAAAACCTAGTAAATGTTTTCAAATCAAGTAAATTTTTACTCAAACTGAGGGCAATTTTGCTGATTTTTCCTCAAAACGAGTAAATTTTTACTTAAACTGAGGAAAATTTTATTTTATACAAGGAAAAAGGTGAAATTAAAATAAGTTCAATTTAACTAAAAAAATCAAACAAATAGTTTTGCTTCGGAGTATGCAAAACTGATACAAAAAATGACAACATGAAATATTTCTCAAAAGTTTCATGATACCTCTGCCATAAAGAGTTGAGCTATTACTCCATGATTGTTACGAAGGCAAAATAGGCGCCTTCGCAGTGGTTGTTTAGAATAATTCATAAAGTATTTAAGAAATAAGTCTCTGCAAACGAACGAGAATTGCTTCATAGATTAATATTCAAGATTTTTTAACAATTTCAAATGTTTTTTATAAATTCATTAATACCTAAATGTATGAAGAACTCGGCATAAATTTCAGTAAACATTTTAACTTCATTTTAGGAAAAAATACATTTTTAAGTTAAAGTAAATTTTAATTTTTTCCATACAAAAAATTTCAGATTTTTTTACTTTTCTCATTGTCAGCAAAATTGCATTTCAGTAATCCATCTATCAGTACATTCAAAGGAATATGTCAGTAAAAGAAAGCAGAAAGTCTACTGAAAGAGCAGATTTTCTGCTGTTAAAAAAGAGACAGCAGACTTGTATCTGCTGAGATGGTAAACAGCCATTTGCGCATTTTGTCCCAAGGTAATATAAAAGAAAATTCGAGCTAAACTCGCTTATGAACGCTTATCTATTTTTATATTTTAATTAACAACAGCAAATTTTAGCAGACTGCAAACTCTTTAGCAGTGTGAATGGTGATGTAAGATTGCAGAAAACTGCTGTAATAGCAGAAAGTGCCTGCTGATAGACAGCAGACAATCGCTGCTATTTTATCGAGGGCTTATATTCATAAGTGGCTATGAAAAAAACATAAATTTTCAGGAGAGCGAAAAAACTGATTTTCTCCTTAATTTGAAGAGAAATTATTAATCGCTCTTCTACAGTTTAATCTAAAGAGGATTACTAATTGCTACGATTAAAAAGTTTTCGAAATTTCCTATTATTCGTGGTTTCATGGTTTGCACGTTTAAAATTGAGCACTATGAATGTTGAAATAAGAATAAGATTTATTGTAAACTCCATAACTTGTTGCATGAAATCTTGACAATGTTGTATAGAAAACGCTTTTTCTGTGATGTACACATCGAATTTAAAGATTCCAGCTTCATCCGTCAGATTGGTCGATTGTAACATATATGTAGCCAGTCGCGAAAATCGCTACAATTGATGAAAAATCCAAAATTCGCCGTTGCAATTCCTTATATTTTAACTTTCTTCATTCATAATTCTGAAACTATTCATACACAAGTATTCCCCATGAAGTCAGCAATAACATGCCAAAGAAATATTTTGGTATTCTCAATATAATAAAAAGTTACGGCGGTTTTTCTAAATATACTTTTCACAATTTTTGACTTTACAGCCACCATTTTTCCTATTTTAGCCTGATAACTTGGGAATCAAAATGCTATTAACGCGAAATGATGGAATTTGATAGTACGATATGCCTTAAATCTAGAATAATGTTTTAAACAAAATCGTTGTAGCGAATTATATCCTTCGGTTTTATGCTCTCCATTGTTGACATATTTTGTTTCTATTATTTTTATGTTCATTGCCACTTATGCAGTCACAAACTAACGTGCGAGAGGATAGCCAAATCAGAAATAAAAAAATGGCTTTAGAAAAAATCTTTTCCAAATTTTCCAGATGACATCCAAATCTGAGAATAGTTGGGCATCAAAAACTCATTTTCGAGCAAATGGTTCATATCCACTTTTGAATATAAACCCTCGATATATATTTTGAAGAAATATTACACAAAAAAACGATCAAATTCCTCGGCGATAAACCCTTCAGTACCGCATTTTTTCTATGATAAATGCAGAAAATTGGATATGCTTTTTGACGAAGTATGGGTCTAAATAGGATGTTTAAAGAGTTTTGGGGTTTTTAATTTATACAGGACATGAGTAACAGGATGTTTACTCAAAATCTTTATACGCATATTCCGATTAAATAAAAAATATTTGGAAATGTTTCTTCATTTTTATAATCTTAAACATGTATAAATTCAATTAACAAATACAGTTTTTTGTATTCGATGAAATGCAAGAAGAAACAACTAGAAATTTTAATTCCAAAAAACCAAATAACTAGTATTTTAGAGCATCGTTTTCCTACGTAGATCCAAGTTACTGAATTTGTTGTTTCTCTTTTGACTAATACTTGCTACATATGTACAAAAAATACTAACTCTGAAAAATATTAGACATAAGTGATAAATATAACAAAAATTTTAGTAAGTTAAGACTCATTTCTTCATTTGTCGAAATGGATTTGTATTATAATTGCAAACTCCCAAAACATTGGAAGTAACAGAAAACGTTGTTGTTGCATCTGTGATGAAAATATGACACATCGGTTCATATTTAGATACAGCTCCATAAAAATGTCCAATCGCAAATGTTACATCGCTCTAGCGCTCTACAAGCATCAAAAAAATTATTTGCTTTTATTAAGAATATTTTAGATTTCATTATGATTCTTATCTACACTTTTTTAAAATTACTAAACGATTTTGTTATTAAATTTCCAAACTTTTATTGCAGTACATAATTAAAAGTTCATAAGATATAGCTCAAGTCGAATGTCAAGAAGTGGTATCGGTTAATAAAAATGAAAATTTTCCGAACAATTGGGTGTCCATTAGCGAAATTAGTACTACACAATCTTGAAATTGGCACAATTCGTTTAGTTTGTTTGTATTTTTCATAACCTTTGTCCGAAATTCAAGAAAGATACCACGAATTTTCTATGTATTTTTCGTGTTTTCATGATTTTACTGCAAAATTACCATTTCAGACGAGTTATTTTAAAAAAATCTTAAAAATTCTATATTTTATTGCTTCAGAAAGTCTAGAAGGTTTTAAAAAGTATATGTTCGAAACCTCTCTGGGGGGGGTTTGAATTATTTGCTTTTATTAAGAATATTTTAGATTTCATTATGATTCTTATCTACACTTTTTTAAAATTACTAAACGATTTTGTTATTAAATTTCCAAACTTTTATTGCAGTACATAATTAAAAGTTCATAAGATATAGCTCTAGTCGAATGTCAAGAAGTGGTATCGGTTAATAAAAATGAAAATTTTCCGAACAATTTGGTGCCCATTAGCGAAATTAGTACTACACAATCTTGAAATTGGCACAATTCGTTTAGTTTGTTTGTATTTTTCATAACCTTTGTCCGAAATTCAAGAAAGATACCACGATTTTTCTATGTATTTTTCGTGTTTTCATGATTTTACTGCAAAATTACCATTTCAGACGAGTTATTTAAAAAAAAAATCTTAAAAATTCTATATTTTATTGCTTCAGAAAGTCTAGAAGGTTTTAAAAAGTATATGTTCGAAACCTCTCTGGGGGGGGGGTTTGAACCCCCAAACCCCCCCCCCCTGCGCACGGCCCTGGTAAATAGCAATCTTTATTTTTAAGGGATTCATTGGAAAAGTTGTTTATTACACAAGATATTTTCCTTTTTGGACAACAATACTGACATAAGTCTTCAACTTGATTTGCTATTCAAACGCCATTACAAAATCGATACGACCCATTGTCCATTGATTGCCAGAAATATTATTAAATTAACATTAAAGTGACGGAAGTGTACAATTTCCAGACGTTATTCTGTCTTTATTCTATTCATAACACAGTGCAACACGAAAAAAAATAACCATATACGGACACCGCTACATGATAAAAGACCAAAAAAAAAGACCCGTGTTTTTTTTCCCCCAAAGTCATGCAATTTTTTTTTATGGGCCCCCAGAGATTTGAGGCCTCGGTGTAATTTTTGGAAAAAAGTGATCATATTCTCAGGCTCATATCTTGCAAACCGTTCGGAATTTTGATTTACTCTCTGAGGCAAAGTTCTAGCTCTTGTCATAAAGAACAAAAATTGTGAACATATAAAATCAAAAAAACTTCATCTTCAAGGTCAAAATCGCAAAAAACTTCAAAAAATGTCCATAGGTAGCAAACCGTTGAAAATTCAGGGAAACAATCAACTACAAAAATGTACCTAAGATCTCAATAAACAACTTTCTGGAACATATGAACTTCCTAGGAATTATTCTTAACACCGTTTAGGTAGCCGCAAAAGTGAAAAATTTTCCAAAAATTAGATTTTTTTCCTTTTTTGCCCTGTTCAGGTCCATAGGTAGCAAACCGTTAAAAATTCAAGGAAACAATCAACAACAAAAATGTACTTAAGATTTCAATAAACAACTTTCTAGAACATATGAACTTCCTAGGAATTATTCTTAACACCGTTTAGGTAGCGCTTAGGTAGCCGCAAAAGTGAAAAATTGTTTATTCCAGTATTTCTTACCCACACGACATCATCGATGCCATTCAACAAACAACAACAAAGTCGTCGGTCCAAAAATTTGCACAAACAAAACACATGACAATTCAAAGCAGCGAAGTAGTCGCAATCCATTTGTACCAACAACATTAACAACACATATGTAGCCGCAGCACACAATATAAAAGCGACATGACGCTCACATTGAGGCAGTACACAGCGCGATGTTAATGAAGTAAATGTTAATAAAGTTAATAAAGTAAAAGTAAAAAACTGATGGTGGAGGGCAGTGTGGAAGCAACGTGCCTCTGCACACCATAAGTTCTGAATCAGAGTCAGATTCGGACGATTCGGAGGACGATTTAGATCCACAACTTAAGAGAGTGCGATATGCAAGTCTAGGGCCATCAACATTATAAACATAATATGAATATTTTTTTATTATTTTTGTATTAGATAGCATAGTATGTCAATGTTGAAGTAAAGAAAAAACAAATGAAATTAAAAAATTTTTGGGAAATTTTTCAGTTTTGCGGCTACCTAAGCGCTACCTAAACGGTGTTAAGAATAATTCCTAGGAAGTTCATATGTTCTAGAAAGTTGTTTATTGAGATCTTAGGTACATTTTTGTAGTTGATTGTTTCCCTGAATTTTCAGCGGTTTGCTACCTATGGACCTGAACAGTGGAAAAAAGGTTAAAAAAATCGAATTTTTTTAAGTTTTTTGCGATTTTGACCTTGAAGATGAAGTTTTTTGATTTTATATGTTCACAATTTTTGTTCTTTATGACAAGAGCTAGAACTTTGCCTCAGAGAGTAAATCAAAATTCCGAACGGTTTGCAAGATATGAGCCTGAGAATATGATCACTTTTTTCCAAAAATTACACCGAGGCCTCAAATCTCTGGGGGCCCATAAAAAAAAGTGCATGACTTTGGGGGAAAAAAAACACGGGTCTTTTTTTTTTGGTCTTTTATCATGTAGCGGTGTCCGTATATGGTTATTTTGAAATGACTTAAAAAATGTTGCACAGTGTAATACAATGGCAAACCAACTGATAACACCGTGCGACAGTACTTTTTGGACCTGCACATTAAATTAGAGCTAATTTGTAAAAAAAACGGTGTAATCAGTTTTTCATTTGGTGATCTTTTCTCCTTTTACATGACTTTTAAATCCGAAGTATATATTGGTCTTAAATATTTATTTGCATATTTTCTAGAGTCATACAAAGAAAGAGAAGAATGTCTGTTAAAAATAGACTATCTGTATTAATTTTGCATTTCAAGTTTTTCCCCTTAAATAGTAAAGGATGAATAAACCAATTTTAAAACAGATAGATATTATATTTAAAGTATTGTTAACAGATATTCTTCTCATTCATTTGATGCGCATATCGCCTTTGTATGGCTCGGTAAAGATACATTATATTGTCGTACGGTGTAATAGATAGACCTGATCAAATTGTGGCCGTTTTATCGTTGTCGGAAGATTGAACCCTTTCTCATTTCTGCACTGTGAATACTGATACAAGTTGCATTTACATTGATGTACGTTAAGCTCATATTCGCATATTCATATAGACATATTATTATCCATTATCCCGAAACTGGGTCTTATTACGACATTCTTTAAGATACGATTTCTTGGGACGTTTTACGTTGCTTTGCTAATGCCAAACATGGAAAAAGAAGAATAAAAACAAACCAAAAATATTGTTTGGTGTAAGAAAATTTGTTAGAATTAAACAAAAATATAAAATACATTTAACAGCAATCCATCCCTTTTGTGACAAGTCCATGAGCGGTTGGAATAAGGATTACAACTCAACGCAATTTCCCAAAACCCCCAAGCTGAATTTTGAATTTTGTGCTACTGACTGGAAGACCATAGGATGTATTGTACCATAGCCGAGTAACAATACTCCGGCGAATGCCGTGAGCACCATTCCTTTTAAATTAACTAGAAATGAGAAATAATGATTGCAAGAATAGTTTGAGTTTTCACAAAAATGGCGAAGCGCTTATACTATTTAAGCGTTTATATTGCAAATTCAAATTCTTCAAAATTCGCAAAACACCTTGTATTTCCACTGGAAACACCAGTGGTAAAAATGTGTTAGATCGGTTCAGATTTATATATAGCTCCCATACAAATTTCGTTCCCAATTCGATTTTTTTCCGCTCTAGAATCCACATACTTAAACAGATTTTCTTCTAAATTTGCAAAAAAAAACTTATATTTCAACTGGAAACACCTGTGGTAAAAATATGTTAGATCGGTTCAGATGTATATATAGCTCCCCTACAAATTTCGATCCCAATCTGAATTTTTCCGCTCCAGAATCCACATATTTTAACAGACTTTATTTAGAATTGGCTAAACGTCTTATATTTAAACTAGGAACACCTGTGGTGAAAATAGGTCAGATCGGTTCAGATTTTTATATAGCTCCATACAAATTTCGCTCCCGATTTGACTTTTTCCGCTCCAGAAACCACATATTTTATCAGGTTATCTTCAAATTATTTGAAATATCTTATATTTGTACTAGAATCAGCCATGGTACAAATGGGCCAGATCGGTTCAGATTTATATATAGCTCCCGGATTGACTTTTTCCGCCCCCAAAAAACAACATATTTTCACAGAATTTCTTCAAATTGATTGTGAAAGTTGGACCAGGTCATATTAGTCTGTTTTGTAGGAAACATACAAAAATTCTTCCCGTTTTCACTTTTTATTGCCGAATTGAATTGCCGAATATCGGCCCGACTTTAGTCTTTCCTTACTTGTTTTGATACGTATTTTGTCTGTCTACACATTTTTGGTTATAAATCGACAATAATGTTTTCCAATTTTGTTTGACGGTGATTCTGTTTATTTTTGTCCTACAATTAATAAAAAACCTTTTATAGTAAATATATTTTATATTTCTTCCTTATTTCTATGGTATAACATGTACCTTGAAAAATTAGAGATTATATTCTTATCGATGCCAGCTGAGCTGTTACAAGTATGTTTGGACCAAAACCGTTTCACGACTGTTTAAGGTGGCCGTGTCCGTCTGGCTGGCTGGCTGGCTGGCTGGCTGGCTGGCTGGTGTACAGGATAACTCTCGAATGGTGTTAAGGAATAAATTCAAACTTTGCACATGGTAATATTTTTTCAAAACTTAGTTTAAGTTTGAAGATGGAAATGTCCACGCCCCTGCTGGTACCTCCCACACAAATAGTCTATATTCCTATGTTCAATTAAAACCAATATAGCTTCCAAATGGATATTCGGAATCAGCTATATTTTAGTATTTGATAATTTTTTTCATAATCACTCTAAGCGTACAAAATATGAGGGGTATTGCTACGCCCTTTCAGTATCTCCCACCGAAATCGCCCTAAACTATGTAAAATTAAAGGTGTTATAACTTCTATACTTATGATCGGAATACTGTGAAATTTTATGGGCGTTATTGTCACATCCCTTCTCGCACTCAAAAGTAGCATAAACTTTAGTCACAATAAAAGTGACATAACATCCATACGGGTAGTTAAAATCATTTGGAATTTGATATTTAAAAATGTTTTTATAAACACTTTAAACTTAAAAAATATTTACGCTTTAGCTACGCCCCTTCTTGTATCTCCCACACAATTGTCTCTGTCCTAGGTAATATTAAATCCTTCATAACTTCTATACTGGTGCCTGGAATCCACTATGACTTGATATTTCATCATGTTTTTACAATTGTTTTATAAATGTGGTCCCATGTGATACGAGCATCCTAGTACCTTCCACACAAATTATCCTGTCCAATGACCTTTGGATCCACTTTGTGGAACTAGAATTTGACCAGACATAGAGTCAATGATGGAAAAGCTAAATAAGCAATAAAAAACAATAGGTTTTCAGCACATAAACTATTGTTAAACTGAGGGCACGTTATATTTCCTAGTTTCTAAAAAGGTTTGAATATGAAACAATTTTATAAAGTATTTTTTAGCGTGCTTTTTGTAATGTTGCCACGAATTTGAAGCATGTAACAGGAATCCAATACAATAATCGGATTCTATGGCATCCCTGATTAATTTTGTATCCTTAACTTCGTATTGAATGAAAATCACACACATGATTTCAAATACAGAACAAACACACTTCCTTACAATCTGCCTCTGTATAGCAGCTCATGTTAACATTAGCATGTTATGTTATTTTTCGCCTCGATTTCAAGTACTAAAATCTTAACATAAAATTCTCGTTTTCCAACACTGCACATTAAGAATGTTAAGCAACCCCAAAAACATACCGTCAACAACAGCAACAAGTTGCTGTGCAACTACAAGCAACTGGTAAAGTGACAACCAACCGTGCTACAGCAACACCACGCATCAAACGGGTTGCAACAAGGCACATACGTTACCAGCCAACAAGTGTAGACGCACGCAGCTGCATCTATGGCAACAGAACAAAAGCTGCGGCAACATAAAAATGTATCGGCGACATAATGTATCTTAAAGTTATCTGTGTCCCCCCCCAAAACACCAACAACGTGCAGCAAGCAACTCCACCGTGCCATGGATGGATGGCTGGCTGTTTCAAGTAGCAAGTAGCCGTAGCAGCGTAGGTTGCGTGGCACTGAGCAACATGGGCCAATTTCTTAAACTCAGCGACAACAACAGCTTCAGTCGCTCTCCGAGCGTGAACGTGAACGGTTTTATAAAAGCGGCTAAACGGATATTTTGTTCGAAATTCGCAAATTTTCCAACATTTTAAGTTTTCTTTATTAAAAACTAAAAAATAAATTCCCACAAATTTAACAGAAGACGCGAGCGAACGTCCGAAATTTCTTTTAACAAAAATTAAGTCAAGGAAGTGAAACGTCGTTTCCCCTTCCCAACCCGCCAATAACAAATTGAAACTGCAAAAAAGTGTCACAAAAGCCTGGCTAACAGAAAACCTGTATAGGAAAGGCAAAACTAAACGAAAAAACGCACAGCAAATTTAAGCAACCCAACAAAACAAAATTGCTAAACAGAAATCAGTGTGACAAGTAAAACCAGCAAATATTTCAAAACCAAAACAAAAAAGGAAGTTTTAAAGAAAGTCGCTTTGGCAACAGTGTTCGTCGTCTGTCTGTCCGCCTGTCCGTCCCAAAGTGCGACAAACGTGGACGCCACGAGACGGTCAGCAAAGAAACAAGCGTGTGTGGATACGCAGACAGTCTTTCTTTCATGAAATCGTTTGAATTGTTGTTTTCAAGCGACGAAAAAAGAAAGCGCTTTCAGTGAAGCCTCCACCTCTGTCCACCCGGACTGCCCGCCAGCCACCTGCCTGCTGCCTGCCTGCCAGGCAACGCAATCAAATGTAAGAGAAAAAGCAAAATTTGTAATGGAAAAATGCAAAAGAATTTCACATGAAAAAATCATGGGAAAATAATCGAGTTTTTCCATTCATTCATTCCGAGCAACAACAAACAAAAGGAAGCAAAACAAAGAAATCCTGTTGAAAATAAGTGTCTGTGATTTGTTTGTTTGTTGTTGTCGTTGTCCTCTCCAAAAATATAATTGTATCTGAAGCTGTATCTCTATCCACGTGTGCGGGTGTGTGTGTGCCTATGCTTTTCTTGTGTGTGTGTGAGTGAGTGTGACAATGTCCTAAGTTTCTTAAAGTTTTGTTTTCGAGTGTTTGTTTGTTTTTTGTTTTGTCGTCTTCTGGTTCTAAGTCGTTGTCACAACAACAAAAACTACTCCCTGAAACAGGATCTAAAGAATAAAAGCACATAAAAAACGTCTTCTCAACTCAAAACAATGAAACCTACACCAACCGACCAGACCCAACCCAACCCAACCCCAACCATCATCAAACCCAGCCGAGCCAGCCGGGAAGGAAATGATTTGTAAACAAAGTTTTAATGTTCTTCGCTCGTATTTGTCCCGTTCCAAAAGTACTACAGGGAACAAAAACAAAACAAAAAATCATAATAAATAAAAACACAACCTCTCTGCAAAGAAAATGAGAAGAAGAAGAAGAAGTAACGCAAAAAAACTTTAAAATTCTCCGAAAAATGAGGTTAACATCCGACAAAACCTAACCACACAGAACGACAGAGACGACAGTGACACACAGTTGTGTGGCCGCAAATAGCAGTGCAACAAGTTGGAGTGTGTAGTGAAGTGATACAGTTCGTTCAGTGATTTGGTGTGTTGTGTAGAATATTCGCTCAGTAAATAAGTCAACAATATAAATTATTAAAGAGCAAACAATTAAATAAAATAAAGGCAAGGAAATACAAAAATCGGAAATAAAATAAAGGTGCCACATTTTCATGATTCACGAAAAATATGAGCAAAACAGACAATTTTCGGAGAAAAGAGTAACAACTTTTTAAATATTTCATTTCTTTATCAAATAATTAGTAATCTTTAAAATTGAAGTGAAAGAATTTTTTCATAAAAAAAAAGAATTTCAAAATTTATTGTTTCTGTAGTTACAAAATAACTAAAGGGTGATTTTTAAAAGCTATAGGAAAGGTTTTCAAAAAAAACACATAAAATTCAGAAAAATGCATGAAATCTTTATTTGAATTGATAGTACGATCCATATAATTTACTGTTTGAAGATTATTTCATGCGAATGTTGACCTTGACTGCGCCTCAAATGGTCCATCCGCTTAGTCCAATTTTGGCATACTCTTTCCAACATTTCGCCCGGTATCTCACGAATAAATGCTTCAATGTTGTCTTCCAATGCGTCAATTGAAGCGGGCTTGTCTGTACACATAGCCCCACAAAAAATAGTCTAAAGGCGTTAAATCGCACGATCTAGGCGGCCAATTGACCGGTCCCGAACGTGAAATAAAATGTTCACCGAACTCGCCTCTCAATAAGTCCATTGTTGCGCGTGCTGTGTGGCATGTGGCATCGTCTTGTTGAAACCACATGTCATGCAAGTCAAGCTTTTGCATTTTGGGCAAAAAAAAGTTAGATATCATCTCACGGTAGCGCTCACCATTCACAGATATCTACGGTCCAATGATGCCACCAGCCCATAAACCGCACCAAACTGTGACTTTTTCTGGATGCACTGGTAGCTCTTGCAATGCTTCTGGCTGATATTCACTCCAAAATCGACAATTCTGCCCATTTACGTACCCATTGAGCCAAAAATGAGCTTCGCCGCTGAACACAATTTTTGGTATAAAATTGGATCTTCAGCCAACTTTCCAAGAGCCCATTCACCAAAAATTTTACGTTGCCTAAGGTCGTTCGGCTTCAATTCATGCACCAGCAGTATTTTGAAAGCCATCACACCTAAATCCTTCCGGAAAATTTTCCACGTTGTTGAGTAACAGAGGCCCAATTGCTGCGAACGTCGACGAATCAATAATTCTTCAGTTCGCACTCTACGTAAGCGTGTTGGTGGTTTAATGTCCAAAAATGTAAATTTGGTGCGAAATTTAGTCACAATAGCCTGAAAAGCCGCTTCAGTGGGTCGATTAAACTGACAAGTCTATATTTCCATTTTTTGTCCTGAAAATTAAAAAATCCTTCTATACTCAAATTTCGAAAACAAACAAAAATTGGATAACACTATGCACACAACAAAAATTTAGTCATCCAGATTGATTTATTAAATCAGCAAAAAAATATGAATATTTTTTTATTATTTTTTTTTCACTAATATACCAATTTTCGTCGAAGATTCCTTTAATATTTGTACTCTCATTTTGGAAATATAAGTCTGCTTACATGTTTGATTAAAGGTAGTTGCAATGGCTACAAGTGATGTAAATTTCGCTTTCACATAGACAAAAGAGAACAGTGTCAAAAAAAATAAAAAAATTTAATTTTAAATTTTTGAAAAAAATCTTTTGCTGGAGCGAAAAAAAGTTAAAAAAATAGCAAACAAATGGAAAATATTTTGTTCTATTTTTAATAGCTAACAGAAAACAATGTTTACAGATCTATGGATACTAGGACGGGTCAAGAAAATAAATTGCTGCGGTCACCCCCCAGAAATGAAGATTGGATTATTTAATGATGATCTACAAAATATTTCGTCACTGGGTCAAGCCATCATCTGTCAGCAAAACGATCCTGTAATGCATTTTTGTCCAAAATTTTTTTTCTGAATTAATATATTTTTGGAAGCACTTTAAATAAAAATGTTTATTCTTATCTTGGAGTAACTCATTGGTAGAACTAGTGGACGTTTATATTGATTTTTTGTGGGTTTTCAAGGCGACAGTTAAAAATTCATATTTCTTGGAAATATTTTGTAAAAGTTGTAATAAAAAATAAATAGGAGGAATCAATACCTTTCGAGTGATGCCTAAATTATGAATATCGGTCGAAAAACGGCGACATTGATTCCATTTTTGTGAAATAATTTATTATTATTTTTTATTAATTTTAAATGGTTTTCAGAGCCAAAATGTTCAAACTCTTTTTACAAAAATGAGCGCTGCGGCGTCAATTTCCTTTCGATGTTCCTCATTTAGGCATCATTCGAAAGATATTGACTATAAAATGCTACCACCAAATACGAAAATGTTTTTAATTGTCCAATCAACAAAAAATAACTATAAACGTCCAATAATTCGACCAATAAGTTACTCTAAGACAAGAATCAAAATTTATATTTAAAGTGTTTTCAAGGGTCTATTATTTCAGAAAAAAATAAGAAAAATTTAACACAAAATAATACACCGGAAAAACACGATTTTTTCCGGTATTTTCAGGAGCGTTTAGCTCACATATGGCATGATGTGGGAACGAAATATTTTGCAAATCATCATTAAACAATCCAAACATTATTTTCGTCGGGTGACTGGAACTTGTTTTTCCACTTGTATTGTCCGCGACCCAGCCTTTGTAGAATTTAAGAAAATATATCAGAACTTCTACATTTAGCCATAGTACTTTTATATGTTGACATTCCAAAATGAGTATAGAAATCTTAGAGGTACCTTCGGCGAATATTTGAATTTTTGTAAAAAAAAAAATATCCATAAAATTTTTTAATATCGTTTTCGACTTTAGAAAACTAAAATACACCAGATTTTATGTTATACACTATGCCACAAAATTCTACAAACGTCGCTACATATTAGTTATTATTTATTTTTAATTTCTGAAGACATCGATCACATACAAACATTTCTGGGGCCTTTGTCGTTCAGACACGATTATTCTTATTTTATACATAATTTACTATAGTTGAAGACTTTTTTTGGCATAGTTTACATACATCTTCGGCAAAAATTTTGTTGTATAGTGTAATTAAAAAATGTGTATTTAAGAAATAGTAGGGGAAGGCAAAAGTTGGCAAAAGTTAGTACATAAATAGCGCCGGTGATTTTATATCCGTTATGCGATTTTATTCAGTCCATAACAAAATTGGGTCCTATATTATCCACGTACTATGAGTTAATATTTATGTGACAAATAAAGGGCATATATATATATATAATAGAATATGCCAAATTTGACGAAAATTTGCTGCAATACCCCGAAAAGTATGAAGTTATAGTTCTAGCACATCCTGGTAATTGTTGTTTCAACATCCTTTTCTTATTCCGTTCTTCGTTCTTCGCTTCGACATCAGCCCCAAAGCGGACAATATATATATATATAAGGGCACGTTTGACAACAACTTCTTCAGCATTTCAAGCTTTGCTTTCTGAAAGGTGATATAGATGCTGCGGTGGAAATGATCGAAAATATTATCTTGATTGGAATGAAGTCATTATATCCAACTAATAAAAGTTGATTTAACTAGACATGCAGGACTACTGTCAGATACATGTGTGCCAGGGTACGTAGACGTGAAAAATTTCTTTACGAACAACATCTTCGTACCAAAGTTCTTTCTTCTCCCAGGGAAAGTAAGAGCTTTTGCTAATTGGTAAAAAGAGTAAAGGATAACTCCTCCTCTATCCCAACTCTTGTTAGAGATGATATGATATTCTCTACCCCAGGTGCCAAAGATAACATGTTGCACGAAATGTTTGCAAGGAATTCATCTTTGCCGGAATATTTTTTCGAACACGTGGAGTTAAAAGGCCTCTCGCAAATCTCGACATAAATAAATCCCGGATCCGTCCACTTCGCTAGCTTTTCGGTCTTGCATACCGAGCAGGGGTCTTTCCAGCGCGTTGGAAGATTGCGAGTAAGGTCGTTGCTCTAGATAACTCCAAGGACTTCGACAAAGTTTGGCGCACTCATATAAAAGCGTATCGCTTTTGATGTTGGTAGTGACTTCTCTCGATTCATATCGAGCTTCCTCTGAGATCACACTATACGTGTTGTTGTAGATGGGTTCTCATTCGACGAACATAGGCTAACCGCAGGAGTACCACAGGGCTCTGTCCTTTCCCCCTCCCTTTATCTTATTTTCATCGACGACCTCTTGGATCGGAATTCGAATCCAATCTACTCATTTGCGGATGACAGTAACCTATGTCACTCATACTCATTTCAGTATTGATGGATGAGTCACTCAGCCAGGATTTAGTGGTCGCTGCACGTAAGACCCATTGCTCTTTGTTGTCTCACGAGCAATTCACAGATCCAATGGTGTCGTCGATTTCAAAGAACGATGTGGATATTGAGCAGTCAGATACTCTTTATGTTCTAGGCATGAAAATACAATGCGATGTGATGAAAGAAGCATTTAGTCTTTTTAAAGCGGTGTAAGAAATACTTCACTACCTCTGATCTCCTCAATATCTACACTAATCAGACCAAAGAGGGAATTCAACTCCCATATATGGTCGCGTGCTCCAGGATCTACCTTGGAGTTACTTCACCGTGTCCAGGTAGGATATCCAATTGTAGAGTTTTCCTTGCAATCAGCCTACATGAAATCTATCATTATCTTGAAAATTTTATCAAATTCCGGTGTAATACTTGTATACTAGACTGGTAATAGTGTTAATAGTTGGGGTATTTGTACATGCAAAGAAGACATATGATTGTTGCAAGCATAATATGATTACTGCTAAGGCAATTTAAGGGCATCATATCATGGTTGTAAATTTTGATTGTGGGTAATCATAACATAGTTGAAGCTAAATGGTCATAACAATCATGTTATGATTAGATAAAGTCATACTACGATTACCCCAACCATAATCCTAATCATAATATTATGCTCTTGCAGCAATCATATCTCTTCTTAGTGTGTATGAAGGTTCTATTTAAATGTGACCGACTTTCTGCCAAATCTCGATCGACTAATTCTATGATGGACGGTAATCAGACAGACAGGCATCGTTAAATCGACTAAGCTTATAAGGTATACTTAAAAGTGGGTCTAGTTCAATTACTTATTGGTATTACAAACATTCGACATGAAACAAACTTAGAATACCCTAATTCACGAAGTGGAGTAGGGTATACAAATATAAATATCAAAAGAAATTAGATAGGTCAATAGAGATACATCACAGAACTGCCGGTAAAGTGTAAATAAAATGTTAATTCACTTCTTAGTTCTTATGCATATTTGATATAACATAGTAAAACTACATGCAAATTTGAGAAAATATTTGTTAATATTTCTTTCTGTAACACTTTACATTTATTTATTTAATTGGACCTGAACAAGAGCATACGAAACTAGAGATCGTATGTAGAAAACAGTGTTTTCCATTTGGTGATCTTTTCTCCTTTTTACAGGACATATAATTATTTTGTCTGGCTAAAGATTTTTTTGCATCTATATTTTATAGAATGTTCATTTATTTATAAATGACATGGTAACGTTTATCTACCTCTACAATGATTTCTGGCCCGTGACGACCAACTTCAAAAGGCTTCGCATCCATTTAAATTAATATTTCTTTAACTCAATGCTTCTTCCAAACAAATGAGAACCACAACTCACTTTCGGAATATTAGTCAGTAGACAATCACACCAAGTAACACAACGCAAATTTTTCTTTTTTTCTAATCGTTGACATCATGAGAAAAATATCATAAGAAAATCAATGGATAAATGCAGAAGTTATGGGTCTTCTTGTAGATTTTAAAGATAGTATTACATATTTTCTCGTTGCAAATTAAGTTTTTGCTTAAAGTATTTCGGCACTTCTACAATAAGTGTTATAAAACGTACAATTTTTAAAGATTTTCTTCAAACGAGCCTTGTTTTCATATAAATATTATAATAAAAAATAATAAAGGCACATTCGAAGATAATTGGAATTTCAATAAAAAATTATCAAATTTAACACAATATTTAATATTTCACATAAAAACATCTAGAGCACAAATGGTTCCCATCGGTATATTTTTTATAATTCTTTATACAAAACTCATATTTATAGTACTCAAATAGTAAATATCAGCCATCTCTATACAAAACTCATATTTATAGTACTCAAATAGTAAATATCAGTCAGATATTTTATAAAAATTGCATTTCTCGAAAAAATACATGATAAAAGAGTTGACAGGGGAGTAGACCATTATTCCTATAGTTTCAAATAGAATTTAGATACTTTCAATCGGTTGAATCATTTTATCAGCTACTAGAAGGAACTTTGCAACTTCCATGTTTATAACAGAATTATAAAAACATGTTTAAATATTAAGTCTTGGAGGATATCAAGCATTAGTATCGAAGTTAGAAAGGTTTAAACTGTACCTAGGAAGGGGACATTTGTGTGGGAGGTACTAGGAGTGACGTGGAAAAATAAATAATTTGTAATAAAAATTACATGAAATACGAGAATAAAATTGATTCCAAATATTGGTTCGCAAATTACCTTTTTAACCAAAAATTTTAAAATTCTTGTGAGAGATACTCGAAGGATCGTGTCAATATCGGCCATTTCCGATCTTAAGTTCGTGCAAAGTTTGAATGAATTCCTTAGATTTTTTCGAAGTTGACTGGTATATACTGGCAGTCAGATAGACAGGTTTGGTCCAATTATGCCTTGTGTCTTAATTTGTTAAACAGCTGCGTGGGATATTGGAAATATAATTGTTATAGATATTTAAATAAAATCGATATTTTGACACTGTTCTATTTAGCTAGTGGCAAAAGGAAAACTTGTTTATCTACATCGAAAAAATGTTTGAAAAATTATATTTGTGTGCAATAAAATAGCATATTTATTGAGCTTCCGACGATTATTAGTTTAATGTCATAAATAAGAGCCTCCAAGGCATGGTCGTAGCCACTCTCAATGAACTCATCTCATTGATGGAAACTCCCCCTTGTTAAGTTCTTTGTTTTTTCTTCTGTTTCTTCGGTGCACTAGTGTATCGAATTTAATCGATAGCTGTTCTTTTGAATATACTATGACTTTCAAGATAGTATGAAACTGGTTTTCCATCATTAATTATAATTAATATAGTTAATCGTCTTTAATTCTGCTGTTGTTAACCTGAGGTTAAATAAATTGCAAAGTCGACAACTGTCTTGTGTTTAAAAAACCATCAATATTTTTTTTTGATAATTTAATTTGACATCTACGTTTGTTATTAACACAAGCTTGCAGACATATTGTCACTATTTTTTTGTAATACTTGGCCTAATAAGCCAGAATAAAATAATGTGATTTTATTACTGCGCCCTAACATTATAGGAGGATATGGAAGATGCGGATAAAGTGTGTAGCTAGCTCATCGAAGGGGCTTATTTGACATTTTTAGACATATCTGTCATGTTAACCCATCAAATTAGAAACAAATGGTTGAAAAACTTTCCTATAGCTTTTAAAAAATCTCACATTATATCAAAACAATTCTTGGGTTCTCGCCTAATTTAATTTTTTTACAGAACTCAAAAATATATTCTAGATCAAAAGTCATTTTTACCCCTTTTCCCACCTTTGACCCCGATAAGGCCCTCGTACACTCACCCCACCACCCCCATTTTTTGGCTCATGAATTTTTTTCCAAACCTCACACAATTAGGGGTTCTAGCATATCAAAATCCCACCCCTAATGAACACAAACTTCAGGAAATTAATTGTTTTCGTCAATCACCACATCTTTCGGGTGCATCTAGTATTTCAAAGACAGATTTAATTGCAGAAATGCTATTATTATGACCTCCGGTGTATGCAACAAGGCAAAAAGTACATGGAAACTACTCCATACATTTTGTGCAAAAAAAGAAAGAAAAGATTGTAGTGCTGGTAGTCGTGGTGGCAGCTCTAGCTGCCAGTAAGGCTGTAGCTCGGTGAAAGTTTTCTCGTCTTTTCTTCTTTTGCATGACTCTTCGCTGCTGTGTTTGCGAACATTGAACGACAACAACAGCGGCAGCAGCAACACAATGAAAGACCAGCTAAAAAGGCAACTACAACAACACAAAGTCAAGAAAAATAACGCGCCAACAAAAACTCTGGTTAATTGTTGTTGTTGCTGTTGTTGTTCCGTTTGCCGTTCAAGAGAAGAGATAAACCATTAACAACGAACAAATGAAACCTTTTTGGCTTAAGCAACGCCAGCAACAGCGACATCAACAGCAATGTTGTGTAGAAGAGGTCTATTATTTGACTCTGCCGCCGCTGCTGCTGCTTTTTTGACACGTTTGTTTGTTTGTTTGGCCTGTCTAAGTGTGTGTATGTAAATGTATGCCAGGCTATCTTTGTGTCTGTGTGTGTGTGTGTGTGCTTAGAAATCTATACTTGACAGAATCGCTGTTGAAAATCGTGTTTTGGTTTCCTACCAACAACAGGCCAACTGCCATGAATCAAAGAACACTAAATATTTTCTGTCTTGTATGTTAATTGCTTTAGAACTCTTTCGGCGTGTTTGTGTGTATGTGTGTGTGTGTGAGTTGTTCTTCAAAGCTAGAACAAGACACTGCGGCACTTTTGGATGATGTTGGGTTTATTATAAGGTGACCAGATTTTTATCGTTGTTTAGCCAAATCCCCTTAATTGGGGGGTTTCCCTATACACAGTGCAACATGTGGTTCATTGGGGTTTATCGAAATACCTTAAAAGTAGTAAACAATTAAACCGACCTTATCCTATCTCAGCTTATCCCCTCAGCAATCAAACAGAAAAACATAACTAGGATAGAGTCATTTTCGTGGACGGTACTTGCAGGGATATAAGAAATGCGTCCAATATTGATGATAGATGATTTCGATCATCCGCTTGGAAATTATTATGGTGTTCATTTGACCTAGATAACATTTTCGCAGAAGGTATTACCAGGTGCTTATAAAATTAATCGATATTTTGTAGATTAGATTAGTTTAGGTTTATTTTAAGAATAAGATATCAACATATTATTCTTAAAATAGAATGGAAATACAACCAGCTGTAGCACCCACTACCTACCAATTTATTTAAGCTTTTTTTGAAAATACAGGGTTGCCCATATTCGACGGACCCATGTTTTTTTTTTTTTTAATCAAAGAAAAAAAGAAAAATTTGGCGGTTGGCAATCTTAATCATTTAATTTGTTCCAAGTAGATTTGTTTACATCAATTTTTGAATATGATATCTCTCAAATGGCCGCCTCTGGCGTTGATGGCGTATTGTGCCCTTTTTGCAGCTTTTTCCATCGTTTTCGCCAACATTTCGGCCGGAATAGCGGCTATTTCTTCACGAATGTTGTCCTTGAGCTCTTCTACGGTCCTTGGCTTGTTAACGTAAACCTTTGACTTCAAATATCCCCACAAGAAGAAGTCAGGCGGTGTCAAATCGGGCGAACGCGGTGGCCAGTCCAAATCACCACTATTCGTCATCAAACGGCCCGGAAACAAATTCTTCAGAAAATCGATTGTTATGCGACTTGTGTGCGGTGGAGCGCCGTCTTGTTGAAACCAGAACTGCCTCATACGCTTTCGACGAATAATTGGCATCACAAAATTGGTCATCATGTCGCGATAACGCTCCTGGTTGATGGTAACAGCATGGCCATTTTCATTTTGGAAGAAAAACTGCCCAATGACCGTTTTCGCACTAACGCCGCACCAAACTGTGACTTTTTCGTCATGAAGAGGCACTTCTTGAATCTCCTGAGGATTTTCAGTGGCGTAAAACTTTGCTTATATACGGTCCCATTCAATGTGAAATGGGCTTCATCGACATGATAATTTTGTTCCAAAATTGCTCGTCATCTTCGGCCATTTCGATGACTCTTTGGGCCCATTCCAATCGACGAGGCTTGTCCACAGGCAACAATCTTTGCGTCAATTGAATTTTGTACGGGAACAAATGCAAATCAACGCGAATAATCCGTTGTAAAGTGGACCGAGCCATGCCCAACTGCTGAGAACGGCGTTTTTGCGATGTTCTTGGGGACCTCTCAACACTGGCTCGTACGGCAGCGATATTCTCGGCCGATCGCCTTGGTCGACTTTTATTTGGCCTCTTCGGATTAGAAAGAGCCTCACCAGTCGAAAAATTTTCGTATAAACGCTTAATGGTGTTCTTAGAAGGCGCACTTCTCACATTTTTTAATATTTTAAAAGCACGTTGAGTTTTCACAATTGACTTGTTCTGTTGAATGTAAATTTCAACAATTTCAGAGCGCTCGCGTGGCGTGTATTGTTGCAAATCTGCTTGGACTGACGCTTCAAACGCGGTATGTCATTAAGCGATCTGACATCTCTGTCAAAAGTTATGGCGTTGCCAGATGGGCCCGTCGAATATGGGCAACCCTGTATAAATATAAGAATATTTATTTTTTGAATTGACTTGAAGTATTATTTTGGTAACCTTGTCTTATAAGCATGGCTTGAAATAATAAAAATATTATATTTATTTATAAAATTATTTTTTCAATATTTATATTTGTTTTGGTTTGGCTATATTAAAAAAATTATATTTTCCTCTAATATTACTGCACTTCTGCGAAAATCGAAAGCCTTGTGGAATGCAATCCAAGGTGGAGGGTATATAAAGTTCGGCCCCGCCGAACTTTACCCTATTTTTGCTTTTTGGATTTCCACTTGATTTGAATTTGTAAAAACTCAAAAATAACGTTGAACATGTCAAAATCATACACAAAGAAAGCAAATTAGCATACTCTTTTGTGTGGCGGAATAATATTTGGTTTTGGTTTGATCAATATTTATACTACATTGAACAACAACAATTTTGCTTTTGTTTCAAAAACGCTAACAAACTGTGTCATTGCAATATTTTGCAAAATTGTTGTGATTTTTCGACTGGTTGAGATACGAAAATAAATTTACAACAAAAAATTCGGTTAAGTTGTAGTAGAGATATGGAATCTAGAAGATTATTTTTAAGGAGTAGGTCCAAACACAAAAAAAAATCCCATTCTTATACCAAATAAAAACTTGCACATCGATTAAAACGACGTCTTATTTATTAATTTCTAAAATCAAGAATAAATTTCTGTGTTCTTGTTTTACACATTAATTTTTATAAAAATTTCGATTTTTCTCTTTATGTTCGAACTTCGAAATTACAATATTAGGTCCCGTGGGTAAGAACTTTTTTTATGTGGGTCACTGCATTTAACTTTCAATATTTTTGAAAAAAAAAATATTATTAATTATTATTTTCTCGAAAAAAAAAACACCTCCACTTCCTACCCCATTACAATTCAATTCGGTAAAAAAGTGCAATAGGGAAGGATTTTTGTATGGCGCCTACTCATGGACCATTGTGACTCACTCTCATCCTGCCAAAATATTTGAAAGTATTCTGTAAATGTATGTGTTTGACAAAAAATGTTAAATCGGAAAGGATATTTGTATGAGGGTTTATTAAAACCTGGAACGATGTGACCCGCTCTCACCATGTATGTTTATAGGTGAAATATAATATGTAATGTTAGACCAAAATCTAAATCTGAATCGATCTTACCCACTTTCATCTGAGGTGTTCCCAATTGATAAGCAAAATTTGAAGAAAATCGTGTACAATATGTGGATTCTAGAGCGGAAATAGTCAAATTGGGAGCGACATTTGTATGGGAGCTATATCTAAGTCTGAACCGATTTGCTTCAAATTAATATAAAACCATAAAACTTAATTTTGCCAATTATTGTTAAGAAGGGACTAAATCGACTCAGAAAGTGATTCTATGCCGATCTGTATAATAAACGAGGGGTCTCGTTTCCTCGTGGATGTTACAAACAAATGCACACAGAAATAATACCCTAATGGAGGCTATACAAATTTTACAAACAATTAAATAAATTTCAATATTTTTTGATTTTTTGGAAAAAAAAAATTTTTTATTTAAAATTGATTTATGTTCGAACACTTCGAAATCACAATATTAGGTTATAAGTTAGTTTCGCGCCAAATGTTTGTAACACCAAGAAATAATCGAGCTAGACCCACCTTTAAGTATACCGATCGGCTTAGAATCACCAGCTGAGTCGATTTAACGATGTCTGTCTGTCCGTCCGTCCGTCCGTCCGTCTGCTGACCATCTAAGCTTGTTCGCACTCTACAGGTCGCAATTGTAGTCCGATTGTCATGAAACTTGCCAGAATTTATTTTTTCTGGACAAGGACCATCGGTATTGAATTTGGAGGAAATCGGTTCAGATTTATATATACAAATGTTGCTCCCGATTTAACATTTTCCGCTCTAGAAACGACATATTGTACCCGATTTTCTTTAAATTTTGCAGAACATCTTATAATCCAACTAGAAACACTTATGCAAAAATTGGGTAAGATCGGTTCAGATTTAGATATAACCCCCATACAAATGTCGCTGCCGATTTGACTTTTTCCGCTTTAGAAACCACATATTGTACCCGATTTTCTTTAAAATTGGCACAACATTTTATAATCCAACTAAAAAACCTATGATGAAAGTGAGTAACATCGGTTCAGATTTAGATATAGCCCTCATACAAATGTTACTCCCGAATGTTTAACCGATTTTGGCCAAACTTTACATATTATATTTCACCAATAAACAGACATGGTGAATGCGGGTCACATCGTTCCAGGTTTCAATATACCCTTATACAAATGTCCTTTTCGATTTAACATTTTTTGTCAAACACATACATTTATAGGATGCAAAAATCCTTCCCGATTTCAATTTTTTACCGAATTGAATTGCAATGAGAATTGTTTGGGTGATGCCCATATGTCCATACTTTGGTATGACTTTGGTATACTACTGTATAATTTGTATTTGTCTGTCGGACAATTGGATCAATTACCATATACGTTAAATTTGACTAAAGATGAATTTATAGCATATAAATTATATTCATATAATTTGTATGAACTACATAAAATTGCTCCCATGAAATACCTGGGTTTAGTAATCAAAGCGAGGTACATACGCAGAGAGTGGTGTAGGGTATTATATAGTCGGCCCCGCCCGACTTTAGCCTTTCCTTACTTGTTTTATATGGGTTACCGAAGGGAAAATCGCCCATTTACTGCATTTAAATACTACATTCCATTACTACATTTTTTAAATTACTTTTTTTATTCAATCTTTATTTAATTATTGTATCTTTCACAAAGTGAAAGATCTTAAATAACTAACAAATATTTTATTACTGCTTGCCACAGCTTACATAACGTATGTTTCTTAGTGAATCATGTCGACAGTATCTCGTTTCTTCAGGTGGTTATGGCCGCCATAACTTCTTAGGTCCCTTGCCAATGGATTTGGATGTGTAGCTAGGTTGTTGAGGTACTTTCTACAGTTTAGAATAATTTCTTCCTTAACGGTTGGCATGTTTAGATCACAATGTATATTTGAGTTTTTTAAGTACCATGGTGCGTTTGTAATCTGTCTCAGGATTTTGTTCTGTATTCTTTGTATTTTATCAATGTTCGAATTTGAAGCAGTTCCCCAGAGCTGAATGCCATACATCCATATTGGTTTAATTATAGTCTTGTATATAAACAATTTGCAGTCGAGTCCGAGTTTGGAGTTACAATTTATGAGCCATGCTAGTTGTTGCGATTTAAGTTTTATTTGGGTAAGTTTAGAATCAATGTGGGTTTGTCAAATGAGTCTGCGTTCAAGATGGATTCCCAAGTATTTGATGGAAGTATGCTGGAGAGTACTAAGGCCATTAATGCTAATTGGTGGACATGTATTCCTTCGCAGAGTAAAAGTGCTATGTATGGACTTTTGTTCGTTTACTTTTATTCTCCTTTTATGTAGCCAATTCTCTAATAAAACTATGTATTCTTGAAGAAGACCAGATGCGACGATGTGATTCTCATGGACACTTGAAATTGCGGTGTCATCGGCGAACGTTGAGATATGTACCAGATTGCTAGTAGGCATGTCGGAGGTATATAGAACATATAACAGTGAACCTAAGATGCTACCTTGGGGGACACCGGCTTTTATAGAAATTTCCGAAGATATGTAGCTTTTGTGTTTAATTATGAACTTGTGGCCAAGAATGTAATTTTCTAGCAGATTGTGTGTATTAGGAGGCAGAAACATTTAAATTTTGTGAAGTAGGCCTTCGTGCCATACTTTATCGAAAGCTTGAGAAACATCAATGAACAGTGTTGAGCAGTATTTTTTTCTTCAAGAGCGTTGAGTATATTTGTTACTAGCCTGTAAACTTGTTGAGTCGTGCTGTGGTTTTTACAAAACCCGAACTGGTGGTTTGGGATGATGTTATTATCGTTTAGCAATTTCATGAGTTTGGCGTTAAGCAGCTTTTCAACAAATTTGGACATGTTAGGGAGAAGACTTATCGGTCTGTAAGAATTTGCTTTTGTAGGGTCCTTTCCTCCTTTATGAATCATAGTGATAGTTGATGTTTTCCAAACTGTAGGGTAATACCCAAGCCGTGATATATCATTGAAGATTAAGAGAACAAGCTTTTTTGTCACTTCCGGTAATTCAAATATCATTTTGTTAGTTATTAAGTCATGTCCTGGGGCTTTTCTTGGATTAAATGCTCTAATTTATTTTTTAAGATATTTGAATGAGAAGCTACATGGAGACTGCGAGATTTGATTTGCAATTGGAGGCAAGTTGTGAGTAATGACAGCAGGATTCGGTGAGAATACCTGACGCAGATAGTTAGTAAATACTTCTCCTTTTTCAAAATCACTTCTTGCCCATTGAACATTTTGTTTGCGTATAGGATGGTCGGTATTCACTGGTCGTTTGAAATCTTTTGCTGCTCGCCACAGTGAGTAATTGGATTTAGCTGTATGCTGTAGTTGCTCAACAAAATTTGAGAATTCATCTTCCTTTTTGTTTCTTAAAAGTGTTTGTAGTTTCCTACTGCATTCGTAGAGCAGCGACTTAAGCCTCGGCGATCGATTTTGTTGCCACAGTTTAATTTTCAATTAATTTCAATGTTTTTCGAAAAAAAAATTATTTATTTTTTTAATCTTTTTCTGGAATTTTTTTTTAAATATTTTTCTGAAAAAAAAAAATCTTGATTTACAAAAATCCTCCTGAAACATTTTCCAAGAAAAATTGATTTTTTTAATTCTCAGTACATTTTTTTACGCTAAAAACCAACAAACATTAAAATTAAAACAATTAAATAAATTTCAATATTTTTTGGATTTTTTTTTATTTTCAATAGATTTACAAACATTTTCCTGAAACATTCTCAAAAAATAATTTCAACAATTTTTAACTTAGTTTTTTAATTTTTAGTAGATTTTATTGCGCTGAAAACCAACTAAAATTGCAATCAATTAAAATCTCTATTAATTTAATACATTTTATAGTGGAATTCAAATGAATTACTCTATTTTGTCATCATTTCGTAATAAAAAATATATTTAAAATATGTTTGACTTTTTTTAATAAAATAAATTGAAATTTGTTTCTGAAAAAGAAGTTTATTTAATTATTTTGATTTTTTTCTCCTCAAATTTTAGAAAAAAATCAAATATATTGAACAATTTTCAAATCTTCAAATAACTATTTAAATAATCCTATATTTGTTTCTCATGTCCATTGCCACTGATTGAAAAATGTGTGGTCTAACTAGTCAACCTACCTGCGGAAAATCCAAACAATACTCCAAAAATTCCATAAACATTGTTTAATGTAAATTTTGTTTTTATCTGTCCACAATTCCAGTCACAATGTATTGTCTAATTTAGTGGGTAAATATTGCACGTTCCTTTCGGAACACTGTGTCACCTTAAAGTGGCTATAAATTCGAGTATAATATCTGCTCTTAAGTGGCAAGTCAGCTACAACTCATATGTGCTCGTATACTATCTGTTGCTGTTGCTGCAGATGTTGCCATTGTAGATGCTGACCATTCCAAGTTGTTATTTGTTGAGATTGCCACATTGTTGGTATATTTTTTCTTGGAGCCACTCGGCCGGCCACACTATGTTGTGTGACTTTATTTCTAGGTCGGCCTCAGAAATGTAAATGAACCAAATGCTGTTATGGTGGGGGAAGGCGGAGGGGGGGCCTTTTCCTCATCTTCTCCCGTAGCATAGTTTTTTGCCGAGTTAGGTTTTGTTGGTGTTATCCAGCAGCCAGTAACACTGCCACTGCCAGTGTTACTATTACTGTTCCTGGTGCTGTTGCTGCCACCACTGCTGGTGTCAGTGGTGTTTCTAACAGTTTTAACCCATAAATTGTGGCTACCCACTCACACACATTCACGTGCAACATGTGAGTGAGTGAGCCAGTATCTATGTCAATGTATGTGAGTTTTTCTCTTCTCTTCTCCTCTTTTGCAAATGCATATGATTATGAAGTATTTTTTGGTTTAGTCGAAGCAGCTCCACCACTGCCATTCATCTTCTCCTCTCACCATCCAGATGCCTGGAATGGTCTTTGGAAAGCCACTTGAGTTGGGGATACTTGAAAAAAACTCCTAGGAGGATATAATTTATACTAAGTGGAGGATAAAAGTTGGTCAAATAGAAACATTTCAAAGAGCACCGAACGAACACAAGGAAACCAAAGTGAATGGACAGTAGATGAGGAGGGTATGTGGAGTATTAACACTTTTTGTGTGCAATTCAAGTACCCAATTATTCCGAAATATCCCAGGAATATGATGCCGGCCGTTTCTCACATCAAATCTTTGTGAATTTCTACCGCTGAACTTGATCTTGATAACAGAGAGCGGCATTTCTCTTTGGCTCGTTCGTTCTTTGTTTGTTTGCTGATGACAAACAAACTTCTTGAGAAATTGTCGAGTTTGTTTGCCGCCGTATCACAAAGTAAACGATTTCTATTCTATTCTATTCTATTCTATTCTATTCTATTTTTTATCTTAGCCAAGTACTTCCAAATAAAATTTGCATAGATGCTCTAGCACTAGTAGTTTTTCAAGATTTATTTTTTGTTGATTCATCATCCGGAGGGGGGTTCCAATGCACTCGCCATTATCGCAGTTTCATAGCTGATTGTGAATTAAAGCACAAAACGTAAATTATGGTGTATTGCCAAAGATGAGAATTATTTTAATTGTTGTGGTTGGTTGGTTTTCGGTTCTTTGCCGAAAAGCCATTATTAGTGGCAGTAGAGGATGATTAACAGATGGAGAAGACAATAATAACTGGTTTTAGTTCGATTTTTAGAAATTCTGACTAACTTAAATTATAGTCGGATAAAGAGATAAGTAACACGCAGCAACAATAAAAAACTGATCCCGTAACCACTATATTTGTTGAGGTATTAATAGTCAATAATTTAAATTCGATGAAAAAGTTTCATTTTTATTTTTTCCCAGTAAAATTGTCGATTTTTGAAAATGTTGTTCCACAGTTGTGAACATAACTGCAGAGCGGTTCATTCCGATTTCATTCATAAAAGAATCAAAAAATCCAAAATCTAGATATCTCCAAGTGTTGTTAGAAGTAGGCGTGTTTTACTAACCACAAGCGGTTAATCCCGCAAAAATTCCAAAAGCTATTAATTTTGAAATTTCAAAAGAAAAAAAATTATTCCACTTAAACCATAAATCTTATTTTGAAAATAAAAGTCCAATCACGTGCGGTTATATCTATATATGTATATATATAAAAATCAATGTGTGTCTATATGCCGTATAGGACACCAAACCGATGGAACGATTCGCCTGAAAATGTTACTGTAGCTTACCAGTAGGATGGTTTCTGGATATACTAGGTCCTGATAGGACAAACGGAGTGGTACTGCCCACTCAAACTATACTTTAAAACTATCAATTACTTCTCATTTTATTTTCAAAAGCATACAAAATATGGAAGAATGAACCCTGGTAAAAAAGCTAGTGTTTAACTTAACTGAAGGTTACTAAGATGATGTTTATAAATGTTTCGATTTAGATTTTTTAAAATAATGTTTTTATACCCTCCACCTCCAGGATGGGGGTATATTCACTTTGTCATTCCGTTTGTAAGACCTTGAAATATTCCACGGAGACCCCATAAAGTATACATATTCTGTGTCCTGGTAAAATTCTAAGACGATTTAGCCATGACCGTCTGTCTGTTGAAAGCACGATAGAGGCCGAACGAAATGAGCTAAGAGGATTTTCCCTAAATATGTCTTATGGTTGCAGATCGGTTGGGATTGAAACCGGGCAAAATCGGCCCAGAGGGAAAACATTTTCCCTAACAAGGACTGAAAATACCCCTAATATTTAGACTATTTAAGCAATTTTATGAAAATTTCCAATTTTATACACTTGAAATTTGTTTCGTACCTTCCTCCAGTAACGTGTAATCACAAAAAGTACAAAAAAGATTTAGTGGATTAAAGGGGACAAAACGGATAAAAATAGTACCTTTGATGCGACAACAGCTAGAAACATGAAATTCGGTGTGTACGTTCCTATAATTACGTAGACAAGTAAAATATAAAGATTTTTTGAATTTTGTACTTTTAAGGTATACAATTGGTAAAGGGGGATAAAAATGGTACCAACCAAACCGCTGAAGATAATATCATGAAATTCGGTGTATGCATTTATCTGACTGTGTAGACGTGAAACATAAAGGATTTGTTCGAAAATTAGACTAACATAGTCACCAAACCGGTAGGATTCTGTTCATATTCCAATTCGGGCCATAAAAAGTTCGTTATCATCTCACGATAGCGAAGACCATTCCCAGTAACTGCCTGGCCAGCCTCATTTTGGCAAAAAATACGGCCCGATGATGCCGCCAGCCCATAAACCGCACCAAACAGTCACTCTTTGTGGGTGCATTGGTTTTTCGACCATCACTCTTGAATTATCATTCTCTCAAATGCGGCAATTCTGCTTATTGACGAATCCACTGAGGTGAAAATGTACCTCATTACGAAGTGCACGATATGCATTTTGATTTGAACGCCCATTTTCATAATAATCCTGAATAACTTTAACGCGTTGCTCGATTGTGTATCTGTGTATTCCATGGTTCAAATTGAGTTAGTCTGAAATTGAGAAATGTCAAATGAAATGTAGAAAAAAATTGACATTTAGGTGTGGTTCGGATTCAACATCGGCCCCTTACAATTAACCACCCTCTTCAACAATAAATTTAACATGGGGTTGTCAAATTTAGAAAGTCTTAAAAGTTAATTTGAAGTTGAGGCAATGAATCCACTTTTTCACTACTTTCCATTTGTATTTTAAAAAATCCGCCGATACCTAACCATCTCAGCTATCCTCTAGAATTGATAATAGGAAGCTTAACAAAATATTAATATGAACTGATATATATATGCAAATAATTAGTAAATTAAATTAATTAATACTATTTAGTGTCATTATGATATTATGAAGTACCAATAACACCTTGCGAAAGTACTTTTGGGGCCTGAACAAGACCATAAAACTAGAGACAATACACATGAAACTAGAGACAATATGTAGAAAAACTGTGTACTCAGTTTTCTATTTCGTGGTCTCTTCTCTCCTTTACAGGACTTTTAATTTCCAAAGGATATGTTTGTCTTAATAATTTATTTTCATACTTTTGAGAGCCACTTACTGAATAAACTAAATAAATTAGGGAACATTTTTGAAATTGTTGTCAATACTAAACTAATAGGGACAGCAGCATTATAATTTAAGTATTTTTAACAGATATTCTTCTCCTTCATTTGCTACCCATATCGCCTCGTTAAAGTATGAATAAAATTATTTAAACATCTTAATCCTTTAGAAATTAAAAGTCGTGTAAAAACGATCACGATCAAATGAAGATTTGAGTAAAGAGTTTTTTTACAGGCGATCTCTAGTTTCACAATAATGTAAATGTAAAATTGTTGCGTGGTGTAGTCATTAAAAATGAAGTACATATTTGAGGTAAAACCATAAATTTATAAAATTGTTAAATACAAATAAAAAAATTTAAAATACAAATTAAATAAATAAAATTTATCATATTGTTACCTTTTTGAAAGTTGCTCAAAAGAACCCCCTCAAATGAGGGAAATAGCAAACAATAAGAAATTTGGTCGCAAATGTGAGTTAACCAGGTTTGAATACAGTAAAATCGTCATCTGAAATAAGAAAATCCACAATAAGCTAGGATCGCCTTGTCATAATTCTGTTCGTGGACATAAGTTCGCCGACGTTCGAAAATTGGTTTCTAATTCGATGAAAACACTGTTTGTTTTTTATCCAGTTTTTATACCCTCCACCTCCAGGATGGGGGTATACTAACTTTGTCATTCCGTTTGTAACACCTTGAAATATCGACTGAGACCCTATAAAGTATATATATTCTTGATCGTCATAAGATTCTAAGACGATCTAGCCATGACCGTCTGTTGAAAGCATGCTAGCATCTAAACGAAAGGAGCTAGAACGTTAAAATTTTCCATAAATACATCTTATAGTCGTAGATCGGTTGGGATTGAAACGGGGCGAAATCGGCCCAAAGGGAAAAAATTTTCCCTCACATGGACTAAAAATACCCATAACAATCCCTAATATTTTAGCGTATTTAAGCATGTTTTTTGAATATATCTGCTTGTATTTGCTTGATATTTGGTATGCGCATTCCCCCTATAGCAAAAACGTGCACCATAAAGTGATTCTTATTTGTAGGGGGTGAAATGGGGCAAAAAAGGATAAAAATGGTACATATTAAACGACAACAGCTATAAATACGAAATTCGGTGTGTACATTCCTCTGATTGAGTAGATACATAATATAAATGTATTTTTTCCAAATTCGTACTTTTAAGGGGTAAAATGGGAATAGAGGGATAAAATGGTACCAACCAAACGGCTGTAGCTAGAATAATGAAATTCGGTGTATACTCTGATTGCATAGAGAAGTAAAATACACGGATTTTTCAAAATGCGTACATTTTGGGGTTAAAATGAAAAAAGGGGATAAAAATAGTACCAATCAAATGACCACAGATAGAGTCATGAAATTCTGAGTATACATTCCTCTGACTGTGTAGACACGGAAAATAAACTGATTTTTCGAAATACGTACTTTTTGGGGTCAACATAGAAAAAGGGGATACAAATAGTACCAACCAAATGACCTCATCTAGAGTCATGAAATTCGGAGTATACATTCCTTTGACTACGTAGACATGCAAAAAAAAAAGGTTTTTCCAAATTCGTACTTTCAAGGGATACAATGGGTACGGAGGGATAAAAAGGGTACCAACCAAACGGCTACACCTGGAATAATGAAATTCGGTGTATAAAAACAAACGGATTTTTCGAAATTCGTACTTTTTGGGGTTCAATGAAAAAAGGGGATAAAAATAGTACCAATCAAATGACCGCAACTAGAATCATGCAATTCGGAGTATACATTCCTCTGACTGCGTAAACACGGATATATCGAAATTCGTACTTTCACGGGATACAATGGTACATAGGGATAAAAATAGTACCAACTAAATGACTACAGCTAGAATGATGAAATTCTAATTGCGTAGAAACGTCAAAGGGGTAAAAATGGTACCAACAAAGTTGGCGCAGCTGGAATCATGGAATTCGGTGAATACATTCCTCTGACTGCATAGACACGCAAAATAAAAACTTTTTTCCCAATTCGTAATTTTTCTTTTATGGCATAAATTGGTTGAATCATGAAGTTAGGTTATTTTGCACTATGTACGTCTGATAATGGATTTTCAAAATTTGTACTTTTGGAATTAAAATAGAATGGAAGTACAACAAACTGTAGCACCCACTATCTTCCAATAATTATGGTATTTATCTTTTTGAAAATATAAATATAAGAATATTTATTTTTTGATTTGAAATAGATAATGGTTTGATGTAATTAAAATATTATATTTATTTATATAATTATTTTTTCAACATTTGTATTTGTTTTGGTTTGGCTATATTACAAAATTTATATTTTCCTGTAATATTACTGCACTTCTACGAAAACTGACAACCTCTGTGGAATGCAATCCATGGTGGAGGGTATATAAAGTTCGGCCCGGCCGAACTTGACGCCGTTTTTACTTGTACATTCTAATTACCATATATTTTAGCAGGTTTTTTCAAGATTAGCAAAATATTTATATATTTCAACTAGAAACACATGTGGTAAAAATGTGTTAGATCGGTTCAGATTTAGATATAGCAGCTCGCATAAAAATTTCGCTCCAGATTTGACTTTTTCCGCTCTAGAAACCAGATAATTTACCGATTTGCTCAAAATTTGCCTCAGCATTTTATATTGTTCTTCTGATCTATATCCCACATTTTTTTATTGGTACATATAGTACCCATACCGTTCCGATACCACGTTTTGCCCCAAATTCAATTGTAATGGGGTAAACAGTGCAGGGTATCATATAGTCGGACAAGCCCGACTTTAGCCTTTCCGTACGTTTTTTATATGGGACTGACAAGGTTTTTTGAATTTCGAAATAATATTTCACTTTAAACTAGGGTTGCCCTGCTATAATTCTATTCGTGGACATTAGAAATTTGATTTCCAATTCGATGAAAATATTGTTTGTTTTCTCGTTCCGCTTGATTCTAATTAGATAATATTATCTACGTTTAGAGTCAGTTTTCGTGGTTTTTCAAAGTGACAACTAAAAATTCATATTTCTTGGCAACATTTTGTAAAATTTCTACGAAAAATAAATAGTTGCAATCAACACCTTTCGAATTATGCCTAAATAATGAACACGATTATTGCTGAATGAGGTTTCGACACTTCAATAATATACTTCCTATTCGATGAAAATATTGCTTGATTGCAATTGGAAATTTATATTTTATCCTGTTACCAGATTATTATACCCTACACCACTTCGTGGGCTAGGGTATTATAAGTTAGTTTCGCGCCAAATGTTTGTAACACCAAGAAATAATCGAGCTAGACCTACGTTTAAGTATACCGATCGGCTTAGAATCACCAGCTGAGTCGATTTAACGATGTCTGTCTGTCCGTCCGTCCGTCCGTCTGCTGTCCATCTAAGCTTGTTCGCACTCTACAGGTCGCAATTGTTGTCCGATTCTCATGAAACTTGGCAGAAGTTATTTTTTCTGCCCAAGGACCATCGGTATTGAATTTGGAGGAAATCGGTTCAGATTTAGATATAGCCCCCATACAAATGTCGCTCCCGATTTGACTTTTTCCGCTCTAGAAACCACACATTGTACCCGATTTTCTTTAAATTTGGCACAACATCTTATAATCCAACTAGAAAAACCTATGCAAAAATTGGGTAAGATTGGTTCAGATTTAGATATAGCCCCCATACAAATCTCGCTCTCGATGTGACATTTTCCGCTCTAGAAAAGACATATTGTACCCGATTTTCTTTAAATTTGACACAACATCATATAATCCAACTAGAAACACCTATGCAGAAATTCGGTAAGATCGGTTCAGATTTAGATATAGCCCCAATACAAATGTCGCTCCCGATTTGACTTTTTCCGCTTTAGAAACCAGATATTGTACCCGATTTTATTTAAAAATGACACAACATTTTATAATCGAATTAGAAACACCTATGCTGAAAGTGGGTAAGATCGGTTCAGATTTAGATATAGTTCTCATACAAATGTTGCTCCCGAATGTTTAACCGATTTTGGGCTAACTATACATATTATATTTCACCTACTTCGTTCCAGATTTCAATATATCCCCATACAAATGTCCTTTCCGATTTAACATTTTTTGTGAAATACATACATTTACAAGATGCAAAAATCCTTCCCGATTTCACTTTTTTACCGGACCGACATTTTATATCGGAAGTTTTTCAAATTTTGCAAATTATATTATATTATAAGTGATATATATGGGCGCATTTTTCAATGTAGCGCCCTTAAAAATGGCCCCTTTTTATTATTACCCCTGTAGGACCCACGATTTGCATCGAAAGTTTATCAAATTTTGCATTTTGTATTATATTTCAACTAAGGAGACATATTATGAAAGTCAAATATATGGGTCCATATTTTGGTATAAGCCCCATACAAATTGGGCCCCCATTCTACTCTATTACATCTCTAGAACCCACTCGTACATTAGATCTCGATGTAATTTTGCATATCATGTCATATTTCAACTAAGAATACCTACTTTGAAAGTGATAAGGAACCATTTTTTAATGTAGATCCCTTACAAATGGCCCCATTTTAATTTTTAGCCAAGAACAAATATTACAATGGATTTTTTTTTCAAATTTTGCAGATTATATTATATTTCAACTAAGAATACAAAGTCAAATATATGTGTCCATACTTTGGAATAACCCAAATGGGGCCCCATTCTACTCTAATACAGCTCTAGAAACTACGTCTTACATCGGATCATGATATATTTTAACTTTGAATACCAACCGTGAATGAGAAATATATAGACCCATGTTTTGGACCAGGCCCCAAGTGTTGTTATAGGCCTTCTTTCAAATGTCGGTCCGATTCATCCTATTACTACTGTATAATTTGCATTTGTCTGCCGGAAAATTGTGTCTAATATTTACCATATTTGTTAAATATGACTAAAGATGAATCTATACTGTATAATTTATATGAACTGCAAAATAAAAGCGGGGTATATACGCAGGGAGTGGTGTAGGGTATTATATAGTCGGCCCCGCCCGACTTTAGCCTTTCCTTACTTGTATTTGAAAATAAAACCAAAATTCTAAAAGCAAAAGTAATTGCTGATGAATATAATCCAATTCTACATTTTAATTGTGTAGACAAAAGGGGAACTCTTTGATAACATAACGTATCAGTGTTGCTAACTTTGGTCTAGAAGTTTTAATTAAACATTCGAATTTAATTCATATTATACGAAACCTATCATCTCTTGGTAGAATTCTAACAATCTAAATTCAATTGTTTTAAGATTTCGTTGTGATATGACTTGGCACTTTACAAGCACCACCACCACCAACGAAACAAAGTGATTGTTAGCTAACTAAGCCCCAGCTAAGACAGTTCTATTAGGAATTTGGCATATGACCTCTTTGGCTGCGAGAGCGAACTGATGGCTGACACATGCTACAATATTGTGCAACTGCCACAAAGTACAAACGTTCATGTAAAACTAAAACGAACGAATGCGAAGACCAGCCAATAGTCCAATTGACTGGCTGACTGAATGAAGGTCATGTAAAAAAATGTGTTAAAACCATTACAAATGTCACCGGGTTCAGCAACACCGCCGACAAGACATTCTCAGTTAGTTAGCCAGGCAGCCAGTTTGTTTTGACCATCACTTTTGTGGGCCCTCGGCAGAGTTTTTGTATTCCAACTCAGTGACTTTTGTGTGTGACATTAAACAAAAGATTACATTTGTGGGGCTTGAATAAAATGGCTCGAATGTAAGCAAAAGACTTTTAACAAAATATGTATAAATCTTGGAAAACAATGTCGAATAATGTACTGTATATGTGGTCTGCATTTTAAATAGATTTTTATTGTTTTTGTTTTCCTCTGTGGCCCTCTCTGTCTCTCTCTCTCTCTTCCCTTCCTCCATCCTTCTGGTTAGCCGTATTTGGTTATTTACCTTCGGCGTGGTGCGATAAACGTCAAAATATTCCTCGTTGTTGTTTCATCATCATCATCATCGTCGTCGACGTCGTCATCGTCATCTTTGCCTTAAATGTTAATATGAAATAATAAAAAGAAAGAAAGAACGTAGCGCTTTCATTCCTTGGGGTATGCGCATGGGCAGCGCGTACAATTCTTATGATATAATGAAATGTATAAATATTAAATCACCATAAAGAACAAAAGGAAACAGAAGAAGGGGAGGAAGACGGAGACGAATGAGGAAAACAACAACAGCCACATTAACCACGGCGGCGACTACTACGACGATCGTGTTGATGACGATGCCGAACATAGAGAACGAAACAGGTAGAAAACAGCAAAGCACATATCCCAAAAGAAATAAAAAGAAAACAAAGAGCATAAACGGAAAACCACCAACGAAACGTCATTATGAAGAAAACGCTAGCTGGCCAACACGCAAGCGCACAACGCACACAGCCATCCAGCCAGCCAGAAGACCCGATTTTATTGAACTCTCACGACATACCGCCGCACCTCCGCAATGGCAACAATTAAATTGTAAATGTTAAGACCTCTTCTCTACCCTTTTGCTCGACAAGAGAGTCAGAAAAAAAGAGAGAGCGTGTTAATAAAAAATAACAACTACTGGCCAAGTCTAAGACGAAAATGTGTGAAAGGCAATAATAAGAAACCGGCTAACACGGAGTTTAGTTGTATGAGAGTCAGACGGAGAGAGTGTGTGAGATTTTATCTCAGACTGGCTCAGAGAGATGTTTAGAACTTGGCTTGACATTTGCCGCAGAAGAGTTGTGAGAGAGAGCCAGAGAGTTCTCATTAAAATCTCCGAATTACAGGTTTCTTCATTAGCATTAGTTTCTTCATTCAGGCATATGAAACTCATCGTAATGATCATTGAGCCCCCGATCGACTATTAACAATGACAAGTAACAGTGAAAGAAACAAAGAGAGTGATCAATTGGCAGATACAAAGGTTATTCAAGTTAGAAATATTGTTAAGCTACAGGTTATGGGGAAATGAGCCATCAAATCAAAGCGTTAGAGGAAATTAAGTTTTCGTAGATTGTGAGTAGCGTGAAAATGCTACTCGAATTTCTGTTAAATTGTAAAATATATCAAATGGACTGAATCAGCATATTCAGGCAGACTACCTTAAGTGTTCCTCAAATACATGACTCTGATAGGCGTCCTTCTATAAGCATTAAATTGGTGTTAGAGAAACAATATCCAGTATAATTTCGAAGAAAAGTTTCCGCCCTATGTCCGATGGGTGATATTTCTTAAATTCAATTATGAAAAATTGAATTTTTAATGCAACATTTACTCTGTGTAGCCGTTTATAGGCATACCCTAGAGGAGAAACTCTATAAGCCAAATGCAGAAAACCTTTACTTTGCGTAGCCGGCTTGGAGGAGAAAATCGCTAAGTCCGACAACGCTGAATAAGTTTGAATATAACAAGATCAAGGGATATGTTCGAACGTTTTTCATATAAAAATTAGTCAATTTTTTGGACGATTTTTATGTGCGAAATTATCTAGTTTTTTTTAACAATTTTTCATTTGGATGAATTTGCGTTTATTTTCGGTTTTTTGCGTCTCATTTTTCTTTTTGAGTATTTTTTAGTTGTTTCTTTGATTTGGGTCATATTTTATTATTTCTTCATGACGACCTCTATAAAATTGTCAGTTGCATTTTTCTTAAATATTGTCATCACAACATGAAGACATGCTTACTATTCTACAACCATATCAATGTTTTAACCCAGAATAAATTGTTTTTCGTATGTTTCGCACTAAACAGGTGTCCTCATATGGGGACAGAGGGCGGTAATGGTTTAATATCAGCGTAGTGACTAGATTATTCGCTCACATATGGAGTTTTTAATTAATATCTTAAATCATACTTGTTTGCTATTTTAGCAAACTTGTTTGTCATTTTAGCAAACTTATTTCTCATTTTAGCAATTTTCTTTACTGAAACATTGTGTTGTGAAATCTTTAAAATCAAGTAATTTTCAGAGTTACTAAGATTATTTGCTTAAATAGAACGCCAACATTCCGTTGCTCATAAATATCAATTAAAATCTAATTAGCGTTTGCCCACGTCGCACAATGCTTCAGAAACAAAGCGGCCAAAATTCAATAACTTTTGATCTAGTAAACAGTAGGTTTTGAGTTCTAAAAAAGAATTAAATTAGTATTATTTTGATATATTGTCATTCAGGCAATCTGGTTTATTTTATAAATTATTCCAAGTCTGACTACTTGTTGGCCACAAAATAAAAATAAAAGTAAAATTTTTATTTTTGTTCTTATCTTTTGACATAAAAAATATTTTTGTTTTGTAAAACTTGATTTCTATTTTCGACAATGCTCCTCATACATGAGGAACTCAAATTAGTATGATTAAAAATTGTTTTTTTTTTTTAGCTTTTAGCTACGCGTTTGTAACAAATATAGTTTGTTTGTAATAAATATTTAAAAAAATCCTTTTTGGAAAAAAAATTTGAATTTGGACCAAAGCAACTTTTTTTCTTTCAAAGCCTTTCAAATAATTCAAAACATGTTTACAAAGGCTGAAATGTTCCCCGTTTTTATACGGTTACTTTTGCCTGCACGAAATACGAAAATAAATTTACCACAGTTGCACCAAACGAAAAAAACAAACAAAAACTTCGGTTAAGTTGTAGTATGGTTATGGAATCCAGAAGATTATTTTTAAGGAGTAGGTCCAAACACAACGATAAAAATTGACAAACATTTTTCTAAAATATTTCTTTTTTATAAATATCTTTTTTGAAAAATATATTTTTTTTTTTGAAAAAAATATTTTTTTTAATTCTAAATTGACTTACAAAAATTCAATATATAATTTCAATATTTTTTGTAAATAAATTTCAAATATTTAAATATATATATTTCGAAAAATATCCATTTTGGATTTTTTAATTATTAATTGATTTGCAAAAATTCTGCTGAAATAGTCTCAAAAAAATAATTTCAATATTTTTATACCCTTGAAACACCTTGAAATGTCGTCCTGAGATCCTATAAAGTATATTCTTGCTCGTCATAAAATTCTAAGACGATCTAGCCATGTCCGTCCTTCCGTCTGTTGAAATCTAGGGTGAAATCGGTCTAAAGGGAAATTTTTTTCCCTCACAAGGACTGAAAATACCAATAATAATACGTTATATGTTAGAGTATTTAAGCATGTTTGTTCAATATGTCTGCTTGTACTTACTTGATATTGGGTATGCGTAAAGTAATTCTTATTCGTAGGGGGTGAAATGGGGCAAACAGGGATATAAATGGTACCTATCAAACGACAAAGCTAGAAACACGTTCTGTGTGTACATTCCTCTAATTGAGTAGATACACAATATAAAAGTATTTTTTCCAAATTTGTTCTTTTGAGGGGTAAAATGGGAATAGAGGGATAAAAATGGTACCAACTAGGGATCTATAAATCGACTTTCGACTAATCGATTAATCGACTTTTGGGAGGAAAAAGTCGAAAAGTCGACTTTTGTTATCGAATTTGTGCATCAATGAATTTAAGTTATTGAATACCGATTTTACTTTTTTCGCTCTAGAAAACATATCCTTTATTCGATTTTCTTCAAATTTGGCACAACAACTAGAAACATCTATGCAAAAAGTGGGTAAGATCGGTTCAGATTTATCTATCCAATATAAATGTCTGTCGATTTGGTTTTTATTTTGTCTATTTTTTTTGTCTTTTCATTCATTTGCAATGTCGTCTTTTTATTTATTTGCAACAGTCGAAAAGTCGATTTTTCAAAAGTCGACTTTTGATATATTTGCAAAAGTCAAAAAATTGACTTTCATATATTTCCAAAATTCGAAAAATCGACTTTTTGCTCCAACTATACATCCCTAGTACCAACCAAACGGCTACACCTAAAATAATGAAATTCGGTGTATACATTCCTCTGATAGCTTTGACACGTAAAATAAACGGATTTTTCGAAATTCGTACTTTTTGGGGTTAAAATGGAAAAAGGGGATACAAATAGTACCAACCAAATTACTGCAGCTATAGTCATGAAATTCGGTGTATACATTCCTCTGACTGTGTAGACACGAATAATAAAAAGGTTTTTCCAAATTCGTACTTTCAAGGGATGGGAACAGAGGGATAAAAATGGTACCAACTAAACGGCTACAGCTATAATGATTTTATTGTGTAGACACGTAAAATAAAGAGATTTTAGAAAGTCGTACTTTTAAGGGGTTAAAATGGGAAAACTTGAGACGAATGATCTCACTCAAAAGATTATTTGTTGAAATGGAAAGCTAACATTCCATTACTCAGAAATATCACTTAAAATTTAATTAATGTTTGTAGATTGTACTTCAATCCGTCTAAAAAGGGACAATAGGTGTGTTGTTTGCTGCTCGGTACCTTATAAAGTAAGCCCCTGTAAATGCTTCTTTCCTATTTATTTGACACAAACAAGGCAAGGTAATTCAATATGTATTCGATCTGAACATGAAGTTATATTTATCCCAAAATTCTTTTTTATTATTCAACATTATAGAGGCACTAGGACATCATTCCTGCAATTTCATTTTATCATTACGATTCTTCAATACTTCCGTAAATCACAATTATTTCACATTCAATACCTGACATATATATATACCTTTCCATTAAGCCATTTTTCCAAGTTTTCGAACAGGACGTAGTTATGGTGGGATGCGGAAGCAATACGTATGCACAGGTTCCAACCAGTATGGTGGTCCTGTTGTTATAAAAACAATACAAATTTGGATTTTTTAATATTTTATTTGAACAAGTGTTGCTGCTTCGTACGGAGTACACAAAACTACTACTCATTTGACAGCCATAAAAAAAACGATACCGCCATCTGTCGGATTTATCTATTATATATTTTATAGCATTGCCATAAATTCATCAGTTGAGATCTGCAACAACGTATTTCATTTGAGTTCTTCCATGATCTGTATTTGTGTGTCGATTGTTGTAAAATGTGAAAACTATTTTGTTCGTAGTATTTTTATACAAAAAAATGTATTTTAAATGTAATACAGCCAGTCAGCTCTTGAGATGTTTACAATATCAGCTATATCACGTACTTTTGCGATCTTACAACAGAATATCACGTATTTCTTAAATCATTTCTGGGGTTGTCGGTTCTTTTGTAATAATGTGTTATGTATGTCATAATAGTTATCAAGCTTTTTCATAGGTCTCTTGGCGATTTTCTCCGCAAAAGAATAATAATGTTCAATTACTGTGCGAAACTCCATTTTATCAATTATTTAAAAAGAGGAGGAAGTTTTTCGCTTTTTTATTAATTGAACCAACACTCAATACTCACCAACCCCTATAAATATAGTCCATTGTGTTGGATAAAGGAATATAGGGGAGGAGAAACCTCTTTGCTACATCAAACTTCCTATGTATGGAAGAATAATCCATTTATTGATAACTTTAACCGTAATAATGTATAATATTATACGAAGGTATAAACTAAAATAATAGGAATATAATAATGGGAATTTCAGGAATAAATATATAAACTTAATTAAAGAGATTAGTCCGAGTGACTACACAATTTAAATATAGGAACCAATACATATATAGGAACGATATTGTTTGATTGTTTATTTATACTTAATTTATACTTAAACTGGTGAGAGGTCTCAAAAAGTTGCCAGGAATGTGTCTAGAATAGCCAAGGCATAAAATCCATGGGAATATCGACATACATCCCGCATTAAAACGCTCTTCAAGAGATATTCTTGAATATACTAACGTCTTCTATTATCACCACCGCTATTTTTCAAACTAGATAAAGGATCTTCTAGGATGATCTTAATCATATATGGATGGTAGTTATAGTCTGATGTAAATATTAAGAATAACAGAAGGAATGAAGTATTTCTGCACCGCTTCTTTCGACACATCAAATGTATGCTTTGTCCAACGAACATGACATTGTATCTTCATGTCCAGTATTTCAAGAGCGTCCGATTGCTCAATATCTATTCCATTCATAGAAAATTCGACGACACCACTGGATCAGTGAATCGCTTGTGAGACAATAAGGAGCACTGGCTCTCACCTTCATTAAAATCTAATATATTCACTAGTCCCCATTCGGAAATGACCAGTGCCATCATTCATACAACCAACTTTTGTCTTCAATTTCTTGAAGAATTTGTGTATGATCGAATAAATATTAATGACATTCGTAAATGAGTGGATTGATTCTTAAAGGTCGTTAATGGAAATATGATAAAGTCAAAAAAAAAAACAGAGTCTTGTCCTGTGAACAGAGTCATCCGATGGAGTGATGAACACGTACTGTGCGATCTCTGAGGAAGCACAATTTAAATCGAGAGAGGTCAAGATGGGCTTTGATATGAGTGCATAGTATCAGACTTTATCAAAGGCCTTGGTTATATCCAGGGCTCGACTTAAACAATATTATAGGACCGTCATCAGGTCCCCAGTATATCTATTTCCACGGAAGCCATATTATCGACTATTAAGAATTTCATTGGTCCACAAGATGGTAATTAACCATACTCTTCATAACCAAAGAAATTCGCAATTGGACATAATCTTTGTAGGGATTGACTAATCTTTCGCAACATTACTGTTGGAAGCTCAATATAAATCGAGAGAGGTCCAGATGGGCTTTGATATGAGTGCATAGTAGCAGACTTTATCAAAGGCCTTAGTTATATCCAGGACTCGACTTGAACAATATGACAGGAGCGCCATTAGGTTCCACGGAAGCTATATTATCGACTATTAAGAATGTCATTGGTCCACAAGATGGTTATAAACCATACTCTTCGTACCAAAAGAAATTCGCAATTGGACAGATTCTTTGTGGGGATTGACTAATCTTTCCCAATTTTACTGTTGGAAGCTCGATATAAATCGGGAGTGGATAATATGGGCTTAGATATGAGTGCATAGTAGCTGACAGGACTCGACTTAGACAATATGACAGGAGCGCCATTATGTTCCCAGTATATCTATTTCTAGCGAAGCCATATTATCGACTATTAAGAATGGCATTAGTCCACGAGATGGTTATTAACCATACTCTTCATACCCAAAGAAATTCGCAATTGGACATAATCTTTGTAGGGATTGACTAATCTTTCGCAACAGTAATGTTGCCTTTTCAGACTGTCGGCAATATCAAGTTTAACTCCATTTCACCCTTAAATGAATTACCTTTTCCATAGAAATTTTAAATTGAGCAGGGTCATAATCGACTTCAAAATCCAGTTATTGATTGAGTGTCGAATTCATCGTTAATTTAAAATTTTGCAGGTAAATTTTAAACAAAATCCAATTGATTTTGGTCAGTCTGCCAAGGGTTGCAAGAGATTTTAAAGTAGTAGAGCTACACCTAGTAGTTTCGCACTGGCCTCTTGTTTCGGCGTTTTTTTTTATAATATGCCCTAGGTATTTTTACGATAAGGTTACAACATTCTACAGACAAATAGCCTTTTTTGCACCTCCATTTTAATGACATTCTGCAAAATTATATAACGAATAGCCAGGTATCAAAGTCAAGACCTTTAAACCATCATCACTTTAGTTAACCCCTCAGATCTATTTGGAAGATTTCAAGAAATGATTTCAGAATGGAACTGATATCGGAATACATCGAACTATTTGTTTGTTCAATGTTCAATTACCTTTGGTATCATGCATTTGGACCTGCATACTCTTCAGTGGTTTATGGGTCTGTATGTGTCTGATAGAGAGAGAGAGAAAGAGAGTGTGAAATAATTTCAAAGTCCACATGATCATAGATATTCTCTTGGAGATATTTTGCCCATGTGATGTTTTATTCTTATATTTCTTCGATGAGAGGGGGAGGAATAAAAGACGAATAGAAGAAAGTACAAGTAAATAGTAGTAACCAGCATTTCCATGATTTTAATTGACCATTTTCTGGGGAGGGTGGACCGGGCATTTGTTGTCGCAATGTAAGCAACGTTAATTAAATCAAGAGATTTAGATTATCGTCGACTACATTCCAGATCTTGTGTAAGTAAGAAGTGATTGCTGAAGAGAGCGAGAAAACATCATCATAACCAGCAGCATTACCTGCTAATGATCATTGCGATGTTCAACAGGGTGTGAGAGTGCATGTATGTGTGCATGAGAGCAACTTTAATGCAAGAGAGCAAATATCCAAGTAAGTGTATGCATGTGCACGACAACGACAACGATGATGATGATATTCGTGTTTGTGTCAGTCAGTGCCTGTATCGTTGGCCGTCGTTGCGAGTGCATTGGTATGGGTTGTATTTGTGTTTAGTTCGCCTCTAGTAGTAACACGTCAAGTCAAACGTCTCTACGTACGTACGAACGAACGTATGCATGAATGTGTCTGCGTGTGTGTGTGTGTGAGTGTTTGGATGGATGGACGTGTGTACAACAACACACATTCATACACCACCGTGCGCTGTTGTGTGAGATAGCCCAGAGTTAAGCCAACAACGTTTTCAATGGTTTAAATCAGTTTGTGTAAAGACGTGGTTGAAACATGCAAACGTTTCACAGATAAAGCGCGTTTTGGATACTCCGACGACACAACCTAAGAAAAAAAATTTATCGAACGGAAGCGAAAGCAAAAAAAGAAAGAAAGAACCCATAGAGGTTATAGATTTTTGTGGAATACATTTCGTTTGGGAAGAATTCTGTTCTGAATTCTTCATTCTGTGGAAGGCGGAAAAAGTGCTAATAAAACAAAAATGTAAGGAAAATTTCGAAAGAAATGGAATTTCGTGGAATTGAAAATAGAATCGTAAAAAATGAGAAAAATAAAATTCTGGTGGTTTTATGGAATAAAAACAAAAAACGTATTAAATGTGGAATAATTTAAGTGGTAAAATGTGGTGGATAATACAAAATTTTCGTTTTCAAAAAAGCATATAGAAACACAGTGGAGTGATTACCACTTCGAGCAAGTGATCAGTTTTTCTTTCAATACAGTTGGCCGGCCATTTTTTTATAGAAACTAAATAAAAGAAGACTTACATGTTCTCAAACGCTTAGAATGGATTATATAATGAGTGTTAGAAAAAAAATAGTTATGCAGTGTGTGTTTTTTATAAAAGTTAATACCAAAAAATAATAAATCGATAAAAAATTTTGGATTTATATACAAATTGAATAAAGCTGACCTTTATGGATTTCAAATTTATTTGGAGAGAAATAAGTTTAAAATGCGTTTAAAATATTTGAAAAATAAATAAAGAAAGTTATGGTCAAGATTTCCTCAAATTTCTGTTTTATGAGGAATTTCGAGTTTAAATAAAAATCGTCCAGTATTATAATTTGGAAATAAAACTAAAAATATCTTATTTCTTAAAACGATTTAACAAACATTTAACATGCCCTCAATAAAGTTTTTCTTATGATAATAACCATTTTCCAAATTAGGAAGGAACATCGTCATATGAAATGCAACAAGTAAAACGAGATTTGAATTGATTTCGTAATCTAACGAATATATGGACTTCTTCTACAAATATTTTCTTTCATGAACTTGCGATATTTTGACTCCTACAATTACATTTATACATCTCTTAATCTCTTATGGGCCTCTATATCGAAATATATAGATGTTATAAACACAATGTGAACTTCATAATTGAACGTTTTTTTTATTTCTCCTGGCAACTTATGAGAATGTGGGTCATTTTGAATTTCAAGTGATGATGTCCTAAGTGCTTCTCTTTCCCTTAGCCAAATTTGTCTACTGTTGTAAAATCTTACAATTATTAAAATAGTTTCAAATATATTTAAAAAAAGTTATTTCTTAAAATAATAAAGACTATTCAAGACATATCTTCAATTATTTTTTCATCAAAATATCCATCGGTCCCAGGGAGACAAAAAGAACCATCTTCCAAACGAAGTTAGGTAGACAAAGGCTAAGTACTTCACATGTCTTCCCTTTAGCCAAAAACTGATATTTTCTGTTGATATTTTAAAGTCCTAAAATAAGAAAATATAAATGTGATTTCATCGGAAAAAATGAAATGAATTATAAAATAAAATAATAAAAAAAAACGGTTGACCTATTTTATCAAATAAATTCAGGCACAACACAGCCCTACAAAATATATATTTTTTGTATCTTCGGACTTATCGCACAACCAACCAAAAATATCAAAAGTAGATTTTTTAATATATTTTGTAAATTTTACATCTTGCTGCAATAGTAGTAGCACTTCTTCGAATTTATTTACCTCAATCCAATCTCAAACAATAGTGTTAAAACCTGTTTCGAAATCACACTACCTGAGTTGTATAAAATCCCTGAGGCTGTAAATGTAGGGTATTTATGGTTGGTCCGTGTAAACACTACATACATGTTATGTTTGTTAAAGCCTTACGAACAACATTGAAATGATTTCACCTGTAGCTTCATACACTGGTAACCGCACAAATGGATTTCGTGTCTTATTTTCCTTTAGTTTAATTTCGAATTCGAATATATTGAAAACACATTATCTTTATCCCCCTACGTACTTAGAAATTGTCTTATACTATTTGCACGATAGTTCTGTAGTTCTGGAAAACCCAGAATACAGTCCAACAAATATTTATATTTTTAAATCAAGAAAGGCGTCAAAGAATTCCCACTTTTGTTTGTATTATAAGAAGAATACTCTCGTTCAATGGAGATTATTGGCCTAAACCTTCCCAGAAGTCTCTGACTCCTAAATGAAAAGAAAAAAGTGCTTGGCTTCATCATACATTGAAAAGTTTTATGTAGAATCTTAAAATAAATTATATCTGAAACTTGTGCATGAATACAATAAAATATTTAAACACTAAAATTTATCAGAGATAGATAGTGTGATTTAAGTTTTAAAATTTTATTTTGTAAACGTTCGAAAAATGATTGTCAGAATATGACAGTAAACATTCAAGTTCACCAAAAAATTTAGAAAAAATAGAAATAAAAAATTAATTTGTCTATGTCATCTGAATCAATCATCTGAAAATCTGTAGTTTTTCACAAAATCGTTTCGTCAACTCCGCCATTTTTCAGTTCAAAGTCAAACATTTTATAAAAATGTCATGACTTCCTTGATGGGCGAAAGAACCAATCAACAAATTCAACCATAATCTGTGAAGTTGTACAATTAAATCCTTCTTCAAGAGCAAAATTATCTATTGAGCAAATAGAAAATTTAATAATTAATTTTTACTTTATTTCCATGGAAATTAAAATGCTGGAAAATATATTTTATTCGTTTGCTAAACTACCCACAACAATAACACATATATCTGACAAGCTTCTCCATTAGAAGAGATTCAGAATATATGTCTCAATTTCTATGAAACTTTTTTGTATTGAACCCTATCAACATGGGTTTAACTACATTGAAAAATATTAAAATTTCCTTTATATTATCTTTTCTATCTACCGAAATATTAACCAAAATATTCAATCTCAAATGAGTTTTGATTAAAAATGTTAATCGTTCAATCGATTCTTTAAACAAATAAATATTTGTGAATTTTAAAATACTAAAAATGTTTAAATACTAAGAAAGACCAGAAGAACAGTTTTCAAAACCGTATTTAAGCCTTTAAATTGGTTTAAAGGAAACAAGTTATGAGTATTTGTAGGCGAAAGAAATTCGAAGACACATTAGACCTTTGTACGTACAGAGGATCGCTGAATTTTTCAAGGGTTTTACCGTCTCGGTCGATTATAATTTTAAAGTCTCATCAGTGGACTGCCAGTTGGATAATGTCCGTTTCCACAACTATACTACATATACTCTCTTCAAGTCTGTATTTTTGAAGATATTCAGATTGTTTGTGCTGCCTTTGGAATTCTATGAAGTCGTTGAGGGAGTTGTTGATCTCTAAAGATCTAACAGCAAAAATCCTTTTTCTATTCACTGACGCTCGAATACATTGGAAAATATTCAAACTTCTATTATATTCTCTTCTCTATCTCCCAAAGTATTCATAGACTCTTTTAAGAGTTTTTCATTGAATATAATAAAAAAATAAGTCCTTCAAGCTTTAGATAAATAAATAGTTGTACATGTTATTTATTTTTAAATATTAATAAAGACCAGAATAACGGTTTTCAAAATCGAATCGATGGGCGATGGTCTGGGTTTGAAATTCGTACCCCAAATCAAATGAAAATGACTGGAGAAAAAGATCCAAAAGCACATTAGATTTTTGTACTTGCAGGTAGATCGCAGATTTTGTATGAATTTAAACTTACTAAATTTTTGGAACGCCTTTTTTCCACAATTTTTTCTAATTATTATTTATTTGTTGTGTTAAACCACATGTGAGTCAGTCTATGACAAGGGGCACAATTTTTTTGTGTATTTTTTGGATTTTTTTCCAAAGTTTGTGTATGTTTAGTTCTCATAAAAATATTTGATGCGTATTTTTGGAAAAAATATTTTCTCTCATGAGACCATTTTTCATATAACCTTCATAAAAATGTTTTCAATCAATCCCTTTTAACCCCTGAAATACCCTGACCTAATACATAAACCTTGTTTAGAAGGTAATTTCAATTACTCTACAAGTATTGAAGTGATGTGATGTCACCCTATTTTTATATATTTTTTAAATTTTATTTCTTTTATTTTGATTTTCGAAATTATTACATCAATTGATTTTTTTTTTAATTTTAGAATAGTGTTGTTCGAAGTCCTTTTTAGCGATTGTACGATTTTTGGTAAAATGCATTCTTTTTTTAAATTCAAAATACCTTTTGCAAAATCAACCAAAATTTGCAAATAAAAAAATGTAAATTTTTTTATTAGTTTATTAATACCTTGTGTTGGTGATAATAATAAAAAATCTAAAAAAATAATTGATTGCAAAACTCTTGATAACAGCATGATAACACAAGCACTCTATACAGAAGGCCAACTGATGAGTTATCCCCACACAAGATAATGAAATACGTACATATATGGCCAAAGTGTGCATAGGTTCTCTCCCAAACAAAATTTGTATTCGTAAGAAGACAAAACTTGATAGAAATAGCTGAAATTCGAATGTAATACATTTAAGAATAGCTAAAAATCAATCAAACAACAGAACAACGTTAAAAAATGTATATTTTCCATCAGAAAAAAATATATTTCTCCATTAGTGTTGATCAATTGTCTGAAATAATGTCATAAAATGTCTCATACAAATAGTAATGAAGTACTCTCAAACGAAGCTCCATAACTTTAGGGATTATTTTATTTAAGCAATTTATTTTATGAATAAATTAATCTCCTCAAAAGGCTACAGATTGGGTCTTGAAAGTGTAGATTTAAATTTTCTTAATTTAAATACAAATTTAGTCAATTGTTATAGCTAAAATAAGAAATTATAAGCCTAGAACATTTGAAAATACAACACATTAAATGAAAAAGGTCTTAAAATAAATATATATGTTAAGTTTATTCCACACTCTAACTAAAACGCCATTTGAAACATTTTGCAAAACCACTTCAAATGCCAATATTGAAGAAATGAAAGGAAAAAGTAATCAAAAATATTTTGAGGACTAATTAATTTAACTAAAACAACTGCTCGAAAAAAGTGGTCCAAGAAGTGTTGAACTAAAAACAGAAAGTACTCAAATATCCCACAAATTCCATCCATCCATCCAGCCAACCCCCCAGAAAACTAACTACGAAAAAGGCAATGGAAAAATAAACAGTGCTTTTAGGAAAACATAAAAACTTTCCTCCCAATCGAATCGAATCAAACGATAAAAACCGAAACCAGAAAACAAACTGTGGATACGTGGGTTTTTCTCTGTCTATCTCGCTCTCTCTTTCTCTCTTCAACTCTGCTGCTCGCCATGATGGTATTTTCAAGTTCATGCTTTTGAATTTCACCAGTTTGTGAATTCATGTATGAGCGGATCGGATCTTGGTCTTGGCTGGTTGCTGCTGCTGTTGCTGCCACCGTCGCTGGCTGGCGTCGTCGTGTGCACTTTTTCAAAGGTAAGTGGAAAACTAGTTATAACCAGTTAAGAAAAAATACCGGTATTTGGTGTTGTGTTTGTTTTTTTTCTTCTATCCATCTAGCTATGTTTCGTCGTTCGGATATTTGTTTTCAGCTTCCACTTCTTGTATTTCTCCGTCATACCTCCCCACCCACCTTAACGCTCTTAAGAGTAGCAAAAATATGCAATGCATTTTCTAGTTGCAACAACAAGAATGACACTGCCAACAGCAGCTCCACCAACTTTATATGTACATTAGTGTGAATATATCCGTAAGTTGTATGTGTGTTTTTCTTCTTGCTAGCTTGTCCTGACTTGGCGTAACAAATCTTATTCTGTATGCAGTTCATGCAAACATTTTTCGATAGATGGCAAGCAAAACGAACGATCCAAAAAAAGTACACACATTTTTCTCTAAACATTTCATGATTGCCTGGAATGTGTGACTGTGCGAATGTTGCCAGTGTGGCAAGTCATAAAAAGCCAGCACAAGGGGTTAGGACTGGGGAGGGGTGGTGGGGAATGTGCCAAAACAAATCACGTTGTCTTTTATGGGGCTAAAACGTTTATTCATTATCATCTCGTAACAACACATGAATGAATTGCCAGCAACACACACACTTACACGCACAGAGAAGGGCAGAAACAGGGCAAACAGGCAAGGGAACTAAAAATGCAAATAGAAAACCGATGCTGGCAACAGATATAACTAGACATGTAGGTTCCTACACTAACGATCCTTTTAACCACCTCCACCTCTGCCTCAACTAAGCATGTGACATAAACAACACATTTGTGAAGCACGTTTGCCGAAACGACCATAACAGTGACCTACAGTGGTGCGGAACTAGACGTGTCAAAAAGAAAACTTATTAAAATAAGGATTCTCTTTAGAAAATTAAAAAAAAAATTGCATAAATTTTTATTATAAAATTTTGCATAATTTTTTGTTTTAGATTTTTATGTAGAACTCTGCATATTTTTTAATCAGAAATTTTTTTGCAGAATTCTGCATATTTTTTATTTATATTTAATTTTTGCAGAATTCTGCGTATTTTTTTGCTTAGAAAAATTTTCATAATTCTGCATATCTTTCTTTAGAACATTTTCCGCATATTTTTCAAAGTTATTTTTATGAAGTCAGCATTATTTTTCTTTATATTTTTGCAGAATTCAGCAAAAATTTTCTTTAGCAAATATTTTTTTAGAATTCTGCATAATTTTTTTTTCGTAAAATTGTTTTTTCACAATTCTGCATAATATTTCTTATTTTTTTCAGACACCTGGCATAATTTTAGAAAATATTTTGCAGAAATATGCATAAATTTTCCTTAGAAAATATGTTGCAGAAATCTGCATAATTTTTCTCAACTTTTAGGAAATTTTATGCAGAATTCTGCATAATTTTTCTTTAATTTTTTTTTTTTGCTGAATTCTGCAAAATTTCCCTTTAAATGTTTTTGTAGAATACATAATCATTCGTTTTTGATTTTCGTTTGTATTATTTTCCTTTAAGATTTTATTTACAGAAATCTGATAATTCTTCTTTATGAAATACTTTGCAAAGATATGTTTAAATTTTCTTTAGCATACTTTTTAGCAGAATATTTCGTACATTTCCAAAAATCTTTTTGCAGAATTCTGCGCAATATTATTCTTAATTTTTTTTCCAGGCTTCTATGTAATTTTTCTTCAGAAAATTTATTTGAAGAATTCTACATAACTTTTCTTTGCAATTTTTTGAAGTAATCTGCATAATTTTTCTTTAAAAAATTTCAAAAATCTGCATAATTTTTCTTTATTTTCTTTATCCTGCACCAAATTTCTTTGCATTTTTTGGAAATTTTCTTCAGAATTCTCCATATTTTTTATTTGATTTTTGCAGAATTCTGCATAATTTTTGTAGCAGAATTTTTGAATAATTGTGCATAATTTTTCTGAAAAAAACGGAGAAAGTTAAAGAGAACTTTTCTTTAGAAATTTTATGGTAGAATTCTGCATATTTTTTTTAGAAATTTAATTGCAGAAGTTTGCATAATTTTTCTTTAGAAAGTTTGTTGCAAAATTTTCCTTTAAGAGGTTTATTGCAAAAATGTGCATAATATTTTCTTTAGAAAAATTATTGCAAAATTTTGCATAATTTTTTTGCACAATTTCTCATTAACAAATTTTTTTGCAGAAGTCTGTATACATTTTCTTTATTTTTTTTTGTAGAATTCTGTATAATGTTTTCTTTAGATTTTTTTACAGAATTCCTCATTATTTTTCTTTAGATTTTTTCAGAAATTCGTATAATTTTTCTTTAGAAAATTTTGCTAAAATCATCATATTTTTTCTATATTTTATTCTGCATAAAATTTCTTTAGATTTTTTTTTTTCATTTTTTTCCAGAATTCTGAATAATTTTTTAGAAGAATTTTGGCAGAATTGTGCATAATATTTCTTAAAAAAAATCGCAGAATTATCCATAAATTTTCTTTAGAAATTTTATTGCAGAATTTTTCTTTAGAAATATTTTTTTTCTTTTTTGCAGAATTCTGCATAATTTTTCTTTAGATTTTTTTGCCTAATTTTTCCCTAGAAAATATTGCAGCAATTTAAAAAAAAATTCTTTAGAAAATTTTGCAGAAATTTGTATAATTAAATTTTTAAGAAATTTTCACAGAATTCCGCCTAATTTTTCTTGTGAAAATTTTCCACCATGTTTCTTTAGAACTTGCATAATTCTGCCTAACTTTTATTTAGATTTTTTTGAAGAAGTTTGCATATTTTTTTTTTAAAATTTTTTGCAGAATTCTCCTTAATTTTTTTTAGAAAATTTTTTAAAATTCCTAATAAGTTTTAGAGGAATATTGGCAGAATTGTGCATAATATTTCTTTAAAAAAATTCGCAGAATTCTCCATACGTTTTCTTCAGAAATTTTATTGCAGAATTTTGCGTAATTTTTTTAAAGATATTTTATTGCAGAATTTTGCATAATTTTTCTTTAGAAAATTTATTGCAAATTTTTTTTTTTAAAATATTTTTTTTCTAGAATTCTGCATAATTTTTCTTTAGATTTTTTTGTCTAATTTTTCTCTAGAAAATTATTCAGGAATTTGAAAAAAATATCTTTAACAAAAAGATTGTTTAATTTTTCTTTAGAAAATTTTGCAGAAATTTGCATAATTCAAATTTGTATAAATTTTCGCAGAATTCTGCCTATTTTTTCCTAAGAAAAATTTCCACCATTTCCACTTGTAGAATTCTGCATAAATTTTATTTAGATTTTTTTGCAAAAGTTTGCATAATTATTTTAGATTTTTTTTGCTGAATTCTCCTTATTTTTTTAGAAAATTTTTGTAAAATTCTGAATAAGTTTTTTCTGCATATTTTTTAGATATTTTAGTGCAGAATTTCGCATAATTTTTCCTTAGAAAATCTTTGCAGAATTTTTCTAAAATATATTTTTTGAAGGAATTTTGAAGGAATCTGAAAAAATGTACTTAAAAAATATTTTAATTTTGCTTTACAAAATTTTGCAGAAATTTGCATAATACATTTTTTTTAGAAATTTTCGCAGAATTCTGTCCAATTTTACTTGAGAAAAATTTCCATCATATTTATTTAGAATTCTGCATAAATTTTATTTTTTTTGCAGAATTCTGCATAATTTTTCTTTAGAATTTTTTTTTGCAAAAAACTGCATAATTGTTTTCTGCAATTTTTAGCAGAATTCTTTAGATTTTTTTTTGCAAAAATCTTGAAAAAATATTTCTATAAAACTTTTTGCCACAAATCTGCATAAGTTTTCCCATCACATTTATTTAGAATTCTGCATAATTTTTTGTTTTTGCAGAATTCTGCATAATTTTTCTATAGAAAATATTTTGCCAAAAACTGCATAATTTGTTTCTGCAATTTTTAGAATTCTTTAGATTTTTTTTGCAAAAATCTTGAAAAATATGTCTATAAAACATTTTGCCACAATTCTGCATAAGTTAGTTTTAGAAATTTTCAGAAAAATCTGCCCATTTTTTTTAGAAAATTTCGCAGAATTATTTTTCTAAAAAATATGCATAATTTTTCATTGAAAGTTTTCATAGAAACCTGCAGAAATTTGCATAATTTTCGTTAGAAAACTTTTTTGTATTTTTTTGCAGAAATATGCATGATTTTTCTTTAGAAAATTTTGCAGAATTTTGTATAATTTTGCTTCAGATTTTTTATCAGAAATCTGCATATTTTTTCGTTAGGTTTTTTGCAAAATTCTGCCATATTTTATTGTAAAACCAGCCTTCCACCCACCCACTGTGTGTGTTAGTTTTTCTCTATTGTCGTCATCATCACCAGGGAAACTTGTGTAATTTTTTCCCCCGTAACACTAGTCTTCGTCGTAACAGTCATCTAATCCGTCTATGTAGGTTTTCAGTTGTCATTGCTGTTGTTGCAATTAGGTGGCATTGCTGTTGCTATTGCTGCAGCAAATGCCGTGTGTTGTGCAGCTTTATGTCCAAACAAAATTGAAGGATTTTCCTGTCACAATTTTTATGTTGCACTGCCAACATTTGCTGCTGCTACTCCTTCTCCTCCTGCTGCTGCTGCTGCAGTGTTGCTGATACTGTCAATTGCCGTTGTTGTATTTTTAGCAATTTCCATTACAAATCCCCTCTGACATTTGTGACATACTCTGTGCTGCAGTTGGACTTTCCAACTCTCATTATGCGAGTCATCGGCTTCATCCATGTCATCGTTAACTTCAACATCATCTGTGGACATGGCAACCCAATGAAACATTTCCCCACATAAATATAAACATTGGCAAGGGCGACTGGATAGTCAACCACCCACACAGGGATATGGGATGGACGAGAGCATATGGATGTGTTAACCAAAGAAGATTGTTTTTCGAACAGCTTTTATGACCTGGTGCACCTCTCTCCCCGGTTACTCCGTGAAGCTTTAAATCCTTGTGCTTCACATATATAGATATTTTGCAGTGGAAGGGGGGGGGGCTTCCCTGTAACGTTTGGAATACGTTTGTCTTCTGGCATAATTCCTTTGAGAGGAGTTGGTTTAGTAACTTCCTCTGCCCCTCTCTCTTTCGCTGTCTCTCTGTGTATCAGTTCATCTTTGTGGTTGCTGTTTTCATGCTGCTGCCACAAAGTGCGTGTGGCTGTGGCGTTGTTTGGATAGCCGTCTTCAGTGTGGCAAGCAAAAGGATTCATTGTTCGGGACAGTGTTCTATTGGTTCCTTTTAAGGCATAAGGGTTTTTTGTTTGTCTTCATCTCCATCGCCATTATCCCCATCATGTATGAGCATCTGCATCTGCATCGGCATCTTCATCAGCATCAGCATCAGAATCAGCATCTACTCTGGCACTTCAATACTGCACAGCCAGCTCATCGTACTCATCCATAATGGCCATTAATGTCCGGGTTCTGTTTCGTTAAAAGTGGGTGCCAATGTGATTTTGTTTCTGGCCCAGTACGAACGAGTGTTCTGGCTGGCATGGCAGCACGTTTTGCGAATGGTTATATCACTCAACTTCTGTTATGTTTTATATCACCCCCTCTCATCTCTGTTTCTGCCTTTGTCTTTGTGTGGACATCATCTTCAGTTTCTTGTTGAAGTTTACAATCGACCCCATATAGTCGGTGGCTACAACTTGCCTCAGTTAATTAAAGTCTTTCAAACATGTCCATGGCTGTGAGTGAGTATTAAATCACCAGCAAAAAAAAAAGTTTAGAAAAAATTGCTCTATTCACTCATTGTTCGGCAACAAAGGAACCAAACTTTGATTACATAATTGTCTATGGTCGTTGTTGCTGTTTCCATTATTCTTCCGCCTCAACAGTTTATAACTTTTTAATGACACTTGATGTTCAATTGATTAAATTTATTATGAAATTGGGAAACAAGGAAACAAGGAAGTCGTCGTCACCATCCTTTGTTAACTCACTTAGATAACAGAACAATAAGGGAATTGTTCTTCTCGAGAAGGATATTATTCTGTCGTTGGATAAAAGGACAATCATAGTTTTTTGATTTGCAAACAGATTTGTAGATGTAGGATATTAGCAAACAAAAAGGCTTAAAAATTTAAAATTATTTCCATTAATATTTTGAAAGAAATCAAAAGAAATTTCCTCATGAAAAATTGATTAAAATTCTGACAAAAAAATAAGAACAATTATGATAAACAAAGGCAGAATTCAGCAAATTAAGAAATGAGAACAACAATTTATATTAAATTATTTTAAACAAAATTCTGCGACAATTTGGGATTTGTGGAAACTGTTCTAAAGAAATTTATCGGAGATATAATTTCCTAGCGAAAAATTGAGCATACCTAAAAATTCGCGAAAATTTTAAATAGGAATTTATGAAAATTTGAAAATATTTGTGTAAAAAAAACTAAAAAAAAAATGAAACGAACTGTGAAAATATTTCTAAGAAAAATAAAGTAAAATTTTACAAAAAAATTTAACAAATTGTGGAAAATTTATACCAAATACGGAAGAAAATTTTAAAGAATTATTCAAACAGATTTATTCAAGAATATTATTATTATATATCAAGAATATTTGGCCAAAATTCTGGAAAATATTTAAAAAAAGGAAATAATGTTTTGAAAGAAAAAAATTATAAGAATTGTGAAGTTGAATTTAAAATTTTAATTCTTATAATTTTTTTCTTTCAAAACATTTTTTAAATATTTTTCAAGAATTTGGGCTACAAAACTCCAGCAGAAAAAATTATAAAATTTTCTAAAAAAAAGTTGAGTCGAAATTCAGAAAAAAAAGTAAAAATTGCAAAAATTCTGATAATTTTATAGAAAAAAATAATACGAATTGTGGAATAATTTATAAAAAAAATGTTTTCGAGGAAAAATTTAACAAAAGCAAAATTTAGAAAAAAAATGTTAAGAATAATTCAAATAAATTTCTGTAAAATCATCTCAAGTAAATTGGACAGAATTCCTATATTTGTTATTGAATTAATGAAAATTATTCTGAATATTTTCTAAAGAAAAAAGTAAAATTTGCTGAAGAAAAGTGAACACATTTCTGGAATATTTTCCACGAATAAAATTTATAAACAATTGCTAACGAAGAAATTAGCTGAATTCGGAAAAAATGTTAAAGACGAATTTTCGTAAATTGTCTCAAGAAAAGTTGGACAGAAATTCTGCAAATTTTTACAAGAAAAAAATTGGAGCCTAATTCTGGAAAATTTAAAAGAATTCTTCAAAAAAATTGACCAGAATTGTTCAAAATTTTATAAGGAAAACTTAAGAAAATCTGGCGAAAAAAATTATGAATAAGTCAACATATTTCTGCTAAATAATATCAAGAAAATTGAGACAGAATTCGAGAAAATTATCTAAATTATCAATCTGCATTGAATATGGGATATGATATTTAAAAAAATGATAAGAATTGCGAAAAAAATCTAAAGAAAACATGTACAAAATTCCTGAAAATTTAAAACAAAAATTTAGAAGAACTAGGCAAATGTTCTTCACAAAAAAAATTTAAGCAAAATTTAAAAAATAATAGATTTCTGCAAAATTTTGATAAAAATTGCTTAAAATGGAACATTGCTGTGGAAAAATGTTGTAAAGAAAACCATTGACCATAAATTAAGCATTATTTTGCAAAAATTGTCTAAAGAAAAATATTGACGAGAATTTTGCAAAATTTTCCAGAGAAAAATTGAGCAGAAATGTGGAAATATTTCTTTAAGAAAAATTTAAATTATGTTAATTTTTTTCGAATTCCCGAAAAAAATCACAATTGAAAAATATTTCCTAAATATTTGTAAACAAATTAAGCAGATTTCCATGAACTCCTTCAAGGGAACAATAAATCTGAAAATCTGTCTTGTGATATATTTTCTATGAAAAAATAAAGAAATTTATTAAATTTTATTGATTTTTTTTATGATGTAAATACCGAAAATTTAAGAAAAATAAAAAATAAAATTTTGCATTTTTTAAAGCTGATCCTGATTATGCATTCCCTAAATATGTCTTTTGGCATTTTTATTTCATTTTTAATCTTTAATGAAAACAAAAGAAGAACAATTTATCAGAGTTTTCTAAATAAAATACAGAATTCCTTTAAATTGTTCAATGTGTGTTCAACAATTGAAAGACCGAATAATATAAAAAAAAATATTTTAACATCTGTATGGAGGAATTCTGACGAATTGATCAGATATCATAAATTTATCGCAGGATATTATTTCTAGATTTCGGGAAAATTTGCCACTTTAATAATAATGGAAAAATCTTTCTCACAATATTGTCTTCATCGTAATATTTCAGATAGAAAAATAAATTGAAAAAAAAAATTAAAAATAATAATTGAAAAATCTCAGACATTTGCATAGCTAATTAGGATTTTTTAAATAAATACTACATTTTGCTAATACGGTGTCCACTAGCTGACTAAAAATCAATAATATTTTTATATTGTATAAAAAAAGGACAATACAGCTGTTTTCTATGGCAACATTTGCGATCATGTTAAATATAATTTTCGAATTTTCAATTTATCATAATTTTTTAGATTTTTTGAGAATTTAGAAAACACAATTATAATAGAATTTCAAGAGCTTCAATGCGTTCCTCACTTTTTAGCTTAGCAAATATAAACGAAATGTTTGTAGAATGTAATTGTGTATTGTCTTCAAATTGCTCTCCCAAAAAATGCCACGAAATGTGCGATAAACCGAATTTTTATATTTGTACTAATTAAGTGCATTACTGGCCCCCTATGTATTTGCTTCAAGTCTGTTACTGTTGGTCAGTTGAGGAAAAACAAATAATTTTTTACTTTGTTGGACTTTCGCAAGAAATGCAAAAAATAATAAATCAATTTCCTGGTTAAATCTCAAAGGGAATCTCAAAATCTTACATAAACCTCTTGTTAAAATGAATCCTACTCCCTCAGCCAGTCTTGAAGAAAGTCAATATTAATAAAAATAAACATAAAATGTAGGACTATTTTGCGGAAACTCAAACCACAATGATTATTTCATATTTGGGAATATTTGTATTTTGAAGTTGAAATAATTCTTTAAATAAAATTTGAATAGAACTACAATGATGTCAAAGTGCTTCCAACATAAGTCAACAAATATAAAATGTAGAACAATTTTGCAGCAACTTGAACCAGAATTAATATATATTTTCCCGAGTTTTCGAATTTTTTATAATTTTTCAAATTTTTTGAGAATTTAGAAAACACAATTAGAATAGAATTCCATGAGCTTCAATGCGTTCCTCACTTTTTAACTTAGCGAATATAAACGAAATGTTTGTATAATTTAATTATTTACAATAAATCGGGGGATTATGGGGATTACAACATCCCTCTGGCTGCGCTACCCCACGTTTGACCGGCCACAAACATTTATTCCACCTTACCTCACTCGCCGCCATCTTCACGGTAAATTATATACAAACCGGATATGAAAACAGTGTCCGTCCGTCTGTCTGTCTGAACTCCGCCATTACCCCACACGACGAGTAGTTGCTAGCAGTCGGTTGTACTACGCCACAGACTGCATTAACTTTAAATAATTTTAATTATTAATTTCATATTTGTTGTGGTGGCTGGGTTGTTGTGTTGGACGGTCGGTCGTCTATCAGTCAGTCAGACAGACAGGCAGTGTTGTTGTTATTTTTTTAAAACGCTCGTTCGTTCCGTATCATTTTTATCAGAGTCAGCATCAGTATCAACGCCATGCCATCATCATCATCATCGGCATCGGCATCGACATCATCATGAACATCATCACACGCGGAGTTCGAATGTAAAAAAACATCACGAAATGTTGAGTAGGAAAAATGTGAGATTGTTGTTGGAAATTTTTCCAATAAATTTAACAATAAAATGAAGGCAAAGCACAATGGTTTTCTGGTGTTTTTTTGTATACATATACTTATATATAATTTATAAAAAAATTTTTGTAACAACAACAGCCAACCAACGAATGCAAATTAAATACTTTACGTGACATAGTGTAATTGTTGACTGGCTGTGGCGATATCATCATGTCAGCGTGCTTCGAACAAAAATTCCAATAATTTTTTTTGGTTTTCGTTTTTTATCATAAAAAACGACAAACAATGCTAATTTACTTTAAATATAAATATGGAGAGAGAAAAAAAACTGAAAATATATATGCAACATTCTAAAGTGAAATCATTCGTCGTCGATAACACAGGTCTGCACAGATAATGATGCCTCAGTGAGCGGAAGACAATTTTCTTGTTTTACAGAGGGTTTGAAAAGTAGAAGTGAATTTTCAGAGATTAAAAACTCCAGGGAGAGTATACACTCTACTCTTGGGAGTGGATTGGTTTACTTGTTGAAATGCTGTAGACTTTTGGCTAATGAAAAATTACTCTGAGCCACTGTGCGCTTTAATACTTTACTGGAAACTCTCGAAAATTCCCTCCATGTTGATAGGCATTAAAGAATTTTGCCAAATAAAATTCTCTAAAATATTTGTGAAATATTTTTAGAAAATTCCGAAAAATTTTTGGTTCTACTTTTTAGGTATTTATTTTTGGAGAAGATTTTTTTCACCAAAAATTTCTTTGAGTTTCTCAATGCCAATATTTTCCATTACAATTTAATCGTTTGTTTTTTTGTCCTTCTTTCAAGTCTGCTGACGATGGGCAATCAAAGCAAAACAATTCATTTATTATTTTGTTTGTTTGTTTGTTTGCGTGTCGTCGTTTCCCAAGATATGCCATAAAATGTTAATATCAAAACGAGTGTAAATTCTTTGGTTTAATCCCAACTGGAATCCCACAAAAAAAATACACAGAAATTCGGCCATAAAACCCCCTTTCATGCTGTTAAAATAAACCCTACTCCCCAACCTCGCCCCCGCTCTTCGATCAGTCACAAAGAAAGGCAATATTCATAAAAATAAATATAAAATGTAGAGAATTTTTATGAAATACATACAGACATGCAAACCATAGTATATCTAGATGTGGACATTAGGGTGGTGTAAACTCTCGGTGCTGGGCGCTTAACAAATGTTACCCTTGGAATTTTGAAAAAAACAGGTGTTTAACAAATAATTTCTTGTTTAATTACACAAATTTGCACTGATATTTTATTTACATATATTAGAGCTACAGCTTTCTTTTGTTCGTCGACTTATAGTAAAATTTGATGAAGAATATTTTTTCCATTCACAATACCCTCCTAAAATGCAGTTTTGTGGGACATATGAGCACCAATTCAAAAAAAGTAGAAAATTAACCCTAAAATGAATTTTAAGTTTTGATTTATTTCGGCCATTTAAGTTCAATTTTGTCTTTTGGTGTATTCAGAGACTTACAGTGAAATTTTATAGCAAATATTTTTGTGAAACATTTTGACCCGTTAAAGTCCCGTTTTAGGAGAGTTTTTTACCCTTTTACACCAAAAAGGACAAAAAAGACCCCTACAGCGAGGAGCTTGAGGGTTAAAATGTTCCTAGTAGTGCTTTAAACAATATTTCTGAGCACATCCTATACATAAAATGTAAGGATCACAAGGTTTCATATGCCGATTCATCATAAGAATGTGCAAAATAAGGAATTATATGCCCCAATAAACCCTTTTGAACAAAAAGGCTCAAAGATACCCCTATATTGAGGAGTTAGAGGGATAAAATGTTCCACAAAAATCTGTGTCGTAGTGTTTTGAATAATATTTCTGAACACATCATGTACTTAAAATGTAAGGATCACAAAGTTTCCTATGTCGATTCATCATAAGAATCGGCAAAAAGTGGAAATATAGGCTCACTCCACCCTTTTGCAAAAAAGGGACCAAAAAGACCCCTATATTGGGGAGCTGGAGGGTTAAAATGTTCCAACAAAATATTCCTCGTAGTGTTTTAAGTAATCTATCTCAGAACATTATATACTTAAAATGTAAGAATCAGAAGGTTTCCTATGCCGATTCATCAAAAGAACGGCCAAAAAGTGGAAATATAGACCCCACTCTGCCATTTTGCATATAAGTTACCAAAATAACTCTACAGAGAGGAGCAATACGGTTAAAGTGCTCCACAAAAATGTTACTCGTAGTGTTGTAAGTAATATTACTGAATACATGTTATACTTAAAATGTAAGGATCACAAAGTTTCTTATCCCACTCCATCATAAGAATCTGCAACATATGGAAATATAGACCCCACTCTACCCTTGTGACTAAAAAGGGCCAAAGAGACCCCTATATTGAGAAGTTAGAGGGTTAAAATGTTCCACAAAAATCTGTATCGTAGTGTTTTAAGTAATATTGCTGAACACATCCTATACTTAAAATGTAAGGATCACAGAGTTTTGTAGAAAGATTCATTATAAGAATGGGGAAAAGCTGGAAACATAGAACTCGCACAAAAGAGACCAAAAAGACCCCTATATTGAGGAGCTAAAGGTTTAAAATGTTCCACAAAAATGATCCTCGTAGTGTTCTAAGTAATATTGTTAAACACATGCTATTCTTAAAATGTAAGGATCACACAATTTCCTCTCCCGATTCATCATAAGAACGGGCAAAAATTATTTTTTTTTCACTGGCCAGATTTCATGCTGGGTGCTTGTCCTCCACCTTTTCTTCAATTTCAATTTAATTAAATAACAAGATTTTTAGAAATAGATACTGCCACCCTAATGTCCAAACATTTATTTGAACAATAGTCTGTGGTTGTTAGTTGGCATTTGTTAAAGTGTTGTTGATATTATTATTGTTGTTGCTATTCAAACAGCTAAAAAGATATACAAACAGATGTAGATACAGATACATATTTATGCATACATACCTACACACACACATACACACCTACATTAACCCTCAACAAAATGCAAAACACGTTTAGAAAATGCTGCACAAAGAAATAGCCGTAAAGGATTTCTTAAAACCAAAAACTAAAACGGACCCTTTGCAAGATGGAAGGAAGACAGAGAGAGAGAGATAGAGTGGAATATAGGGAGACAGTGTTGGCCACAAAATTATACGAAATGTTTACATAACTTTTGAGCTTCTAACAACATGGCCACAATTGTTGTAGCTACTTGTGCAACATTAGTTTTAATGCTGCTGCTGCCACATAAACGATATTTGATATTTCCACATAATTTATTTGGAAAACTTGGTCGTCGTCATCGTCGTTTTGTTGTTGTTATTATTACAATTATTGTGAAAGTAGTTAACATTAGAAAGTTGATTCTACATATTTGTTGTCTGTAGCTGTGCGTCTGTGTGTGTGTGTGCGTACAGGCAGCTGTTGTTGCTACACTTAAGAAGTTTCATTGTTTGTTGCTATCAAATGATTATTCCTGGAAAGAACAATTTGTAAACATTTTAAATGCAAAACTTCTGTTTTCACATGTCACACCACACAAACACACACACTTACACTTACACGATTTTATGTAAATTGTGCAAATATTAGTGCAAATAATTTCACTTTGTTAGAATTACTTTGAAATGGAAAAGGAAGCTGTACTATTTAGGACATAACCTGACCTTAGGTGAAATAGCCTGTAACTTGTCATTAAATTGAGATTTTGGAAACATAACAACGAGGTCAGTTCTAAAAGTTAGCAAACTGGAAAATAAATAAAAATAAATATATAAAAAATAAATAATAAAAAAAAATATAATAAAAATAAATAATATAGCTAATAGTTAATGGAAAATCAATAAAAAATAAATATATAAAAAATAAATAATAAAAAATAAATATTATAAAAATAAATAATATAGCTAATAGCTAGTAGCTAATGGAAAATAAATAATAAAATATAAATATTATAAAAATAAATAATATAGCTAATAGCTAATGGAAAATAAATAAAAAATAAATATATAAAAAATAAATAATAAAAAATAAATATAATAAAAATAAATAATATAGCTAATAGCTAATGGAAAATAAATAAAAAATAAATATATAAAAAAAATAATAAAAATAAATAAAAAAGCTAATGGAAAATAAATATATAAAAAATAAATAATAAAAAATAAATATAATAAAAATAAATAATATAGCTAATAGCTAATGGAAAATAAATAAAAAATAAATATATAAAAAATAAATAATAAAAAATAAATATAATAAAAATAAATAATATAGCTAATAGCTAATGGAAAATAAATAAAAAATAAATATATAAAAATAAATAATAAAAAATAAATAAAATACAAATAAATAATATAGCTAATAGCTAATGGAAAATATATAAAAAATAAATATAGTAAAAATAAATAATATAGCGAATAGCTAATGGAAAATAAATAAAAAATAAATATATAAAAATAAATAATAAAAAATAAATATATAAAAAATAAATAATAAAAAATAAATATATAAAAATAAATAATAAAAAATAAATATAATAAAAATTAATAATATAGCTAATCGCTAATAGCTATTAGCTAATAGCTAATGGTAAATAAAAAAAATAAATATATAAAAATAAATAATAAAAAATAAATAATATAGCTAATAGCTAATGGAAAATAAATAAATATATAAAAATAAATAAGAAAAAATAAATATAATAAAAATAAATAATATAGCTAATGGAAAATAAATAAAAAATAAATATATAAAAATAAATAATAAAAAGTAAATATAATAAAAATAAATAATATAGCTAATAGCTAATGGAAAATAAATAAAAAATAAATATAGTAACAATAAATAATATAGCTAATAGCTAATAGCTAATGGAAAATAAATAAAAAATAAATAATAAAAAATAAATATAATAAAAATAAATAATAAAAAATAAATATAATAAAAATAAATAATATAGCTAATAACTAATAGCTAATAGCTAATGGAAAATAAATATAATAAAAATAAATAATATAGCTAATAGCTAATGGAAATAAATAAAAAATAAATATATAAAAAATAAATATAATAAAAATAAATAATATAGCTAATAGCTAATGAAAAATAAATAAAAAATAAATATATAAAAAATAAAGAATAAAAAATAAATATATAAAAAATAAAGAATAAAAAATAAATATAATAAAAATAAATGATATAGCGAATAGCTAATGGGAAATAAATAAAAAATAAATATATAAAAATAAATAATAAAAAATAAATATAATACAAATAAATAACATAGCTAATAGCTAATGGAAAATAAATAAAAAATAAATATAGTAAAAATAAATAATATAGCGAATAGCTAATGGAAAATAAATAGAAAATAAATATATAAAAATAAATAATAAAAAATAAATATATTAAAAATAAAAAATAAATATAATAAAAATTAATAATATAGCTAATCGCTAATAGCTAGTAGCTAATGGTAAATAAAAAAATAAATATATAAAAATAAATAATAAAAAATAAATATAATAAAAATATATAATAAAAATAAATAATATAGCTAATGGAAAATAAATATATAAAAAATAAATAATAAAAAATGGAAAATAAATAAAAAATAAATAATAAAAAATAAATAATATCTAATAGATAGTAGCTAATAGCTAATGGAAAATAAATAAAAAATAAAAATAAATATATAACCAATAAATAATAAAAAATAAATATAATAAAAATATGTAATAAAAATAATAATAGCTAATAGTTAAAATAATATTTTGTTTATTTTTTTTTCGAATTATTGACATCTAAACGAAAAGAACGAGGCCTATATGAGGAACATCTATGAATAAATGTAGTACTTATGGCCCTGTTAGAAGGAAGGACATTTTAAAAAACGTGTGTCCTATTAGAAAAAACATCTCTTCATTCTATCCCATAATTATGTAGTCGAATCATATTTTGAAATCGATTCTTTATTCTACAAAGTTCATATAATCAAAGTAGCAAAACCGGAGTATTCTTGGCGGACAGTCACCATACATCTTCCTTTTTATCCACCGCATACATATAACTTACTCTACTTTTGGTATTACTAACTAGCGATCGTTCTACTTGTTAAAATTCTTCCATCCATACCAATGCTCTTTTATTTTGCAATTTGACATTAAAAATCACTCAGTTATCAGATTAAATTCTTTGGAAAAACAAAAACCAAAACAACTTTTGAAAACCATCGTCAACAGGTGCTTTTAAGACGTTTAAACGATTTTAGTGTGATTTTTTACTCTTCTAAGAAATTCACATCAAGCGTTAAAACGTAATAAATTAAAAGCCATATACTATATATCGCATTGCATTTTTTTGTTGTTGCAAAAAATTAAAAACAAAACGAAACAAACGACGAAATTGCGACAGAAACGGGTTATTGCTTTGCCAGTTGTTCGAGACACGTCTGGGGTGTAAACACAACAACCCGACAATTTATGTTTGCATAAATGAAATGAAACAATGGCAATGGCAGCAATACTTTATTTATTTAAGATTATAACTGAAGCGATTACGCTGAGGAATGGCTGGAGACGAATATTGAAGGTGACCTATACCACAAGTGAAGCCAGTGTTTAATGGAAGGTGATAAATACATTTCCTACCATGTTTGCAGCTTGCTTGATGTAGCGTATTGCCAAGATTCATTGGCATTCACATTTTTTCTAAACCTTTTGCGTTTTCGGCTTTTTAGAATCATCGTTCATTTTTTTCCAATTAACACCAAACAATGGCAAAAAACCCGTAAAAGTTGAAAACAATAAAAAATCAATTGATTTTTTTGTTTGCTTGTTTTCAGTGAAGTACAGACTCAATACACTTTGTTCTGGTGTGTTTAATGTTTAAGCCGAAAAGCGGAAAAAATAAATAAATGAAAACCAGTCATGTTAATTGTTTTTGGTAGTTAGGAGCAAAAAAACACACATAGGTACACACACAAATGGTTGAAGCGAATCAGTCAGAGGTTTCATATGATTAGGAATCATGTGCTGGAATGACACTTAAATAGTAAAATTGGATATGATTGGAAGCTTTACAGATCACATCGTATTGCAGTACAATTTTAAACATATAGGAAGAGGCATATTAAAGTTTTCATTGCTCCCGATTTAAATGAAACTTAAGTGAAATATTACAGCCCTCAGAGCTGATTACTTCTGTACACTGAAAAAATTATGAGCGCCTATAATTTTAAATTATTAAAAAATAAATTGAATACATTTTTTATCTTTTGAATTAATTAATTCATAATTTTGGTTTTTTATGTGTAAATTCAGTTTGTATAATTTTGAAATTTTATGCAAAATGCCAGGGAGCACATCATATCGAAATATTCGCAACTTTTGTCTGTATTTACTGTGTTTGATTGTCTTTTGTCTTCATAATGGCGAATAATTCAATAAAAATTTTAATATTTAATATATTAATTAATATTAATATATACTTTGTCGTGATTTTTGGAAAATTATCTACAATTTCCATATGAATTGTGGCAAACTTCTTGACAAAGTCACAAATAAAAAAGATCTTCTTAACATATCCGAGCATGGCTTGAAAGTTTTTTCTGATTCTAATTGAGATGAACGAATTGTGTCGTAGGAGTATATTATTCTAGGCAAGGGATAGAACAAAAGCGTTAACATAGGATAGCCTCACTTAAATATGTATTAATTTGCCTCATGTCATTAAGATAGTAATTATACTAGGCAAAAAATAAAATTTTGTGCCCAAAACCTAAAAATTTATTTTTTGTGTTCATTGATTAAAATTGATAAAATCAGTTTAAAAAATTTATGGAAATTTATTTTTTTACTAAAAATCAAATTTTCGTCATTTTTTTCGAAAAAAATATTTTTTGTTGGCACGAAATAAACCCATAAAATATAGAAAAAAAAATCAGAAAAAATAAAAAAATATGTTTTCTATTTTTAATGAAAGATCTATGGATAAGTGTAGAGTTTATGGCCCTTTTTGTAGACGCAAAAGAATTAGAAAAAAGATCATGACTTTTTAAATCTTTGGTTAATAGTGCGAAAAATTCCTTTACAAATTAAGGAACAGAATAGTTTGTTTTGTTTTACAATAACTGGGAAACAATGCATATCTAAAGAAAATCTATTCCAGTCATGGGGTCGTTACGACATAGAGGTTTTTATAAATTTGAGCATTATGGTTTTGCTAACATTTACGCCTGCAATGGCTCCAATTTTATTTATTCAAGTCATACTGCATAATTTTGCTTTTTATCTCGAGCTGTAATATTTTGTAAAACGTTACTTTGGGTAGCGTTCCCTATTCCCTAGTAATCCTTAAATAGTTGTTCAACACATTTGGACTTCGACTAATTTTTGCTGCAATAGAGCGTTTAGAAAGCTCTTGGTCGCGGTAGCCATCAAATTTTAATTTTTTTTCCGTGATCCCTAATGAAGACTTCTGGTAAAAATGCTGGAAAACATTCCAAAACCACTTATAAATCAATAAATATTTGAAAAATCTTCACTGAGGCTAATCTAAGTTAACACTGAAAACCACATGATTTTACAATTTTTAACTACTAACCCAACTGGCTTTGATGTCATTATAAGAACAGAGTGTCCTCTTGCCAAAGGCATTAATTTAATTAGTTAATTTCAAGTGAGGTTATTCTATGTAAACAAGTTTATAGAATACTCAATTTTGGATATTCATTCAATATGTAGGAGATTGCTCTTCTTGAAAGCGACTATAAATATTTTAGATTTTTTAGAGGTTAATTGTTATGAACACAGTTTATGAATACAATAAATGACCCTTAAGAATGTCATAAAAAGAGTCCGTCTTGTCTACATGTGTTTTAGTCATGTTAGTAAAGCATTCAATTTTCACCATCAAAGCTTGAGTAGTCTTGGTCCATAACTTCTGCATTTATCCATAGATTTTCTTCAAATGTGCCTTGTTTTAGGCGTTTTTTGAATGTATATATACTTATATTGCTGCAAATTTACATATGTTTACTTTTACGAATATCTCACCACAAATTGTTTCTGAAGAGGTTTATGATCGGTTCTTCGCTAGAATTATAAAAAAAAATAAAAAAAAACATTTTGTTTTCAACTGTTGTAGTGAATTTTTACCATATTACAATTTTTGAGGCTGATTTTATGGAACACTATACCTCAATGCTCTTTTTCTTTATTTGCATATTCGATGTTCGAATGAAAATTAATAATAATAGAATTACATTTCAAAACTTAATTATTAAATGAATATCACATTGCATTATATACATTTACAAATTGTTATCAATTCTGCCGAAATGTTCTCTATTTATTGACGCATTCAAGCGATTCTTCTATATTTTTTAACCAAGACTTTCTACCTCTGGTACGTCATCCTTCAATTTTTGATTTTAGAATTGTTCAATGCTCAGAAAAAATAATTTTTAAGTCCCGGACACAACATTTTTCTGTCTGGTATAATTGTCAGGAAATTCGTTACTCCAAAATTAGGGATAACAAAAATTCCCCTCTAAATTTAATATTTATTCTTTTAAGCACTTTTTCTTTTAATTGAACTTGTTGCTTTCACCAGACAATTTTCTAATTACAAATTGGTTTATTATTTTCACATCTGCTTATTCCAATTATTTTTACCATATACTGTTTAAATCATATACATGATGGCCTGCAACTACATTCTCATCATCATCATCTGGTATATTTACGCTATTATTTGAGCATAAATAATGCAGTCATTTATATTTTTTCATAGTGAAAAGCAAACGAAAAGACAACAACAATAACAAATGCAAATTTTTGGCACATGCCATCATGAAGAAAAAAAGATGAAAAAAACAACATCTATTTTTTTAATAAAAAAAACCCCAACTTTAACAAACCAAAACTTATGACATTTGTGTAGACTGCAAAGAAATGAAAACAAAAATATTTTTGTTACAAACAAAAACACAATCTCACTCGGGTGCTCTGAGCCATGTGTAACATATTGTTTAGAGTGGAAAAAGTTTTTAAATATTTTTTCCAGTTTTTTCCTCTTCTTGACTTGCAAGTAAATATTTTGTGCAAAATATAATATATGCGTTGGGGTTTGAACGTTTTGTTTGGTGGGAGACGGAACAGAAGTCCACAGAAGTTATGATATTGTTTTTCGGGCTGCCAAACGAAGAACTTTTGCAAATATTCTTCGGCGAAGTTACTCGTTGTTACTCTACTGAGAAATGTCAAATTAATTTTGAATTTTTCAAACATTATTAAAATGCGGAAAAAACCACCAAGATCAGAGGGCGAAATATGCTAAAAATTAAAGCAAAAGAATAAAATGAATACTTATTTGCCCTATGTTAGTATTTTCGTTTGGAGAAGCTTCTACATTAGTCTCTTAGAGGAAACTTTGGAGGTCCAACAGTTCGCTCCTTTGACTATTCTGGGAAAGTATTGAACTTTTTGCCCTCATTTTTATAAAATTTTACTATACCAGAGTCAAAGAGTATTATCTATTGTCAAGAGTCATATTTATTGTCTATATGCTAACAATATAATTTCTTCATACGTTTCGGTATTTTCCACACACATAACAACACTCGAAATTATTTTGTGCTCTACATGACATTTCCAAACAAAATGTTCGACGAAAAAAGAAAGCAGAAAATGTATTGTGAAGAGAAAGGGAAAGAGTTTACAGAAAATAACCTTTAATTATTTTAAATTATATACAGCGTGCGTATGCATTTTCAGTGTTAAACAATTTACAGACATTACAATTATTTTTGTAGATAGCATCGTATACACACACAAACAGTTGTGTGAAATATTATAGCAATATAATAGAATACACAGTGGTTCAAAAACGATTTTTCAAAAAAATTAATTTTTAAACGGAAACAGATATTTTGACAGGGTGGCTGATGAATGACACTACATTAAGAAACTAAAATAACTTTTTGTTTAATTCATGTAAATTACGTTTTCTTTGTTCATTTGACAACCGATACATTTTTATTAAACCTTTTTAACGGGTTTAAAAATAAAAGAATTTAAATGACATGACGATAGCCGGTGACGTATGTGCAAAATTCATTATTCATTACATCCTGCAGAGTTGCAGTAAGAATTGTCTCAATTGTTGTTCGAATGCATTGCTTTAAATCATCCGTTTTTTTGATTTGGTTTGTAAACTTCCAGATGAAATAACGACACAAGAAAAAGATAGGTGCAGTGAGGTCACGAGACTTTGGGGCCATCGAAATGTCGAGTGTCTAGAAATCACCTTCGTGGGGAACTTTCGCAGCAATTCTCTCTCATAGCAGGACCTGGCTATGTGACAAAGTCGCATCATCCTGTTGAAACCACACAGTGTTGAAAGGGATTCACTTTCGATGCAGTTCTGCAAAGAATAAGTCCTTTAACAACAGCATTAAGTAGCATGGTAGCAGTATTCATCAGCCACCCTGTATTTTGACGAAATTGGACATGCTTTGAGGAGAGGTGTTTTCCAGATGATTTGCAAACGTAGGGGCTACTAAGTGACCCTTAAAAATTGATCACCAAAACCGAACGAACAATTTTGAAATGATTGCTATCAGTGCATCAATTGCAAAGATATTTTGTACAGTCATGGTGCCCGTGGAAACATTGTTACACTGTGGAACATAATCAAAAGAAAATCACCAGGTTCTGACGACGAATTCTGATAGAGGGGGTAAAAAAGAATATAGGTGTATCGGCGTTTTGAAAGCTTACGTATGATGGTCACTTTAAAAAAGGGGCAATATTTCCCTCTTTTGCTGATTCTTACGATGAATCGGCGCAGAAAATCTTTTGATCCTTACATTTTAAGTATAGGATGTGTTAATCAATATTACTTAAAACACTACGAAGAACATTTTTGTGGAACTATCTAACACTCTAGCTCTTCAATTTAGGGGTCTTTGTGGTCAATTTTGTACAAAAGAGTAGAGTTGGGTCTATACTCCCCCCCTTTTGCCAATTCTTATAATGGTTCGGCATAGGAAAGCTTGTGATCCTTGCGTATTAAGTATAGGATGTTTTCAGCAATATTACTTGAAACACAACGAGGAATATATTTGTGGAACATTTTAACCCTCTAGCTCTTCAATTTACAGGTATTTTTGGTCATTTTTGTACAAAAGAGTAGCGTAGGGCCTATATTCCCCTTTTACACATTCTTATAATGATTCGGCATAGGACACCTTTTTATCCTAACATTTTATGTATAGGTTGTGTTCAGAAATATTACTTTAAACACTACGAGGAACAGTTTTGTAGAATATTTTAACCCTCTAGCTCCTCAATATAATATATTTTGTTCCCTTTTTGCCATAAACTTAAAACTCAAATTAAATGTCTGAAATATGTCATGACAAAAATTTCAATAACAAATCCCAAATTTTGGAACATATTTCCCTATTTTGGGAATTTGGTTATTTTGTATGAAAATAAATGCAAAATTCCAAAATTTCATTGTGATTTCTCAATTTTTTTGTAATTTTTACACAATTTTCAATATTAAATTGCCTTTTTTTTCAAAACTATACTTTTATGAAATTTTCAATTTTACATGTAATGATGGAACCGAAAGTGAATATCGAAAAAAAATAAAAAAAGTTCAGTCCGAGACTAAAACTTTACTTTTTGAACATATGACGGCATATTCATAAAATCAACACAAAAAAATGTACTAAAATTCCAATTTTCGTCGTAGGTACAGGTACCTTTAATATTTATACTCTCATTTTGAATATGTATGACCGATCATAACTGCTTATATATTGAATTCAAGGCAATTATAATGGCTACAAATTCACCTTTCACATAGAAACAGTGTTTGAGCAACAGTCTCCAACAAACTACAGAAAAATTGACTTTTTCAAAAAAATAATAAATAATTGTTGGCTGGCACGAAAAGGTCCATAAAAAATTGAGGAAAAATGGAAAATATATAATGTTCTATTTTTTAATAGCTTTTATTCTAGCGCATATAATAGTGTCTACATGTACGAGATCTATGTATAAATGTAGTAGTTATGGACCTTAAATAACGCGAAAAACGCCTTTAAAATTTATATAACATAATACTTTTGTATATTTTATAATAGCTGGCTTCTCAATGAAAGATAAAAGGTCAGGATGAAAGGCCTTATTGTAGAAGTAATGGGATTGCAAAGAATCCTGTATCATTTTGTTACGAAGTTTTGTTTTAACTTCATTTATTTATGAATCAATATATCTCAATGCACTCAAAAGATAAATTTGTAGGTCTCGTAAAGAAAATTTTTATTTTTTTTAGTAGAAGTGATTTCACATAAAGTGACCCTTTTTCGACAAAATTCAATTTATAATTTAATCAATTTATAATTTAAGAAAATGCCGATAAACATTCGTAATGTTTATACTTCTCATAATACATATTTTTGATTATATTTCAACAAAGTATTACAACAATGGGTCTGATCATTTCCTTTTCCAGACAGCATTTCCGTCAAAATGTCATGCCCGTTACAATTTAAATATCCTATATTTCCTATATTCAAAAAGAGATGTCGGTAATGTATACTTTGGTTAGCAATTGATTAGCAAAAATGAATAAAGTCATGTAATGGAAGAATATAACAGAATTCAAGAAAGTAAGTAAAACCTCAAGATTTTCTACAAAGCTAAGGTCACACCCGTGACGCTCTAGATTGTAGTATATCTCATATATATAAAACGCTAAGACATATTTGTATTTGCAATAAGAATCCGATTAACCTGACGTTTTCAATTGGCAATATAGCAAAAACCGCAGTCAATGAATATGGGAGATATTTAAATAAATTTAAGGTACAATGTCACACCCGTTCCAATGGAATCACGCATAGTGAATCAATTTCTAATTTTGTTCTCAATTTTGTGGAGATCAAATATGATATTTAGTACATTTGTACCTTCTACTCAGCGTATAATTGAATATGATCTGACATATACTACCGAAATGGCAGTACAAATACTAAAGGTATCTTTGACCATCAAAATAAAGCAGAAAATATTGTGCACAGTATTTCGAAATATTTTTTGTCTTATAATGTTATTAAAGCTCTTGATCTGGTCATTTTTTTTTTCTTTCCGAATTTTATACAGATTTTCGTTAATGTTTAAGGTTTCAATATTTCCTTCTGTGTTTATGGATTTTTGCAAATGTGACTTTAATTATATACAGCCACTTATCAAAACCGATTAAATCCATTTTAAAAATGATAAATAATATTGTTATACATATGTAACAATTTATTTATAAACCTGTTATACAAAAAGAAAATCTGTAAATTTTCACTAAATTGGGGGAAAATATACAAAGATCGGACTTGTGTGTTGCATGTCATTGTTGAACATATCGTTATACAGGTGGTAATAGTTGTAGTAGTAGCAGTAATTACCTTAAACACAATGACTTGAGTTATAAATGCCAATATAATCGTACATACAAATACACATACATATATGTATGTAATATATATGTATGTAGGAGGTAGGAAGATGTCTATAGACAGACAGCTATGAATATGTAATGTACATACAAATGGCTACTTGTACGTACATACATACATACTCTCTGTTGTGAATTCCTGTAGTAGACAATGGCAATGGTGTTACAGAGATAGGTCCTACAGACATACTCATACATTAAGGAATCAATGCAATTTGTAAAGGGTATTAGTAAGAGCACCAGCAGCAGCAACAACAATATCACAACATCACAGCAATCACCGACACCAACACAACGACACATAAATGAACGAAAGTACACTCTCAAACACACACCGCATCACCTGTGCCTGTACCTAGCCTTGCAAGCATTACATATCTACACACACATCTCTCGCCTTGATTCCCAGAAATTGACTGGAGTTTGTATAACAAGTGCACACACACACAGCCACAAACGTACATATATCCCTTCAAACTCTCCCAGACCAAGTGGACGATGAGTAAAACATGTGTAATGTTTTTCGTTGTTTCTGTTTTTGTTTTTGTTGGGTCTCCGGCAAGAGATTCACACTTAAATTTTTAATAACATACTCGCACACACACACACACGCACCCAGCCGAACAGCCTCAAACCTACCTGCACCCCTGCACCTCATACGGTCGTTACAGGTGCTTAACACCACATACAGCACTCTCACAGTTAACTATCAGCTCTCGTCGTACTTTCATTCGTTTATGAATATGTTATGTTAGCAATGATATTCTCCCAGCCGCCCTCACTCTCTCTCAGTCCCACACACTCGCCCTGGTACTCTCGGCTTGCCATCGAAAATCTCTAACATTTACAAATTGTTTTGGGAAATGATAAACAAGTGTTAAATTTTAACAACAAAAACCAGGAGACATCCAGCCACTCCATTCTACCTGTCTACCTGTGTGTCGAAGGATACGGTGAATTACGGCATTAAATTTTCTGTTTGTTTTTGTTTTTTCTCTCGATTTTTTCGAGAGAATAGTGCCATTAAAACTTTAATGCTTTGGGATTGAAATATTTTTAACTGGAAATTTGCTCTTTAAACAACTCAATCTAATTAAGCTGTTCATTTTGAGGATTTTTTATGAAGTTTGACGGTGGAAATTCAGCCAGGATAATAATTGGCTTGTCAGGTGGTTTTTTGGATGTGAGATTTATCAAGTACATTAGAATGCCTTCGTATAAAAATAAATAGATTTTTTTAGATATGTAGGGGTGGGTCATTTAAAATTTTAAATTAGAAAGAATTAGAAAAAACTGATTATTTTTTCTAATTTCTGGTTTTATCGAAAAGGTTGGACTTTGTCATTTAATAATGGAGCACAATATCATTCTTATGACTACCACGACTGGCTCGGCAGTACCTCATCCGATCAACCCATTTTTTCAGTACCGCCCAAAATCCACACCAAACAGTGACCCGTTGTGGATGCATTGGCTTCTCCATAGTCACGTGTGGGTTCTCTGAAACCCATATGAGCCAATTTTGCTTAGTGACATAGTCACCGAGATGAAAGTAAGCTTCATGAAGACTGAACTGAAGGCCGATCTATTCTCGAAAATTTTCCACGTAAATTTCTTACAGTTTGCGTTAAAGACTCACTACTTTGGAAGTAAGTTTTTAATATTTTCCAATTTTAAAAATGTTTTGTGCCGTTTTGAAAATGTTCAACATAAACCTGAAAATAGAAATATAATTAATGTTTGTTTTTCTTCCTTTCAAAGTCAAAGTAATAGATAGTTACAATTTAAAATGTTACATTGCCCACCCCATACAATACAAACGAACTCTTAAGAGATAAATAAATTTAAAACAACAAAAAACACGTTATGTTCGGTCGGACCAACATTTATTTAACTTGCTGGGGTGCATTCACAATATTACTGGTCTCACTAGTTTACAAGCATTTTCTGTGAATAAAATGTTCTTTCTCATTTATTGTTTTATTTTTTATTTTTATATTCCAATTTTCTTCTTTAATATTTAATATTTATTAATATTTATATTTTAATTTTGTGAGTATTACTCCAATCACGCCAGCTTATACGTTAAATTTAATATGAATACGACGGTTACGAATTATAAATTCCATTTCTATTTGCAGAATTTTAGATCTCTAGTGTGTATGGGGGAAATTATGTTACCCTCTAAAGTTGGCCTCCTCGTTCATACCAAATTTTAAAATGATTTTACTTGAAGGCCTTGAAAAATGTGCAAACCTGTGTCTGTACCACAATTTGTTTGAGAGAATTACGTGAAACCAATTTTATATTTTTTGCGAGGTTGATTTCGTATTTTTAATGATGCGATCTCACTACAGGACGACTTGCAAACTATTTATACTTTCACATTTGTTATAAAATTCTTAAGTAGTAGAAAGATTGATGCCAACTTGTTACTTCAATTAGACGTTACTTCTTACTTAGTTTCAAAAAGGCACCATTTATAAAAAATATAAAAACATTCTAACAGTCATTCTTGTAAATATTTGTTCGCTTCTTCCAAAAAAGGTCCCATTTTTATCATTTTTTAAGGCGACAACATTCTTTGTCTTGTAACTATTTGCTCCCTTCCCTGTGGTGTAATTTTCTTTTACTTTTCGTGAAGCAGACATAATTTCGATGCGTTCAATGCCCTTCTTGAATCATTTTTGCCAACGGACCTTCTCGGTAGGGTTTCCCCAAAATTATAATTTTTTCAATACAAAAAAATGTTTCGAAGGTTCATTTTATACTTTGAATACAAAGACACATATGACGGCTACAAATTGTAGATTCTAGCTTCACATAGACACAGTGGTTTAGAAACTATAGAACTATAGAAAACTATTTTCTTTTTAAACCGTTTTTTTGATTGCAAGAAAAAACCTTTTAAAATAAAATAGAAAAAATATATTGTTTTGTTTTTAAATAGCTAGCATTTCAACGAAGAAATAATCCCAAACTTCGTGGAATAGGGTATTATAAGTCAGTTTATCTAGATCAACCTTTAAGTATACTGATCAGCTTCATATCGCCAGTTGAGTTAATTTAGCGATGTCTGTTCTGCTGTCAACGCATGTAATCCAAGTACAGGTCTCATTAGTTGTCAAATCACCGTGAAATATGGTAGCAGTAACTGTTTTGGGCCTGTGACGGTTTCTATTGAATTTTTAAGAAAAATTCGATATCATATCTTGGTAATTTTTTCTACAAACATGTTGTATTTTAACAAGGAACATCTATAGCGGAATTGGACTAAATGAATCCAAATTTTGATATGGAATAGTTCCATACCGTGCAAATTTCGGAGGCCTTTTAATTTTTTTGAAAATATTGAGAGAGTTGTTGGTTTTTATCGTAAAAAATTCAAATGAAAAAAATCGTTCTCTTTTCAAAAAATGAAATGAAATTTATTTTTGAAAACAAAAAATATTGAATTTTGTTTTTGAAAAAAAAAAATGAATTTTATTTTTGAAAAAAAAAAATTGAATTTTATTTTTGAAAAAAAAAAATTGAATTTTATTTTTGAAAAAAAAAAAATTATTAAAAAAAAATATTGAAACTTATTTAGAAAAAAAAAAATATTGAAATTTATTTTTGAAAAAAATATTGAAATTTAGTTTTGAAAAAAAAAAATATTGAAATTTAGTTTTGAAAAAAAAAATGTTGAATTTTATTTTTGGCAAAGTTAGATTTTTAGTGTGTCGACTTAGTTCGGTGGAATATTTTGTTTATCAGCGCTTCTCATTTGTCGTATGTGACCGCTGGTACTAATATGAACCCTGATTTAAGTCAAAGACATACATTCGTTGCGAAAATTCTGACGAGATGGGGTAGCGCCCATCGAAACTGTGAAGTCAACTTTTAGCTGCAACAATAAAGGTCTCACTTTGCCTTTTTGCTAATTTTGGGTTCTGCTGAAGACTTCAGCACAACCTTTGGTCTTAAATAAATGACAACACATACAACATAACAGACCAACAATACATACAAACAAAAATATTGAAATTTATTTTTGAAAAAAAAAAAAATATTGAAATTTATTTTTGAAAAAAAAAAATTAAATTTATTTAAAAAATATGTTGCAACTTATTTATAAAAAAAATATTGAAATTTATTTTTGGAAAGATTATGTTTTCTCTGCATATATGTAATCTTAATAATATATATCTTCTTAATAATCTGTGAATTTGAGAGTGGGGCTTTCAGTAGTTTTTGAGATACATATAAGGTAAAATTTAGAAATATACTCATATGTGCCAGATAGTGTGATAGTGGTCTAAGTCGAAAAAATTGAGATATGCCAATTTTTCTCTTTGTTTTGGTCAGATCTTTAATTTAATAACTTTTCTTTTTAACATTTACAATGAATGTGCCGTTACAATGACATTTCTCATTTTATGCTCACCGAAATTATCTTTAGAGATAGTTTGAAAGTGGTCTTAGCAGCACTATATCCACTGACATTAATGTGTGGTGAAGTAAACACACATTTTTTATTTATAATTTCAATTTTAATTTTAATTAATTCAAATAATGTTTATAACATATAAAATTAAATTATTTGAAAAGTAAATAATAATTTCAATATAAAGTTTCTAGACGAACAACCTGTAAATAATTATATTTATTTTTTTTAATCAATCTAATCAAATCAACCACTTTACAAATAGGGCACGTCAATGCTTCCGATTTTATCAAAAGTATTTAGGTGTGGCATATTTCTTTATTTGTCTGCCATAATCCTTATAGCTTTGGAAAAATATTTTCTTGAAAATCTGCACATTTATTACATATATTTTGTAATAGGCCCACTCAAATACATACCTCTGAAGGGACACTCTAATATACACATAACATATAAAAATTAAATTGTTGTTTTCCTATAAAACTAGAAAACATTTCTCTTTCTAGTTTTAATAAAGTTTCATGTAACCTTTTTTATTATCAAAAATGTTGAAACAACATTTTGTTCGGGAGGACAACCCCAAAATTTGGCTTCATTTTTGAACTGGACTAAAAATTCTAATCAAACCCCCCCCCCAAACTAATGAAATACCAGGGGTTTGCTTACAGCACACACCCACCTATATTCTGGATAATTTTATTCCGCCAAAATTGTATTGCTATGCAAAAATTACAAAACAGTTTGGCAGCAACTTTTCTTCTTTTTTTGGTTTTGGCTGTTTGGCTGTTGAGCTGTAATTATACATTCACAGTTTTCCAATGAATGAAAATGCAAATGCAAATGGAAATGGAATACAATTCAAATCCCTAACAATTTCCCGTTTCCGTTTTTCCAATTGAATACACGAAAAATTTACATTTTTCCCTTTCTGGTAACTGCTGTTGCTCTGTTTCTCTCGCTCGCTCTTCGGATTTCTTAGAAAATGTTGGGCGGGGGAGATATTTGGTCGGAACAACAATATGATGATGGTGGAAAATAGAAAATTCCCCTTGTTGGGGATAGGGAGGGGGGGTTCGAAAAAATCAATAAAACATTATTAATTCTTTGTAGAGCAAAAAAGAATGAAAAATTGCAAAGATTATGAAAAATGTTTGCTTTGTTACAGCTCACTGGGCTCTGTGACAACAAAGGGAAAACCGATATTGTAGACTAGCGTTGGCTTAGTGTTTCGTTTTTTTTTTCTTGTTCTAATTCAAACTGCTGCTATACGACTCTAATCAAATCGCACCTTTACGCCTGAATTGCTGTCTAAATTAAAAAATGAGAAAAAAACGCGCCATAAAAACAGCAGCACCGCCAGCCGTCGTTATACAGAAAGCAACTTGTCGACTATAAAATATGAGATTTTGTTGCTGTGGAACTTAATAATGCTGCGGATGACTGCTACCGACTAGCGGGCTGGCGGACTGGCTGGCTGGTGATGCTGTTGTTGCCCAGCTCGCCTCAGTGGTGCTACTTGAGTTAATGAATTCATAGGCCTTAGTTAAGAAATAGCAACTCCACCTCCGCCCCATCCGCTGGCGACGGCATCAGCAACACCATCTCTCAGCTATCCATTACTCCATCCCTCCACAAACTCGGTACAAACTATCACCAGCTATGCTGAGCTCCACCATACAAACACTCTACATTGAAAGTACCCTCCTCGACAGCCATGAAAGTAATAATAAAGGCAAATAGTAAAGTGGAAAAATGCGGCAGAGGCATAAGCAGCAATAACAACGACCACAACAGCAACATCAGCAACAGCCGTAGTCCAATGGTGGTGGTGCTACTGCTGGTGATGATGACGTCGTCAACAACAACACCAGCAACAGTACAACAAACCACATGGCAAAAACATCGTTAATATAAAAAACCTGTAGTTAAACACGCTCTTTTTTATACTATCCCCACCAGGATTGAGGATATGTTAAGTTTGCCATGTCATATGTAACATAGTAATGTGAGAAATGATACAGAATCCCACTGATCCTAAGGGAACTTTATTTTTAAATCTAATTAGCTGGGAGATATTTGTAAACATATATAAAGCATATATTGAGGACAATATAAATTGTAAGGCCAGAACATTCAAAAATCATAAAATTTACCTTAATTTTTGTATTTAAATTTCCAAATGATTTTAGAAAAGTAAAATCTGTAGATTAAAAATATTTTCTTATTTATGGCTTAAATATGTAAGAATTTCGTTGATACAGCGCTTAAATCTAATTAAATCCATTTTAAATCTAATTAGCTGGGAAGTTCTTTTAAGTATATATATAAAGCATATATAGAGGACAGTAAAAATTATAAAGACAGAAAATAAAAAAAAAACATAAAACATTTTTTATAATTTTTGTATTTAGATTTCCGAAGTATTATAAAAAAGTAAAATCTGTAGCTTAAAAACAGTTTCCCATTTATGTCTTAAATATATAAGAATTTCATTGATACAGCGCTTAATTTGGGGACAGAAGGGAACTTCATTTTTAAATCTAAGTAGCTGGGAAATTCTTTTAAATATATATATATATATAAAGCATATATTGAGGACAATATAAATTATAAAGCCAGAACATTAAAAAAATCATAAAATTTAATTTTTGCTTTTAGATATCCAGAGGATTATAGAAAAATAGAATCTATAGCTTAAAAACATATTCCCATTTGTGGCTTAAATATATAAGAATTGTATTTATACAGCGCTTATTTTGGGCCCACAAGGCGTAGACTTTGATTAACGAAAATTAAAGATAGCACTATGGGGGTATACAGAATGGATTGGTGGAATCCAATGACATTTCACATAGAAACAGCTGGAGTTTCACCCAACTTATGTTCTGCAAAAGGGACCTCCAAGTGCATTCACAGTGGGGCTTTAAAGTGGAGTGGATTTCAAATGTGTTGAGAAAACTATATATCAGCTTTGAATGAGACAAATATTAACCGAATTTCTTTTCACACATACATAGTTGAAGTAAAGTCAACCTTAAGTTAGGGTCCTTCATGGGCAAACAATGATTGATGAGGGGTGCTCAGTAAATTTTATTTTAATCTTGTTGATCGAAATTTCTGCATTGAATTTCCTGACTATTTATTGAAAAGTGGACGACCTTAGGATACTCCATGGGGGTTCTAAAGTGAAGTGGTCGGAAAATATTAATTAATATTATATTTAAATTTTGATAAAACTAATTTTCTGTTTCAACTGTTGCAATTGATCATATTTCTCTTTACTCGGACACAGTTGAAGTGTGGATGAAGAGCTTAAGGTCTCTGCCCTAGTGGGTTCTAAAGTGGACTTTTAGGAAAACGGGTTATTATAAACGGGTTGCGACAAAATTAAATTTCTGCTTTGAATGTTGCGATTGAACGGATTTCTGTCCACTGAATGTGCCAACAATTAATCGGATCTCTTCATACAGCTGCATTTGAAGTGTGTACGACCGATAGGGGCCACTATTAGCTATAAAAAACAAAACAAAACATTTTTTCCAATTTGTTTCTATTTTTATGAATTTTTGGGGCCATCAAAAGAGATTTTTTTTTCAAAAAAAAATTAATAACAAATATTTATTTTTTTGAAAAAAAAAACTTTTTTGTATTTTCGAAAAAATAATTTTTTTCGATTTTTTAATAAAAAACTGGGATAAAAATAAAACAATGCCAACAAATAATCGGATCTCTTCATACAGCCGCATTTGAAGTGTGAACGGCCTTAATTCCCGTCTCTCTCCAGGTAACAGAGACTCTCCAGATGTAACAGGGGGCACTATTAACTATTAAAACAAAAACAAAAAATTAAAAAAGTATTTTTCCCAATTTGTTTCTATTTTTATTGATTTTTAGGGCCATCAAAAAAGATTTTTTTTCGAAAAAAAAAATATTTTTTTAAGAAAAATTTTTTTTTTTACTTTTTTAGAAAACATGTTTTGTATTTTCGAAAAAAAAAAATATTTTTTTAATATTTTTTTTTTGATTTTTTTAATAAAAAGCTGGGATATTGAACTAAACGAAATTTTCAGCGCAGACTTCTGGAGATATCAGATGTTGAATTTATTTTCATGAATATATCACGGAATTATAGAAAACCACAAGTAGAATTTATGAATTATGAAACCTTGGTATATCTCAAGGAATATTTCACACATACATATACACACATATTTTATATTTCAACGATACGCCAAAATCAAGCAAATGAATTGCATTCCAATGAAACATTTTATGATACCATCATTAAAACCGCAGTGGTAGATTAAATTCGAAAATCAATTCGAATAAATGTGAGAAAACATATCCAAAATTTATATTGCAAGTATGTCACAAGTTTAACATCATATTATTAGACCTCTTCCCTTTTGTGCTTTTTTTCTTCTTCATATTTTTAAAAATATTCAATTTTTTCAAACCCGGCCTCTTTAAGGAAATGATTCTCACAAACGAACGAGAAGCACAACTCTGCACTTGCCGAATATCCGTTTTTAAAAAATCGCACCAAGTAATAAAGCGCACATGCCTCTTTACAAGCATCTCATTGAGTTGCATATTTAAAATTAAAAAAACAAAAAAGTAAATTTCGTATAATTTGCATTTCAAATTTGACAGAAAATATTTTATTGCTATTTTTACTACTTTTCTTCTTCGTTTAGCGCATTTAGTATTCACCATGACCGAACTTAACTCCGCATAGTAACTTGTTTTTTCTTCTTCATTACTTGTTTACTGTTGCTTGTGCTGCTGTTGTTGTTGCCAGAGTTTATGTGGCTCCTCGTGTTGTACGTTCATACGTACGGCTTGTCGTGTGAATGACCCTTTTAACATATTTATAATAAATTCAACATCAACAGCAACCAACGGCCAGCGACAATAACAGCAACACCATCAGCAACAGCACAGGCAGTAGCAACCAACACCGCCAACAGTAATGTTCATGTTGTCGTTGTTGTTATTTATGATTTCGTTCTTCTCTAGGTCTACTCTTCTTTACGATGTTGTTGGCTGTCGCTTCTTCTTCTGCCGCTGCTGCTTCTACTGCTACAGAGAAGATTATGAAACAATCCGGTGGCCAGCCGTGTGCGGAGTTCTCAACATCCATACAGCAGAATGAGATTTTGAGGTCGGCCTTTTTGTTTGAAGCAAAATGAAATGTGGAAAAATAAAGAAGCAGCAGCAACAACAAGTAGAAAAATCTGTCAGACAATTTTTTCAGAGTTTATATTATAGATTTCAGCCTTATAGGGTTTTGTGTCTATGCATTGCGAACGAAATGTATGGTGGTCCTTTGTAATTGATCACTTTGCAAACCAACAATGAAGTCAAATTTGATTAACGGTGTACAGAATTCCAAAAATCAAATTATATAATGTTGCACAAAAAAATGAATTAAAGAAATTTGTACTGAGCAGAATGCTGATGGCGCTTTCTTTACTGTCAGGGAGTGGAACATTTTGTCGTTGTCTTTCTGACCAGGGACATGTTTGCATTTTGATCATAAACTTGCAAAATTTTCAATTAGAAATAAACATAAAATAAATTAAAAAAAAATGAGGTTGTGGTAATGTTTGAAGGCTGAAATCACTCCACGACCGCAAACATGTTGCGGCTATATCGAGCATCATTAACTATTCTTGCTTTCTCGTTAACTATTCTAAGTTCTCGATGATGTCTGCAGCGACAAGTTGTTGTGCATTTCTTTCCCAAATGCAACACTTTTGTCGATTAACAAAGCTACAACAATGAAAACGAGTCGCATATCTGAATATGAGTTTATGCTAAAATACTCCATTATTCATTAAAAACTGCCCTGCAAAAAACGATGATAATTTAATAATCTTGAACTGTTAACTATATGACGCCTTTTTCGACGTACCAAGGGAGCAAAATATAAACCTTGTGTACATTTTCGATATATTTTTTTATTTTGTTGTTGTCGATTTTAACGACAGTTCTATTTATTTAATTAATGTTCATTTATGAATCATTTTGCAAATAGTAAAAATAAGAATTTTTCTATAATTTTTTATTTAATTATTAAATTTACTAATGTTCTTCTTTTCTTATATTTTCAGGTAATTATAACCAACTTTGTGTAAATGAAATTTTAAGAAAAAATCCAATTTTTGGGTAAGTTTGTAACCAAAATTTAACAAAAAGACGTAGCATTATAAAAAGGCCACATACAAACCCAATTTCTGTGCCTCGACATTGTTCAAACGAAGTCACGAACTATTTATTTCAATAAAAGTGTGGAAAAATTTAACTTTTTCAAAAAGAAAATGGTACTGACAACGGATACTGAGAGGGTGGAAATAATATAGGTGTATCGGCGTGAATCCTTACACTTTAAGTATAGGTTGTGTTCAGCAATATTACTTAGAACACTACGAGGAATATTTTGTGGGAGATTTTAACCCTCTAACTCTTCAATATATAGGTCTTTTGGGTCCCTTTTGTGCAAAAGGGCAAAAAGCACCTCTAAAGCAGAGGTTAAACGGATCAAAATGTTCTAAAAAAATATTTGTCATAAAATTCTACTATAACTCTCTGATTACACCAAAACTAAAAACTCAACTTATATGCCGGAAATAAGTCAAAACTTAAAATTCATTTTAGGGTTAATTTCGTACTTTTTTTCGAATTTCCGAAATTAAACTGTCGTATAAAACTGAATTGTAGGGGTTTGACGTGAATGGAAATAATATTCTACGTCAAATTTCACTATAAGTCATGGAACAAAAGAAATATGTAAAGGGTGATTTTTTAAGAGCTTGACAACTTTTTTTTAAAAAAAAAACGCATAAAATTTGCAAAATCTCATCGGTTCTTTATTTGAAACGTTAGATTGGTCCATGACATTTACTTTTTGAAGATAATTTCATTTAAATGTTGACCGCGGCTGCGTCTTAGGTGGTCCATTCGGAAAGTCCAATTTTGGGCAACTTTTTCGAGCATTTCGGCCGGAATAGCCCGAATTTCTTCGGAAATGTTGTCTTCCAAAGCTGGAATAGTTGCTGGCTTATTTCTGTAGACTTTAGACTTGACGTAGCCCCACAAAAAATAGTCTAAAGGCGTCAAATCGCATGATCTTGGTGGCCAACTTATCGGTCCATTTCTTGAGATGAATTGTTCTCCGAAGTTTTCCCTCAAAATGGCCATAGAATCGCGAGCTGTGTGGCATGTAGCGCCATCTTGTTGAAACCACATGTCAACCAAGTTCAGTTCTTCCATTTTTGGCAACAAAAAGTTTGTTAGCATCGAACGATAGCGATCGCCATTCACCGTAACGTTGCGTCCAACAGCATCTTTGAAAAAATACGGTCCAATGATTCCACCAGCGTACAAACCACACCAAACAGTGCATTTTTCGGGATGCATGGGCAGTTCTTGAACGGCTTCTGGTTGCTCTTCACTCCAAATGCGGCAATTTTGTTTATTTACGTAGCCATTCAACCAGAAATGAGACTCATCGCTGAACAAAATTTGTCGATAAAAAATTTCGAACCGAACACTGATTTTGGTAATAAAATTCAATGATTTGCAAGCGTTGCTCGTTAGTAAGTCTATTCATGATGAAATGTCAAAGCATACTGAGCATCTTTCTCTTTGACACCATGTCTGAAATCCCACGTGATCTGTCAAATACTAATGCATGAAAATCCTAACCTCAAAAAAATCACTCTTTAGATATAATATATATAACAAATTTATCAGGACCAATTGGGGTATTCAACAAAATTTATTATTTTTTTTTAACTCTTGGCACTTCTATACCGTTCATCAAATAATGTCCAGCATATTGTGGCTATAAGGGAATGAATACTTTTGCGTTTATAGCGTTTTTCAGTAGCTGCACGTGTTTTATGCAATCGTTCTCCTTGATCATCGGACTCTGTTGCGAACTGAAGCCCGAAGTAATCCATATGAGAATTCAAATAATAAATTTTTTCAAAAAAAAAATTTAAATTTTTTAATTTCTTTTTAAATCTCTTAGAATTATGTCGATTTATATTTGAGAAGTGGGAGAACGATATTTGCAGAGGGCAGCTATATATGATTAGCACTCCATTCATCCAGAGATCCCGGCGAATTAATCGGGTCATACACGGGATAATAATACCGAAATTCAATAGTAACGGCAAATGAACTCCGATTGTTATAAAATTTAGATAAATGTCAGAAGTTAATGACAAAAAATGAGTAGTTCGCGTTTTGGCACTGAAAAATCTTATCTTCAAAGAGGGCAATTTCGGGCGGGCAAAATTTACGCTAAAAAACTTGGAATCCTTCAATCTTTTCAAATATGATCTTTTGACAGAAAAAAGTTGTGTTGGTCCGAAATCAGACATTTGTTCAAAAAGGATTTTTTTAATTTTATTACAAACAAACTATATTTGACACAAACATAGTTTTGGCGTCATAATAAAGCTAAGAAACCAAAATTTTAAATAAAATATTTAAAAAAAAAAAAAACAAAATTAAAAAAATTTGAGTGCAAAATCTCTTAAAACGTGTGAGAAACTGTTCGACAAAGTCAAAAAAAGAAAATACTTCATTTTACTTCAATTTGCAAAATGTAAAAAATTCTGTAATACAAAAAAAAAAATAAAAATTTGTCTTCGCATTTTGAGCAAATACGTAAAATTATGTTCAAAAACATAAAACAACAAAATAAAAATTTTAGTTTTCTTTAAAATCGAAAAATAAGAAAAGTATTCAACTTTGGGCCGATTTCTAAAATATATACCAGTGCCCGATTTTTAATGTTAATTTCTCAAAATAATCCTTTGGACCTTGTCTATTTTGGTATTTTTACAGAAGAACAAAAATGTCTACTAGAACAAAAGTTATTAAATTTTGACCGATGGATTTTGATGCTGAACCACTGTGCGACGTTTAAGCTGTTTTATTGCTACAATGAATGATAAATAAGAGCTTGAAAAAGCTGAAATTTTTTTTTCAGAAATTTATCAGAGAAATATTGCAAATCGCAAGTAGAATTTATGACTTATGAAACCTTGTTCCACCCTAAGGAATATGTCACACATGCATATACACAAATAATTTGTATCTCCACGATACGCCAAAACCAAGTAAATAGATTGCCTCTCAATGGAATATTTTATGATACCATCATAACAACCACAGTGTTCGATTAAATTCGAAAATCAATTCGAATAAATGTGAGAAAACTTATCCAAAATTTATATTGCAAGTATGTCACAAGTTTAACATCATATTATTAGACCCCTTCCCTTTGGTGCTTTTTTTCTCCTTCATATTTTTAAAAATATTCAATTTTTTCATAATAAAACTCATCAGCTTGCGTACGTATAACAGTCACTGACTGAATATGGCGGCAATCAGACCAAATAAAGCCATCATACCGTTCCAAATTGAGACGACTACGACTACAGCGACATCATCAAGACATAATAAATGATCATTTGAGGCAATTTTGTAACTGCTCAAAAAAATTCTCTCCACTCTTCAGTCAAATTGATTATTACACCCCAGACAATCATTATCGTGACACTCGATTGTATGCAACACAGCGCAAATGTATGCAAATTACAGAGGGTGTGGTAATGTGAACATTATTTACTGATTTCCTTTTTCGACATTCTTGCCATGATGTCGAATGGAAATGAATATGAAGATGAAGTGTTTGAAAATTGCAATTGACAAAAAAGTGTTTGATTTTAAAATTACTCATGAAACTTTAGGATAAGAATTTTGTATAAAAATAAATTTTATTTTAGTCCGAACATTGGTTTCCACAAATGACACTTTCATATTTACCCGCAGTTTTATGGTTTAATTTAACCGACAATTTATTACACAAATAATTACAACTGACCTCCTCTCCCAGCCCCGAAAAATAAAACACACAGATTTGAATATATCCATAGATTTGGAGAGAAAACCACCCACATTTTATGACTATTTTCTAGGCAAAAAATATTCATTTATTTCAATTTTAAATAATATTGACATTCAGTTTTTAGTATAAAAAGTAATGGTGGTACCGCCATTAATGTTTGCTTTTTGTGGGGGGAGGGATGTGAATTTATGTCCATATGCCATTTAGTCTAAATATACGGGGAGCGTATAGTAAGGCTGGAAGAATTGCAATAAGGTTTAGAATTTTTTGGACTAAATTCCAAATTCTACAATTTTAACAATTAATGAAGCCCTCGAAATGAAAATCCGGTCGCTTAATCGAATAAATTGGATGTCTTCAGACCAAATACCCCAAATGCGACAATTTTAACGTTTAACGAAGCCAAAATGAAAATCTGGTCCCATATTGGAAGAACTATGGTGTCTTCAGCACAAAATCCCCACTGTGAACAGTGAAACGTTGTGACTGCCTCTGTTTCTGAATTTTCTGAACCCCAAATGCGACAATTTTAACAAAATAACGAAGCCAAATTGAAAATCTAATCTCATAGTGGACGAAGTATGATGTCTTCAGCCCAAAATCACCACTGTGAACAGTGAAACTTTGTGACTGCATTTGTTTCTGAATTTGCTGAACCCCAATGCGACAATTTTAATAATTAACGAAGCCAAAATGAAAATCTGGTCCCACAATGGAAGAATGATGTCTTCAGCCCAAAATCACCACTGTGAACAGTGAAACATTGTGACTGCCTCTGTTTCAGAATTTTCTGAAACACCAAATACGACAATTTTAACGTTTAACGAAGCCAAAATGAAAATCTGGTGCCATGGTGGAAGAAGTATAATGTCTTCTGCTCAAAATCCCCACTGTAAATATTGAAACGTTTTAACTGCTTTTGTTTCTTAATTTTTTTGAACCGCAAATGCGACAATTTTAACGTTTAACGAAGCCAAAATGAAAATCTGGTCCCATATTGGAAGAACTATGGTGTCTTCAGCCCAAAATCCCCACTAGGAACAGTGAAATGTTGTGACTGCATTTGTTTCTGAATTTTCTGAACCCCAAATGTGACAATTTTAACGTTTAACGAAGCCAAAATGAAAATCTGCTCCCTTAGTGGAAGAACTATGATGCCTTCAGTCCAAAATACCCATTGTGGACAAAGAAACGTTGTGACTGCCTTTGTTGCTGAATTTTCTGAAACCCAAATGCGACAATTTTGACTAGTAACGTTTAACGAAGCCAAAATTAAAATCTGGTCCCATATTGGAAAAACTATGGTGTCTTCAGCACTGTGAACAGTGAAACGTTGAGACTGCCTCTGTTTCTGAATTTTCTAAACCCCAAATGCGACAATTTTAACAAAATAAGGAAGCCAATATGAAAATCTAATCCCATAGTGGACGAAGTATGATGTCTTCACCCCAAAATCCCCACTGTGAATATTGAAACATTTTAACTGCTTTTGTTTCTTAATTTTTGAACCCCAAATGCGACAATTTTAACGTTTAACGAAGCCAAAATGAAAATCTGGTCCCATATTGGAAAACTATGGTGTCTTCAGCCCAAAATCCCCACTAGGAACAGTGAAATGTTGTGACTGTATTTGTTTCTGAATTTTCTGAACCCCAAATGTGACAATTTTAACGTTTAACGAAGCCAAAATGAAAATCTGCTCCCTTAGTGGAAGAAGTATGGTGTCTTCAGTCTAAAAACCCCACTGTGGACAGAGAAACGTTGTGACTGCCTTTGTTTCTGAATTTTCTGAACCCCAAATGCGACAATTTTAACAAAATAACGAAGCCAAAATGAAAATCTAATCTCATAGTGGACGAAGTATGATGTCTTCAGCCCAAAATCCCCACTGTGAATAGTGAAATGTTGTGACTGCATTTGATTCTGAATTTTCTGAACCCCAAATGTGACAATTTTAACATTTAACGAAGCCAAAATGAAAATCTGGTCCCATAGTGGTCCTTTAGGCCTTCAGCCTAAAATCCCCAGTTTGGACAGAGAAACATTGTGACTGCCTCTGTTTCAAAAATTTCTGAAACACCAAATGCGATAATTTTGCCGATTAACGAAAATCTTGTCCCATAGCGGACGAAGTATAATGTCTTCAGAATTTTCTGAACCCCAAATGCGACATTTTGACGTTTAACGAAGCCGTCAATATGAAAATGAGCCCAGTAGTTGAAGGTGACTTTATACGATTGACGTTTATTCTTTCTAAAATATTTCTCAACATTGATCTGCATTTTCTGAACGCCAATTGCGACAATTTTGACGTTTAACGAAGCCGTCAATATGAAAATGAGTCCTGAAGTGAAAGTGAGTGATGAAATAGATTTTATACGAATAACGTTTATTCTTTTTAAATATTGGTCAACATTGAGCTGCATTTTTCAACCCTGACAGTTTAGCTTCAGTTTTGGAATATTGAATGCCAGCTAGAGGTTTTCCTTTGAGTTTAGGCTGAATAACTTCTAACAACACTGTAGATTCCATGTGCTGACTGTTCAGATATGATTTTGTTTGAGTTTTGACCACAAAATTCATTTGAATGGAGGGAATGAATATTAATATATATTTTTATTTATTTTTTCTTTTTTTATAAATATTTTATCCAATTTATTTATTTTTTATCATCCAAACACATCATTATCTGCGAAACTGCATAAATAATAAAAATAATAAATTATTAATAATTGTGAACATTGTGATGGACAGTTAGGCATGTTGTGAGATAATAAAAATCATTAACGACTGGCATTGTATTGACCTCCTAATAATTACGTATTTTTTAAATACATATATTTTTTTCGCAAAAAAAAACAAAATCAAATAAATACAAAAAATATACGGAAAACCATTATAGATATTTGTAAAATATTTATTTTTTTGCGTTTGTTCAATAATAAAAAATTTCTCCCAACATGTAAATTTAATTTATGATCGGACGTAGGAAAATGAAAAAAAAACAAACAAAATCTGTCATTCAGTCATGAATGTAATGAAGATTTATGTGTGTGGTGTTATAAACATAAAACAAGCGGAAGTGATTTCAATAAAACGGAAATTTATACATTAACGTTTGAATGTATGTATGTGAGCTATGTGTGAGTGTTTTGAAGCGATAGATATCAACGGCAATAACTAGCGGTACTAACAGCAACAATTTACCGAAAGAGCGTTAAAAAAATATGACTACAGCGAATCAGCAGGCAGGCAGGCAGCACATTGAACGCCGAATGTTTTACACGCATTTTTACCCACTTCATTTGCAAACTGTCTGTCATTCACTGACACTTTAGCTACACCCCAGGAATTCATCTAATGACTGGTTGCTGGTGGCTTGGTGTGGGAATAATAGAAGTATAGTCTCTTATATACATAAGTACGTACATACAAACATAAATATATATTTTTATATATGTATGTATGTATATAAGCCATCTAGAACCTGAGAGCACTTCTACCAGGCTCTTAACACACTGCCGATTGTCACGACACTGTATGCGTGCCGCTTCCAGTTTTGGCCATCATAAATCGTGCCTGAATAAAATTTATTGCTTTATTAAAACGCTTGTATTGTGCACAGTAGTACACATAATAATGTAATTTCCGAAAATATCAAAGAATGCGAGCTGCACGATATTTAAATGTGACTTGGGTCAGGCACAGTGACACAAAGCTGAAGAAAGTGGTAAATTTAAAAAGGAATTTTAAAATAATTAAATAATTGGAAAACTAAAAATTACACTGTGGAACACAAAAATGGATTCTGATAGAGGGAGTCAAAAAAGAATATACGTGTAATGGCGTTTTGACAGATTACGTACAGAGCTCATTTTATAGAGGGGTAGACATTTACTCCCCTTTGGCACATTCTTATGAAGAATCGCCATAAGAAAAACTTGTGATCCTTACATTATAAGTATATGATGTTTTCAGCAATATTACTTAAGAGACTACAGAGAACATTTTTGTGGAATATGTTAACCCTCTATCTGCTCAATATAGGGGTCGTTTTGGACCCTTTTGTTCAAAAGGTAGATTGAGGTTCATATTTTCCCCTTCGGCTCATTCTTATGATGAATCTCCATAGGAAACATGTGATCCTTACATTTTAAGTGGAACATGTGTTCGACAATATTACTTAAAGCACTATGAGGAACATTTTTGTGTAGCATTTTGACCTTCTAACTCCTCAATATAGTGGTATTTTTATTCACATTGGCGCAAAAGTGCAATGTGGAGTCTATATTTCCTCCTTTGGCGCATTCTTATAATGAATCGGCATAGGAAACTTTGTGACCCTTACATTTTAGGTAGAAGATGTGTTCAGAAATATTATTTAAGAGACTACAAGGAACATTTTTGCCGAATATTTTAACTCTCTAGCTCCTCATTATATGTGTCTTTTTGGTCCCTTTTGTGCTAAAGGTCCATATTCCCCCCTTTGGCACATTCTTATGATGAATCGGTATAGGAAATATTGTGAGCCTTACATTTTAAGTGTATGATATGTTCAGGAATATTACATAAAACACCACGAGGAACATTTTTCTGCAAAATTTTGACCCTCTAACTACTTAATATTTGGGTCTTTTGTTCAAAAGGGTAGATTATGGTCCACATTTCCCCTTCTTACACATTCTTATGATGAATCGCCATAGAAAACATTGTGATCCTTACATTTTTAGTATAAGATGTGTTCAGTAATATTACTTAGAACACTACGAGGAATATTTTTATGGAACATTTTAACCCTCCAGCTCCTCAATATAGGTGTCTTTTTGCACCCTTTTCTTCAAAAGAGTAAAAACACCCCTAAAACAGACGTTTTAATGGGTCAAAATATTCAACAAAAATATTTGCTATGAAATTCTACAACAGGTCTGTGAATATACCAAATCTCAAAATTCAACTTAAATGCCAGAAATAAATCAAAACTTCATTCAGAAATAAATCAAAAATTCATTTTAATGTTAATTCCGTACTTTTTCCATATTTGTGCTAAAAAATGCCTAAAACTGGGGTTTATAACGGGTCAAAATTTTCTACAAAAATATTTGACATAAAATTCTACTATAAGTCTCTGAAGTCACCAAATATTTTAGAATATTTTTTTCATTCACTCCATCACCCTAGGATTAAGTTTTGTGGGGCATTTGAGCACCAATTCGGGAAAGTACGAAATTGACCTTAAAATCGATTTTAAGTTTGACTTGTTTTTGACATTTAATTTCAGTTTTGTATTTTGGTATATTCATAGATTTATTGTAGAATTTTATGACAAATGTTTTTGTAGAACATTTTGTTCCTTTAGACCCCTGTTTTGTTGGTGTTATTTACCCTTTTGCACAAAAGGGACCAAAACGACGCCTATATTGAGGAGCTAGATGGTTAACAAATTCCACGAAAATGTTCCTCGTAGTATTCTACGTAATATTGTAGAACACATCCAACAGTGAACATGTAAGGATCACGGTCTCCTGTTATAAGAATGTGTAGAAGGTGGAAATATTGAGCACCGCCTAAAATGAACTTCATACCAAAACTTTCAAAACGCAATAAAAATCACAATAATTTACTTCCGAATAGTATTCAGTTTTTTTTTCCTTGGCTTTTCCTCGACTTCCCCAAACTCTAACAACTTTGGCTAGAGCATCCTGTGATTTCGAGAAATTAATTTCTTGAAGAATTTCAGATTTTTTGAAATGAAACCAAAATACTTTTGATTTCAAAAGCATTCCTCGAAGACCATAAATAATTTGTCCTTTGAAGACTATTTTGGGAATCCAATATGATCTCTCTCCCTCGCTCTCTTTCTTCTGCAATGATGTATCGAATGTGTATACATCTTGGGCTCTATGGAAAATGATACTCTTACTAATTTAGGATCAAATATGCACAACGCTTAGAGCAATTACAATTAATTTTCGTCATTTAGTGTTGTCGTTGTTGTTTAGTGTGAATTACGTTGTTTACCATTTGTTGGTGTTTTCCCCCCACGGCGACAAGTGTTTATTTGGAAATTATTTAAATCCTCAGCGAAAGTCCTTTTAATTAGAATTTGACCTTAAATTCCATTTCGTAGTGTCCTGGAGACTTAACATATCAAAAGCAACTACCGCACACACACAACAAGTGGAGTGGGCCCAGCCAAAACCGTAGAATGCAAAATAGAATGACAAGAATAAAAAGAAACAACTAAGAAAATAGCCAAGGATATCGCTCTCACAACAAATTAACACTTTGAACCTTAAGACAGGCCAGACCCTGCCATAATAAGCTCCGCTGTCACAGTGACAGCAAAGGCACACGGCAAGACAAAGTAAATGAAAATGAAAACAACATGGCAATGGAGGCCGAAGGAAACAAGTCCAAGTCCATGAAACCTGTTTAAATACAGCGCTTAGCGTTTGCCCGGATGACAGATAACCCAATAAGTGATGAATGGTGGTTAAAACAGTTCCAAGAAATTCTGGCTGGTGCAGCCCATGTTGTTAATGAAAAGGTAAGTGATAGCCCCAAGACAGACAACAACAGCAGCAGCAGCAGCAGGAACAGCAACATCACCATTCAACAAGGAACACAAAGAGGATATAACTCAACCAAAGAAGAACAAGAGAAAGAGTAAGAAGAAGAACAAAAGACAAACACAACATTTTCACAACAAATTTCTAACGCACAGATGGTGAACAGACCAAGACAGAGGCGAAGATTTAGACGGCAACGGACGTGACGTTAAGATTTTATATTAAAACCGTAATGGTTCCACAACAACAACAACACCAACAGGAGTAGCAAATGACAAAAATCCGTTTCATTTAACGATGCTGAAACTAAAAGTGGCCATGAGCTTGAGGAGGAGGAGAAGGTGGAGGAGGCGAAGGAGTGTGGCTGTGTAGATGTTTCTACATAATATGGGACACGTGAAGATATTATTTTGCTCGAGACAAACCTAAACAAATAAGGGATCGTCTTACAGCACCCATCACGAAGAATTTAAAAGGATGAAAGATAAAACGTGGGCGAATTAATAGCAGCAGAATATACTTTAGATTTTCCACTATTTATTTGGACTCTAATAATAAATTCTTCAAAAACTTTCTAAAGAATTTTTCTTTAGTAAAAATTCTAAAGAATTTTTCTTTAGTAAAAATTCGAAAGAATTTTTCTTTAGTAAAAATTCGAAAGAATTTTTCTTTAATAAGAATTCTAAAGAATTTTTTCTTTAGTAAAAATTCTAAAGAATTTTTTCTGTAGTAAAAATTCTAAAGAATTTTTTCTGTAGTAAAAATTCTAAAGAAATTTTTCTGTAGTAAAAATTCTAAAGAATTTTTTCTGTAGTAAAAATTCTAAAGAATTTTTTCTGTAGTAAAAATTCTAAAGAATTTTTTCTGTAGTAAAAATTCTAAAGAATTTTTTCTGTAGTAAAAATTCTAAAGAATTTTTTCTTTAGTTTAAATTCTAAAGAATTTTTCTTTAGTAAAAATTCTAAAGAATTTTTCTTTAGTAAAAATTCTAAAGAATTTTTCTTTAGTAAAAATTCTAAAGAATTTTTCTTTATTAAAAATTCTAAAGAATTTTTTCTGTAGTAAAAATTCTAAAGAATTTTTTCTGTAGTAAAAATTCTAAAGAATTTTTTCTGTAGTAAAAATTCTAAAGAATTTTTTCTGTAGTGAAAATTCTAAAGAATTTTTTCTGTAGTAAAAATTCTAAAGAATTTTTTCTTTAGTAAAAAATCTAAAGAATTTTTTCTGTAGTAAAAATTCTAAAGAATTTTTCTTTAGTAAAAATTCTAAAGAATTTTTTCTTTAGTAAAAATTCTAAAGAATTTTTCTTTAGTAAAAATTCTAAAGAATTTTTCTTTAGTAAAAATTCTAAAGAATTTTTCTTTAGTAAAAATTCTAAAGAATTTTTCTTTAGTAAAAATTCGAAAGAATTTTTCTTTAGTAAAAATTCGAAAGAATTTTTCTTTAGTAAAAATTCGAAAGAATTTTTCTTTAGTAAAAATTCGAAAGAATTTTTCTTTAGTAAAAATTCGAAAGAATTTTTCTTTAGTAAAAATTCGAAAGAATTTTACTTTAGTAAAAATTCGAAAGAATTTTTCTTTAGTAAAAATTCGAAAGAATTTTTCTTTAGTAAAAATTCTAAAGAATTTTTCTTTAGTAAAAATTCTAAAGAATTTTTCTTTAGTAAAAATTCTAAAGAATTTTTCTTTAGTAAAAATTCTAAAGAATTTTTCTTTAGTAAAAATTCTAAAGAATTTTTCTTTAGTAAAAATTCGAAAGAATTTTTCTTTAGTAAAAATTCGAAAGAATTTTACTTTAGTAAAAATTCGAAAGAATTTTTCTTTAGTAAAAATTCGAAAGAATTTTTCTTTAGTAAAAATTCTAAAGAATTTTTCTTTAGTAAAAATTCTAAAGAATTTTTCTTTAGTAAAAATTCTAAAGAATTTTTCTTTAGTAAAAATTCTAAAGAATTTTTCTTTAGTAAAAATTCGAAAGAATTTTTCTTTAGTAAAAATTCGAAAGAATTTTTCTTTAGTAAAAATTCTAAAGAATTTTTCTTTAGTAAAAATTCTAAAGAATTTTTCTTTAGTAAAAATTCTAAAGAATTTTTCTTTAGTAAAAATTCTAAAGAATTTTTCTTTAGTAAAAATTCGAAAGAATTTTTTCTTTAGTAAAAATTCGAAAGAATTTTTTCTTTAGTAAAAATTCGAAAGAATTTTTTCTTTAGTAAAAATTCGAAAGAATTTTTCTTTAGTAAAAATTCGAAAGAATTTTTCTTTAGTAAAAATTCAAAAGAATTTTTCTTTTAGAAAAATTTCCCAAAATTCTTCTTTATTTGGAAAAATGTCTAAAGAATTTTTCTTTCTGCCTCAAGCTTTTTTTGTGAGTATACCAGAAACTGTGCTATAATTTTCTCCATCGCTGCCTCATGTAGATAATGCACAGAAATCTTAAATGTAAACATACTCAGAAAGTTTAAGTTCAGATTCTTACCAACACAAACATTTGAAAGGTAAACCAAGGACGGGAAAAGGAAATCCTTAAAATATACACCATACACCAAAGGTGACATTAAGCGGCAACAACAAAGGCACAAACAACACAACAAATGTGAAACGACAAAGATAGAAAGCGAAAAGGATTGAACATCATTTGTAGTCACCGGAATTTCAGTGGATTTGCAATGTGTGCTAAGGACAAATGGTTCAGGTGCTGCCCTAATGGCCAGAGACAGCCAGCCAGGCAGGCAGACAGACAGTCTCACTCTCACACAACACAAAACTCAATCGAAATTCCAGGGGGACCTATAAAAATAAATTAAATTTTCAGCGCAGACAGACAGCCAGCAGGACACATAACATAGGTCTCCTTCACAAAAACAGTTGCGGCCTAACGAATATTTGCATTAAATTATTAAAGTCTAGCCAAATTCATGAAATGATTTCATTTTCAGTCAACCACGGATTATGTTTAGCTCAGCTGTATGTGAACGAACGAATGTGAAGCTAAAAAAAAACAAAAACTCTGCAAAAATTTCAGACTCGTAATAAAACAGCATTAAACTTCACCTATTAACACACATACGAGGAAACTGGTGTTTTGGCCCAGAATGAGTTGGTGTTTTTACCTCATTTTCGGCTTTTCAAAGTTGGCTCGTTTGGTGTTGCCTGGTTTTTTTTTGTTTTTTGTTTTTGGCAAGCACAACGTTTAACCTAAATTGTCATTGGGCTTTTGCTGCGGCAAACAGAAACCCACAACGTTCCGAAATGAGTCGTGAGGCGCAGACTACGAAGCAACTGAAATATTATGATATTCTGTGGAGCAAAATTAACATTTTAAGCTGTGCACCCCCCAAACACACGCGGATAGACAGGCACGCTAAGACGCTTAAACTTTTGGCTAAACTTAAAAAAACATGACAAGAAGTGTTTAACATTTGGATTTTCCGACATTTTCGCTTTATTAAATCTGGGCTGGGAAAAAAGGAAAATTTGAGATAATGTTCAGTATTTCCCCCATCAGACCTGGGCAAAGATATAAAGATGATGCCGCGTTCTATAACAAATCAGAACATCATTTTCATTTCATTTTCTCTTTCCATAGACATCAAAAAATCATGTCATTTTCTCTCCCGCCAACCCGAAATATCAATCACAATTAAAATAGCTGACAAACTGACTAACTAACTGCTTGGCAAATGTTGCACTGTCTCGCCTCGTCTCGTTCACTTCCCGGTCCGATGCACAATTCGCTGTGATGCACTGTTGAAATTAATAAACATTTATTTTTTTCAATGACCCTGTAGTTGTAGCGTTTAAGTGCGCATAAAATGCATAAAACATTTTCGCTGACACTTTTTATTATGTTTATCTTTAATTTCGTATAGTTTTTATATAGTTATAGTTTTGTTTTGTTGCGCTATTTTTTTCGTTTGTTATTTGTGCAACAGACAAAAAGTAGAAAAGAATAAAACGAAACGGCGACAGTAACATTAAAATGCAAATGTTCGCAAAGAAAACAAAACACGAATAACTGAAGACTGCGAAAAAATTAAGTGTTTAATTTAGAGTGTAATTAAAATGTTACTTCCGTCAGAAGAGTGAACGATGATGATGGGATGAATGCAATAAAGTATAACGGGGAAGATGAGTGAAAGCAGGCATTATTTTACACAAATTCCCTACAAAAAAATAACAAGGTCCTGACAACTGATTCTGGTAGAGGAGGTAAAAAAGGAATACACCTGTATCGGCGTTTTGAAAGTTTACGTAGAGGGGGAGTCAATATTTCCACCATTTGATCATTCTTATGATGAATCGGTAAAGGAAACCTTGTGATCGTTACACATTAAGTATATGATGTGTTCAGCAATATTACTTAGAACACTACGAGGAACATATTTGTGTAACATTTCAATCCTCTAGCTACTCCACATAAGGGTCTTTTTGGTCCCTTTTGTGCAAAAGTGTAAAGTGAGATCTATATTTCGTTTTTTTGCATATTCTTATAATGAATCGGCAATGGAAACCTTGTGTTCCTTACATTCTAAGTATAAGATGTGTTCAGCAATATTATTCAGAACACTACGAGCAACATTTTTGTGGAACATTTTAACCCTCTAGCTCCTCAATATAAGGGTATTTTTGCTCTCTTTTGTGCAAAAATGTAGATTGGTGTCCATATTTCCACCTTTTACACATTCTTATGATGAATCGGCAAAGGAAACCTTGTGTTCTTTACATTTTAAGTATAGGATGTGTTCAGCAATATTACTTAAAACACCACGAGGAACATTTTTGTGGAACATTTTAACCCTCTAGCTCCTCATTGTAGGCGTCTTTTTGGTCTCTTTTGTGCAAAAGTGTAGATTGGGGTCCATATTTCCACCTTTTACACATTCTTATGATGAATCGGCATAGGAAACCTGGTGATCCTTACATTTTAAATACAAGATGTGTTCAGCAATATTACGTAGAACACTACGAGGAACATTTTTGTGGAACATTTTAACCCTCTAGCTCCTCAATATAAGGGTATTTTTGGTCCCTTTTGTGGAAAAAGGTAGGGTGGGGTCTATATTTCCACCTTTTGCACGATCTAATGACGAATCGGCATAGGAATGCTTGTGTTCGTTACATTTTAAGTATAGGATGTGTTCAGCAATATTACTTAAAACACCACGAGGAACATTTTTGTGGAACATTTTAACCCTCTAGCTCCTCATTATAGGCGTCTTTTTGGTCTCTTTTGTGCAAAAGTGTAGATTGGGGTCCATATTTCCACCTTTTACACATTCTTATGATGAAGCCGCATATGAAACCTTGCGATCCTTACATTTTAAGTACAGGATGTGTGTGTTCAGCAATATTACTTAGAACACTACGAGGAACATATTTGTGTAACATTTGATCCCTCTAGCTCCTCCACGTAGGGGTCTTTTTGGTCCCTTTCGTGCAAAGAGATATGGTGGGTCTATATTTCCACCTTTTGCACGATCTAATGACAAATCGGCATAGGAAAGCTTGTGTTCCTTACATTTTAAGTTTAGGATGTGTTCAGCAATATTACTTAAAACACCACGAGGAACATTTTAACCCTCTAGCTCCTCATTGTAGGGGTCTTTTTGGTATCTTTTATGCAAAAGTGTAGATTAGGGTCCACATTTCCTTTTCTTACACATTCTTATGATGAATCGCCATAGAAAAAATTGTGATCCTTACATTTTTAGTATAAGATGTGTTCAGTAATATTACTTAGAACACTACGAGGAACATATTTGTGTAACATGTGAACCCTCTAGCTACTCCATATAGGGGTCTTTTTGGTCCCTTTTGTGGAAAAAGGTAGGGTGGGGTCTATATTTCCACCTTTTTTTCCACGATCTAATGACGAATCGGCATAGGAAAGCATGTGTTCCTTACATTTTAAGTTTAGGATGTGTTCAGCAATATTACTTAAAACACCACGAGGAACATTTTAACCCTCTAGCTCCTCATTGTAGGGGTCTCTTTTATGCAAAAGTGTAGATTGGGGTCCATATTTCCACCTTTTAAACATTCTTATGAAGAAGCCGCATAGGAAATTTTGTGATCCTTACATTTTAATTACAGGATGTGTTCAGCAATATTACTTAAAATAACACGAGAAACATTTTAACCCTCTAGCTGAACAATGTAGGTGTCTTTTTGGTCCCTTTTGCAAAAGTGTAAAAAACACCCCTAAAACAGGAGTTTCATGGGTCACAATGTTCTACAAAAATATTTGCCATAAAATTCTGCAACATGTCTCTGAATACACCAAATCTCAAAACTCAACTTAAATGTCAAAAAATAAGATAAAACTTAAAATTCATTTTAGGGTTATTTGGTACTTTTGGTGCTAAACTCTCCCACAAACCTGAATTTTAGGGGGTTGATGTGAATGGAAAAAATATTCTACGTCAAATTTCACTATAAGTCACTGAACATAGGAAAGCTGTAAATCTAATATATATAAATAAAATATCAGTATCAATTTGCGTATTTAAACAAGAAATTATTTATGATATATTTCTTTTTTTCGCTCTTGGTGATTCTATATCAGACAATCTATGTCTTTTGATCTCATTTCCATAACCACAAGGCTATAAGTATAATATTAAAATTATTAATGAAATTAGTAATTAATGAAACTAGGATTTAAAATATCGAAAGTATTTTAGACGATTCATCTTGGGGAAGACATCAAGGAGAAAAGAAATTCATTTGCTTCTTAAAATTGTTCATTGATTTCAACGAGAAGACTTCTAATCTACGTTATCTCAATATCATATTGGTTTCCTTTGAGAATTTGCACTTCTTAAACAATAAATATCAACCCAGCAAAAAAAAAATTGAAAGTACTTCCGTAGGAAGCACATCTTAATCGCAGTTATTTTAAACAACTTGCAAAAAGTCGATAATATGTAACACGAATAGCATTTTCACATGTGGATGGGATGGAATTTTTAGTATGGGATCACAGAGGTAAAGTGTCCGCTTTGTACCCGGAAGGTCTCGGGTTCGAACCGTGGCTCGGGAAAAAACTTTTTTGTTTGTTTTTTTATTACTTTTATAAATAAACAATATTTAATTTTGTAGAACTTTAACAATTTGAAAATTTTTGCCTAAAAATTCAAATTTATTGTTTTATTAATATTTATTTTTTTATATATTATTAATACTACTTAAAGTGAATTAGTGTTACGAGAAGATGACATTTACATCTACGAGTAGATTTATAGATTTTCTTCAACTAGAACTTGTTTTCACACCATAATTACATTTAATTGGACTTTAAAGAGGGTGCTATCAGAATTATATTTACAAAATGAGAGCACAAATATTATAGGTTCCTTCTTCACAAATTATAATACTAGTAAAAAATGGTTCCATTAAAATTTTTAATATCGTTTTCGAGTTTAGAAAGCCCAAGTACACCAGGTCCAGAAAACATCGTCCATCGGATTTTTTTATGCATAGAGTTATTATTATATATTTGGAAATTATGTGACAAAATCCATATATCCATAATCCATCCAATTTTTTAGAAATCGTTTTTTTTTGTTAATTATGACCAATTATAATAAATGCTAAAATAATCAAATATCTCGATTAGCGAAAATATTAATTAGGTCTTTTTATATTAGGGTAAAGATATTGTCTCTATTCATGAAAAAACGTTTAAAAAGTCCAAAAATTTTGCAGGATATTTTCACGTTCATATGTCCATTGACAATATTGCCCTTGTTTGATGTATTGCGAGTTGCCTCCTCGGTTATTGTTCTAGGCAGAAACGTTTAAATTTTGCAGTCGATCTCACAGTTGGCCTCTTGACATTTATTTCGACTTTGCCGCACTAATGTGACATTTAACATTTAACAAAAAATGTGTCGACGATAACCCTCGTCATGTTGCCTACTTCCACTATCAGCACTACTACTTCGTGCTGTCAATATATTCAACTCCACACTTAGACCATTAACATGTTTACGGTTTCATTTTCAACATTCTTCAGCAAATACGATACACAGATTCCAGCTGGATATGTGATGCATTATTAACCCATATTATATCGATCGACCTCATTGTTATTACATTCAAATACTTATAAATACTTATTATTTTACAAACCTTTGGAAAACAAGCTCTTCGAAAGCAAGGAATTGCATTTTGAAAGCCTCTTAAGTGATTCACTTGGAGGGAGGTGAATAGCGAACCAGAAATGGAACCAACGAACCCATTGTGGAAAATTACAGCGTAGGAAATGTTCTCGGTCCGAGAACATAAAATCAAAATAACAAAAGGCTGGTTGGCTTTTTCGTCTCTTGCCAGTGGCAGTGCTTCCGTGAACAATAAGACAACAAAGAGCCCATTACGTAGGAACAAATGGAGGAGAAAAAAGAGAAGCCAATCGACCAGCCAGCCAGCCATACATCCACGCTGCCAGCTATGCCATTCCATGAAGTACAAAAAACTGAAAACAATTTCTTCTTCATCTTGGTCGTCTTCTTCTTCGGAATAACAACAAATAAAATGATACACCTTATAAAACGTTTATAACCATTGAAGACTCTGTCTCCTCCTTCTCCTGCTCCACGCATTTCCATTGTGGATAAACAACAACATAAGGGAGTTCCTTGAAGAGACAGACACACACATAGGAAGCATAAAAATGTTCGGCAACGTTTTTTTTTTGAGATACAATTGTATCTCTGTTCTTATTTGGATCGGTTCCTGCGTGCGTGCGTCTCTCTCATGGTGATGTCTGTGTGTGGCATTACTTACAACTATTGTGTATGGAATTGAATTGAAGTAATCAAATAACAGAATTCAATGCAACTCTGTGTCAGTGTCTGTGTGTGGCATGTATGCGCGCAATTGGTGGAAAGAAAAAACGTAAACCCTCATAAAACTCTGAAACGAAAAGGTAAACAGGTTTCCGGAAAATACGCAAAAACTGAAATACACGGAAAATACTATCATTAAGGAAGGCTACGACGTCATCAGCAGCCAGGCAGAAGCCCGCCGCCCGAACTCTATATAGGAAACCCTTTCAATGCCCCCACCCCCTGAGGAGGTTACAACAAACGCCTCCTGGATGTTTCTTCTTTTTCTTTCGGTATTTTTCTTGAAAATGAATTTTACTTGTACGAAAAATTGTGAAACCTTTAACAATACCAAAAAAAACGAAAAGTTCATTTCCAACAACTTCCAATCATCAGCATTTTCTTGTGAAAGAAAATTGGTGGGGGTGGCGGAAAGTGTGTCGTAGGTTAAACGTTTCGTTTGCAATTGAAATATGTCCTCGGCGAAAAGTATTCATTCAAATTGAATTGAAAAAGTCATTTACCTCAAAGAGCCGGCGATATAGGCGGAAAGTGTTGGAGTAAAGGGCTGGCGGGGAAAATAACACATTTTTACTCTGACAGATTGCTTCCCAAAAGGGAAACACTTGTTTAAAGACATTTTGATGGGAATATTGTGTATTTTTTTAAAAATACATTTTGACCTTAAAAAATTAGGAGAACATTTTCTATTTCCTTCTTAAATTTTAGTTTCTGTCTTTCGACTATATCTTGGCACAAAAATAAAAGCCTCACTTTGAACATAATTTTGTGGGCTATAAATATTCCAATTGCACTTTATCAATCGGTACAGTGGTTAAAAAGATACAACAAATATTTTTCAAATTCGAAACAAAACAGGAAAAATATAAAAATAGCTGGTCACACAACTTTTACGAAATAAAAAATTCCATGAATAAATGTGAAAGTTATAATAAACTAGAAATTATAGTTTATTTTGAAATTTGTTTTGTAAATAAGGAAAAATATAAAACCAATATTTGGTCACGCAACTTCCATATTAATGAAGAAAATAGTTCTTTTTTAAGGAAATCCATGAATAAATATAGAAATAAATATAAAAGTTTTGAAATATAGAAGTTTAAAACTTTAAATTAGAATCGGCTATAAAAAAGTAGATCAAATTCCAGGTTTTATTGGAAACCACCCTCAACGTTGAAGAAAATCCATGAGCTTATATATAGAAATTATGGTATATCATATTTTCTCAGTTTTTCATATGTAAAAAATGCAAAATCAAAAGAAAAATTGATAATATGTCGTGGCTACTACCCTCAATTTTGTCATAAAAGGTTTGACAATAGCTACCCTGCAAAACGGTGAACCCTTTAACCTTTCTAAAGATGTATTTTATTACCTGATGTTCTTTTAAGGAAAAAAATACTAAAGGGTGATTTTTTTAAAAGCTATAGGAAAGTTTTCAAAAAAACATAAAATTCAGAAAAATGCATGAAATCTTTATTTGAATCGATAGTACTAATAATTTAATGTTTGAAGATTATTTCATGCAAATGTTGACCTTGACTGCGCCTCAAATGGTCCATCCGCTTAGTCCAATTTTGGCATTTCCACGTTTTTGAGTAACAGAGGCCCAATTGTTGCGAACGGCGACGAATCGATAATTGATGGTCATCATTAACACACCGATACAGCTGCGATATTTTCTTCAGTTCGCACTCTACGTAAGCGTGTTGCTGGTTTAATGTCCAACAATGTAAATTTGGTGCGAAATTTAGTCACAATAGCCCGAATAGCCGCTTCAGTGGGTCGATTAAACTGACCATAAAATGTAAGCACGCGATGAATTTTCTTAACAGAGCACGCATTTTGATAATAAAATTCAATAATTTGCAAGCGTTGTTCGTTTGTAAGACGATTCATGGTTAAATTATAGACCAAACTGAAGATGTTTGACAGTGAAACAAAACACGAAACGTGCGTCAGCTTTTTAAACCAGTGTTGCCAAAAAGATAATAGCTAAAAAATCACCCTATATTTGTCCAAAGTCATATATTTTTTTCAAAAAGGATATTTTTTAATATTTATGTATTTGCGACAAACACAGTTTTTACGCCATAAGCTACGAAAACACAATTTCTTCTAAAAGAGATTTGAGCTCCTAAAATTCATAAGATAAAGTCAGAAAAAGAAATTAATGTTTTTAATATTCAAAATCAGAAAAAATGAACAACTTTTATACCAAAAATTTTATATTTTTTGGCATTACGAACCAATACATAAAAGTAAGCTAAAAAAAAACAAAACAAAAACAACAATTTCACTTTTCTTTTAAATCGAAAAATAATTATAAAAATTAAATTATTTTTATTTTTCAAATTTTAACAGGAAAAAGCGGTATTAATTTGTTTCTTTGCATTATAAACTAGTAAATCAAAAAAAAATTTTTTTTTTAAATCCATGCTTTATGCAAGCAGAATTCTATTGGGCCTAGAAATTCTTTTTTAGTTATCTTTTGTAGAAGGAAAAATTACTGCAAAATTTCAGTTTTTTATCTGCCATAGAACGGCATATATTCGAAAATGGGTTTTAACTTCGTATGGGAGGTGCCACGCCCACATTTCCATTACCGCCCATTTTTGTCACAACTACGCACATTAATGCTAGATGCACTTACACAAAATTACAGTAGGTGTAATTTTGGTTTTAACTTCATATGGGAGGTGCCACGCCCACTTTTGCATTACCGCCCATTTTAGGCGCAACTACGCACATTGATGCTAGATGCACTTACACAAAATTACAGCACTCTAGGTGTCATAGAACTGACAATATTCGATAATAGGTTTTAACTTCGTATGGGAGGTGCCACGCCCACTTTTCCAATACCGCCCCTTTTTGGCACAACTATGCACATTGATGCTAGATGCACTTACACAAAATTACAGCACTCTAGGTGTCATAGAACTGACAATATTCAATAATAGGTTTTAACTTCGTATGGGAGGTGCCACGCCCACTTTTCCAATACCGCCCATTTTTGGCACAACTATGCACATTGATGCTAGATGCACTTACACAAAATTACAGCACTCTAGGTGTCATAGAACTGACTATATTCAATAATAGGTTTTAACTTCGTATGGGAGGTGCCACGCCCACTTTTCCAATACCGCCCCTTTTTGGCACAACTATGCGAATTGATGCTAGATGCACTTACACAAAATTTCAACACTCTAGGTGTCATAGAACTGACAATATTCAATAATAGGTTTTAACTTCGTATGGGAGATGCCACGCCCACTTTTCCAATACCGCCCATTTTTGGCACAACTATGCGAATTGATGCTAGATGCACTTACACAAAATTTCAGCACTCTAGGTGTCATAGAACTGACAATATTCAATAATAGGTTTTAACTTCGTATGGGAGGTTCCACGCCCACTTTTCCAATACCGCCCATTTTTGGCACAACTATGCACATTGATGCTAGATGCACTTACACAAAATTACAGCACTCTAGGTGTCATAGAACTGACAATATTCGATAATAGGTTTTAACTTCGTATGGGAGGTGCCACGCCCACTTTTCCAATACCGCCCCTTTTTGGCACAACTATGTACATTGATGGTATATGCACTTACACAAAATTTCAGCACTCTAGGTGTCATAGAACTGACAATATTCAATAATAGGTTTTAACTTCGTATGGGAGATGCCACGCCCACTTTTCCAATACCGCCCATTTTTGGCACAACTATGCGAATTGATGCTAGATGCACTTACACAAAATTTCAGCATTCTAGGTGTCATAGAACTGACAATATTCAATAATAGGTTTTAACTTCGTATGGGAGGTGCCACGCCCCTTTGTCCAATTGGTCAAATTTTTCCATTTCCTTGTATTGTCACCGAAAATGATTAAGTGTGCAAAATTTGAGCAAAATTGGTTGAGAAAAAAGCTTTCAAAAATTGATTTCAAATTTTGTGGCACACATAGAAAGTAACCTTATAAAGAGTGATTTTTTTGAGGTTAGGATTTTCATGCATTAGTATTTGACAGATCACGTGGGATTTCAGACATGGTGTCAAAGAGAAAGATGCTCAGTATGCTTTGACATTTCATCATGAATCGTCTTACAAACGAACAACGCTTGCAAATTATTGAATTTTATTATCAAAATGCGTGCTCTGTTAAGAAAGTTCATTGCGCGCTTCCATTTTATGGTCAGTTTAATCGACCCACTGAAGCGGCTATTCGGGCTATTGTGACTAAATTTCGCACCAAATTTACATTGTTGGACATTAAACCACCAACACGCTTACGTAGAGTGCGAACTGAAGAAAATATCGCAGCTGTATCGGCCAGTGTTAATGATGACCACCAATTTTCGATTCGTCGCCGTTCGCACCAATTGGGTCTCTGTTACTCAAAAACGTGGAAATGCCAAAATTGGACTAAGCGGATGGACCACCTAAGACGCAGCCGCGGTCAACATTTAAATGAAATTATCTTCAAAAAGTAAATGTCATGGACCAATCTAACGTTTCAAATGAAGAACCGATGAGATTTTGCAAATTTTATGCGTTTTTTTTAAAAAAAAAGTTATCAAGCTCTTAAAAAATCACCCTTTAATCATGGAAAAAAATACGTAAAAATATGTCAAACAAATATAAAAACGAAGAATATTTTTTTAAACGAAAAAATAAGAAAAGTGATAAACTTTGGGACAATTCCTAAAATATACCCGATTGTCCGTTTTCAATGTTAATATCACAAATTACTCCGTGGGTGCTTGTTTAATTTAATTTATTTACAAAACTACAAAATGTCTACTAGTTCAAGAGTTGTTGAGTTTTTGCCGATGGAATTTGATTGTTGACCAGAGTGTGTCGCACATTGCTCCATTTCATGGACAAACATCAGAAGATTGCCTAGTTTTGAATTTTATATATATATATATATATATATATATATATATATATATATATATATATATATATATATATATATATATATATATATATATATATATATATATATATATATATATATATATATATATATATATATATATATATATATATATATATATATTTAAAAGGTCATGAAAAAAAGAAAAAACCAAAAGATTTTTTCATACGAACAGTTTCATAAACAGTACAACAGAACAGTAAAATAAATTGATTTTATAGTTTCGGTTGTGAGTTGTTGAACAGAAAATATTACTCAAAAATATATTTTTAGCCGTAATTGAATACCTTATACTTTCTGGGAAGTGGTACGAATTTTGGTTTTTTTTTTAAATCTAAAAATAAACTAATTTGTATAAAGGTTCCGCCAAATAACTTTTTCTTTTTGAAAATGCTATAAAAAACTACTGAATATTTTCTCAAATTTCTTTTTTAGTTGAAAGTACAATCCTTCCGGTTAATAATGGAAAATAATTTCATTCAAATGGCTGCTGAGGCCACCCCACAAATAAAAGTCCAACAGTTGAATAGTTGAAAAAAACGTTAGATGTCGGACCCTTCATATTAAATTTTTCGTGATAAATATTTGAAAAATTCCCAATTTTTAGTTGAAAAAAATGTTGTTCAAAAATATATTTCTAGACGGAATTGAATATTCTTTTACTTTCTGAATAGCTGAGGAGTGACATGAATTTTGATTTTTTCTGGAAATCTTAAAAACTTTATTTTTTAATCATTTTTATATATTTCGTTGTTAAAGATGAATATTTTAAAAATACCCAATTTTTGATGACACAAAAATTCATAAAATTTGGTGATTTTTTTTTCATGATAAATTATTTTGGACTATAATCTATAGAAAACAGATTTATCTTTGTATTCTTTTTAATTTTATTTAATGTTTTCAATTAATTCTTATATATTTATAGTCACATCCAAAAACATTTATCAAAGGTTTATGAGATGAATTTCCAGTGTAAAAGTAGACTTTAAACATTTGATAAATGTTTTTGGATATAGCAGTTAATTTTAAAAGACGAATATGTGAAAAATTCGCAATTTTTGATGGTAAAAATGCAAAAAAAAAATCAATGCATTTTTCTTAATTATTCAGCTTAAACTATAATCTATTAGAAGAAAAATATCCTTTTTTCGGATATTTTTTTTTTAGTATTTTAATTTTTTGAAAAGTATCTAAAATTACTTTCCTTAAAGACCCTACATACATACATCTTCTGTGCGTGAGAAAATATAATACTTTCGCAGAGAGACATTCAGAGAAAGGCTGGCAAAATCTTATAAAAATCGTCAATCACAATGTTAATGCAATCTCCGAAACTAATGTTTCTAACATTTTTAAATGTTGGGAGAGAAATTTCGTTCAAATTTCTTTCATGGTCTCATATAATATTTACACTGAGAGACTATCATGTAGTTTTTTATATCAAACTCTATCGATTCATGAATAACATTATAGAAAAAGTCAGTGTCATATGGACTCTAGTGGACATCACTCTGTTGAACATTTGTATCATTTCAATCCAACTTGTTCTAAGATACCTTTTTATATAAAACAGTATTAGTTTTATCTATCTAAAAAATTCGCAAAAAAAATCCAGTGTCATATGGGATTGAGTGGACGTCACTGTGCCGGTAGTTGGTAACATTTCAACCGGCAAAATGTTGCAAAAAAGCCAGTGCCATATGAGCCTTAATAGATGACACTATGTGGAATATTTATATCATTTTATCCGACTTAATCTACGATTCCTTTTGAAATTAATCATTATTAGTTCTATAAATCCAAGAACATTTATCTAATCAAGGCTGGAATAAAAATTCCTGTGCCATATAGGCTTCAATGATAACACTGTGTTAAACGTTAATTTTATAATTTTTTATAGAGACTAACATGTATTTTTTATATAAAACTCTATCGATTCAAGGATATAAATCTAGAAAAAGTCACTAAAAAGTCAGTGACATATGGACTCTGTTGAACATTTGTATCATTTCAATCCGACTTACTCTACGATACATTTAAATAGAACGATATTAGTTCTATCAATCCACTAAAACCTGGCAAAAAAGTCAGTGTCACATGGTCCTTAATGGAATGGAACATTGTATTGTTTTTTTATTTAAAATTTCTGTGCTATTTAAAACTTTCACAAGTTCTGGTTCTTCAGGTAGTCATCTGTCTGCTGGGTCTAAATCAGTTTCGATTTCCATTAACTTGTATTATTTTATAACTCCTTCTTACATCAAACCCTTACCAAAGTGCTGTGCTATTTAATTGAACCCCACTGAACATTCACCAGTCATAAAAACTGGTCCTTCAGGCAGTCTGCCGCTGACAACTACAATAAATAGTAACTAAGTAAACATGTTGTATTACTTTTTTACTTTTCTTCCCTTTCCTGCTGTTCCTCCTTCCACCACGACGGCTATATACATTATATCTCCACTACATATCTCTCCATTAACGTAATTTTCAACCTATTTCATGCCTGTGCTGCTGCTACTGCTGTTGAAAGAAACGCCGAGTGAATAGAGGAAAACATAAAAAGAAAATTGTTTGAAGAAGCCTGAATTGTATCGAGATGAAAAGCCCATCATGTTATCTGTATTTGTATCTGTATCTGTATCGGTGTGCGTGAGCCTTTGCATTGTTTCATTTCTTCATCTTTTATGGGTTTGCGTGCGAGTGGGAACAACCATTCGGCACCGGGGACTCTTTGAGCTACAAATTCGTTCTTCGTTAACATTTTTATGCTTATTTCTGTCTGTCTGCCTGTCTTTCTTTTGGGCATGTTGGGAGGACGATGATGAAGCCCGGAAGAATATCCATACAATATGATGCTGCGATGATATGGAAAATAAATTTGCTCTATCACTTTAAGCAAATGATATAAATTTAAACAAAGACAAATGTTGGGCTAAAATTGCCAAATTAACCCAATTTGGAGGGTAATTTTGTAGGCATAAAAATACTCTGGGGTAAGCATGCTGCTGGCTGGTGGTCATATGTCAATGTCTTGTGACAATATTTGGAATTGTTTTACATTAAAGAAAGAATATCATCCTTAATGGCTTCGTTAGTTGTGGAAATTGTCGAATTTGAGGTGCATGTGATCCAAGAGTGATTGTAAGGGAACTAATGTATTCACTACTTGTCTTAATTGGCTGCAGATTTTTGGGACATCGGACCATTCTTCTTTGACAATGTGGCCACTGATGCTAGATATCGTGATGAATAGTCTTTTTTCCAAGACTTAACATTTTCATATTATTTGAAATCTATAGCCCACATGACACTGGCTTTTTTGTAGAACAATGTTTATTTTTGTATTTTCTACCTTCATTTATTGAAAATAAAAAACTATTTGTTTATATAGTGTATTTATATTCCTATCGAAGATCTATCTTCTCATTATATCGATCTATGAAAAAAAATCTTGAAAAAAGTCTCAAAAAATCCAGTGTCATATGGACTTTAGTGGACATCACTCTGTTGAACATTTGTATTATTTCAATCCGACATATTCTACGCTACCTTTTTAAATAGAACAATATTAGTTAAATCTATCTAATTCTTAGTTCTTTCAATCCAAGAAAATTAAACTAAAAATATCGCAAAAAGCCAGTGTCATATGGTCTTCTATGGATGACTCTGTGTTGGACGTTTGTACGATTTTAATCCTACTTATTCTACAATACATTTTTGAATAGAACAATATTAGTTCCTTCCATTCAAGAAAAAAATATTTAAAAAGGCCACAGAAAATCCAGGCTTTAATGTATGACACAGTATTGAACATTTTCTAAATTTTAATCCGGTCTTTTTTATGTTAGTTCTATCAATCCAAAAGCAATTATCTATTGAAAATCATAAAAAAATCCAGTGTCATATGGTCATTTATGGATGACACTGTTTTAATCACTTGTATCATTTTAGCCGGTCTTACTCTAAGATACCTTTAAAAGTAGAAGAATATAAGTTCTATCAATCTCAGAAAAGTTATCTTAAAAGTTCGCCAAAAATCCAGTGCCTTATGAGCTTTAATGGATGACACAGTATTGAGCATTTGTATAATTATAACCGACCGTATTATTATATTAGTTCTGTCAATCCGAGCAAAATATTCCAAAAAAGGTCACAAAAAAAGCCCAGTGCCAACATGGGCTGTACTGGATGACACTGTTTTTATCATTTCTGTTATTTTTGGCCAACTTCTTCTGGGATATATTTAAATATAGCAATTTTAGTTCTAAAAATCCAAGCAAAATTATAAAACAGTCGCAAAAAATCCAGTGCCATAAGGGCTTTAATGAATGACACTGTGTTCCTCATTTATATCACTTTATCACGACTTATTATACAATATCCTTAAATAGAACTATATTAGTTTTATCAATCCAAGAAAAATAATCTTTAGAAAGTCGCAAAAAATCCAGTGTCATATGGTCTTTTATTTGAATCATTTTAATCCGACTTATTCTACGATATTTTTTAATAGAACACGATACCTTTATAGTGAAGAGTAGTAGCTCTATCAATCCCAGAAAAATTAACTAAAAGAAGTCCCAGAAAATCCAGTGCCATATTGCCCTTAATGGATGACACTGTGTTGAACATTTGTATCATTTTAATCCGATTTATTCCACGATGACTTTTTTAAATTGAACAAAATTAGTTCTACCAATCCCAGAAAAAATATTTAAAATGATCAGAGAAAATACAGTACAATATGGGCTTAAATGGATGACACTGTGTTAATCATTTGCATGATTTTTATCCGACTAATTCTATGAGACCTTTTCGAATAGCAAAATATTAGTTACTTCAATCCAAAAAATATAATCTATAGAATGTCGCAAAATCTCCATATGGGCTTTAGTGGATGAAACTGTGGTGACCATTTCTATAATTTTATTCCGACTTATTATTATATTAGTTCTATTATTCCAAGAAAAATAATCCAAAAAAGTCGCCAAAAATCCAGTGCCATCAGGGCGTTTTGTATCATTTTAACCCGACTTATTTTTCGATACCTTAAAAATAGAACATTATTAGGTCTATCAATCCAAGAAAACTGATCTAAAAAAGGGCACAAAAAATCCAGTGCCATATGGGCTTTAATGTATGACACTCCGTCTTATTATTATACTAATTTCATCATTTCAAGAAAAATAATCCAAAAAAGTTTAAAAAAAAATCCAGTTTCATATGGGATTTTATTTTATTTTTTTATTTTATTTTTTTCTTCTACGAGAACTTTTTGTATAAAGATCAATCTATCTGCCAATCCAAGAAAAATTATTTAAAAAAAACCCAGTGTCATACGGGCTTTAATGGATGATACTATGTTGATCATTAGTATAATTTTAACCCGACTTATGCTACGATACCTTGTCAATAGAATCATAATAGTTCTATCGATATAAAAATAATCTATAATAGAGCCGCAAAAAAATCCTGTGTCATAAGGACTTTAATGAATAAATACGTTGAACATTTCTATCATTTAAACCCGACTGATTGTACGATTATTTTAAATAGAACACTGATAGTTATATCAAAACCAGAATAAAATCGAGTAAAATGTCTCAAAATAGCAGTGTCATATGGGCTTTAATGGATGTTGGTCATTTGCATCATTTTAGCCCGACTTATTCTACGATACCATTTGAATAGAATCGTATTAGTCTACCAATGTACAAAAGAGTCTACAATAGAGCCACAAAAAATCCTGTGTCATATAGGCTTAAGTGGACGACAGTTTGTATCATTTTAACCCAACTGATTGAACAATACTTTTGAATAGAAAATATTAATTATATTACTCCAATAAAAATAATTCACTAAATTCACAAAAAAGCAAGTGTCATATGGGCTTTAGTGGCCGTGGACTGTGTTGAGCATTTGTACCTTTAAAAAGGACAACATTAGTCTCACATCCCGCAACAATCAGGCAACATCCCACCGAAGGCAAAACAAGCGAAAATATTTTGTACCCTCGACAAAGAACAGGGAAATGTAGGAAGCATCAGGTGCGTTTAATGTAAAAATACTACCAAAATAAACACACAACAACGCGACGGTGTCAACAACAAAGAGCCTAATGTAATTTTGTTACTATCACTCTTGTCCCTACCTCTACTCCTGCTCCTTTTGACTAAAGACCTCCATACATTTCATCTTATGCTATTGTACCTGTATTGCTATTGCTGTTGCTGGTTGCTTTACGCTAAGGCCATTGTACCCTGGCCGCATCGGCCGACTTTCTTTATTTGCTTTCATTATTTTCCTTTTCATTTGTCTGCCGGCTGACAGGCCGATTGGTACTCGAATATTTCACGGTGTAAGGAAAACGTAAAACTCACATTAAACACGGAACGAAAAAAAGCAGTTCAAGGTTTATTGCTGACGCTGTAGGTAGCAATTGCAGTGGTGTTGCCTTAAATAGCACAACAAAGTGATTAGGGGAGTAGAGAAATTTGAACAACATTTCAAATAATTGAAGCTATTTAAATCATAATTTAGGTAGCTGTTCAAAGGTATTTCCCATCCCATCCGAGAAAAAAATAATAATTAATTGTGAGCACAGATTAGATAAGCTCGTTCGGTTTTGGATCATCATCATCATTGTCATCCTCCTCCTCTTCATCATCATCATGTGGCGCACATCTCATTTATTAAGTGATTTAATGAATTCTGCGAAATTTGTCGGTTTATTTATTATCATTTCATATATTCAATGGTGAGCTTATTTGTTTTTTGTTAGAGAGGAATGCTAATGCAAATGTCATTATGAGTAAGCCAAGGTGTGTTGCTGTCCTGAGATTAGAATAATTTATGGAGATTTGAGTACAGTGAATGTATAGATAGACTTTCTGAAATAACAATATCACAAATTGTATTTGCTTTGGTCAACAAATGTCACATAGTCTTCAATAATAAATTGAAATATGGCGAAGGAATTGAAAGCAACACCTGGTTTATTAGATATAAATTGAGGGGAAATTATTAATTTCATATTAAAAGTCTAATTGAAAAGGTCGTGAAACATGAGTTCTCTTCTATTGAATTTTTTCGACCAAATAGGATTGCTGCTGAATATGAAGAATATCAAAATGATTAAAGAGAGCAGAGTCCTCATATAGTCCTTACTTATTATATTTAAATTCGATTTTTTCAATTTTTAGAATGAGGGGAATATAACAAGAAATGTAAATTGTATGTATCTCATCACAGTTTATTAATATTCAGCATTTATTGAAGTACGATAATACATAGTATCCTAATGTACAGTTTTAGGTTTAGCAAAGAAGTGAAATTTCCTTTAAATATGTCCCTCCACAAATCATATTTATATTCCTCTCGTCTTACCTACAAGTGTTGAGTATTACATTTAATTATTCCATAATTGTATTCTTACTTTTATTATTTATTTATAATGCTTTTCGAAGCATAACTTTTCTATGCTATTAATCACTTTTTTCTCTCTGTTCTCTCCTTTCATTACAGATTCCTGGCACGTCGCGGACAGCACAACACAGCTAATGTTGACTTCCGGTTCCTGTTTGTAAAAAACAAACACCAACACAAAAACATCAAAGCAAAACAAACAAGCACAACCAAGAGCTGTTTGGAAAAAGGGGAGAAAAGGAGAGAGCGAGAGAGACAGAGATAGATACAAATAACCGATAGGAAAAATATAAAGAATTTGTTTTTGAAGTAGTAACAAAATCAAAAAAGATTTTTTTTTTTGAAAAATATTTTTCTTTTAATTAAAAAAAAAATATTTTTGAAATAATTTTTTTTAATTAAAAAAAATATTAAAAAAAAATTAATTAAAAAAATATTTTTTTTTTAAATATACTTCCCATTCCATATTTAAAAAATATGTTTTTTAAAATTTAACAAGAAAAACAGTTTTTTTCGAAAATTAGAAAAAAATAATTTTCAAAAAATATGTCGTTTTTATAAATATTATTTTAAAAATTATATTTCGTTTTTATAAGTATTATTTCAAAAAATACGTCGTTTTTATACATATTACTTTAAAAATTATATTTCTTGTTAAACTGGAAAAAATATTTTTTATTTATTTTTTTAATTTAAAAAAATAATATTTGATTTTTTAATACAACAACATGCAATTTTATCTAATTTCTAAAAAAATAACGAGAAAAAGAATTTTATTTATTTTTGAAGATTAAAAAAACCTAAAACTATTTTTTTGAAAATTTAGAAGAAAACTAATTTTCAACAAATTATGTTTTTTGAAAATTAAAAAGAAAAATTGCTAAAAAACCTAATTTTTTATTATTCTCCGTCCTCATTTTCAAAAAAATATTTTTTTAACTATTAACTATTTTAACTATTTTTCTTTTTAATTTTCAAAAAACATAATTTTTTGAATTTTTTTTTCTAGTCTTAAAAAAATAAAATTATTTTTCTGTTAAATTTATTTAAATTTATTTTTCTGTTTAATTTGTTTAAACTTGTTTTTTTTTTATTTTTCGAAAGAAAAATATTTTTTCAGTATTTTTCTTTTTAAATAAAAAACATAACTTAAATTATTATTTTCTATTCGTCAAAAAAATGAAAATTATTTTTCTTGTTAAATTATTTTTTTTTTGTAATTTCCAAAAAAATATATTTTCTTAAATTTAAAAAATGCATATTTTTTAATTATAAAGACGTATTTTATAATTTATTTTTTAATATTGTTTTTCAAAAATATTTTTTTTATTTTAAAAAAATTGTTTTCACAAAAACAGTATTAATTTAATTGATTTTCTTTTTAATTAAAAAGCATATTTTTTTTAATTATTTTTTTGGTCTTCAAAAAAATTAAAATTATATTTTTAAACTTTCAAAATATATTTTTCTTAAATTTAAAGAAAATGCTTATTTTTTGAATATAAAGGCATATTTTCTAATTAATTTTCAAAAAATATTTTTTCAATTTTCAAAATTAATTATTATTTTCTAATCTTAAAAAATTAAAATTATTTTTCTTTTTTAATGAATTATATAATTTTAATTTTAAATTTTCAAACAAATATATTTTCTTAAATTTAAAAAAAAATCATATTTTTTAATTATAAAGACGTATTTTATAATTCTTTTTTTTTTAATATTGTTTAACAAAAATATATTTTTTTATTTTTTTAAAAATCATATTTTTTTTTCAAAAAAAAAAATAGTTTTCACAAAAAGAATATTAATTTAATTGTTTTTCTTTTTAATTTAAAAAACATAATTTTTTTAAAATTATTTTTTTGGTGTTTTTGTTAAATTAGTTATATTTTTAAATTTTCGAAAAATATTTTTCTTAAATGTAAAGAAAATGCTTATTTTATAACTATAAAGGCATATTTTCTAACTAATTTTCAAAAATATTTTTTAAATTTTCAAAATTATTTTTCTTTTTAATTTTGAAAACAAAAAACACATCTAATGAAAATTATTTTTCCTACTCTTCAAAAAACGTAATTTTTTGAAAATTATTTTTTAATATTACAACATGATTTTTTGAAATATTTTTCATACTTTATAAATTTATATTAATTTATTCCTTCTTTCTCTTTTCCAGATAGTGCAATTTTTCCACACAACCCATTGAAAATCTTAAAAAAGATAGAAAAGTGTTTAAATTCAGTGCTATTTAAAAAAGAGAAAAAGAAGAAAAATCAATTGAAATAAATATAGCTCAAAGAAAGTGCAAAAAAAGAGCTAAAGCAGAAGAAAAATCAAATATTTGTACAAATCCAAAGAAATTGTGAAAGAGAAAAAACCCGTGAATTTTCCTTTTGTTTATTATCATTTTCACCCCGTACGTGTTTTCTTTTCGTACTCATATACCGGGTGTGATTCGCACATTCGCCCACCCCACTCAAACAAATTTTGTTTAGTTTTGAATTTTTATTAAAACGAAAGAAATACGGAAGAAAAACGGAAGCGGAGACGGGAATAATTGTGAAAATTCAATAAAACGCCATTTGCGTCGTTTTGCGCGAATCGCACTCAAAAAGCCAGCCATGGATCCGCCTATTGGCAATGGATTCCGGCTGCCAACAACCTCGAAATTACCGCCATCAACCGTATCAACAAAAGCAAACGCAATGTGCAATACCGAGTGTCGCAAACATGTCGGCCGCAGCAATAATCAAACAGTGTCATCGTTATTAGAAAACTCCCGCTCTAGGAACAACAACATCACCATCACCACCACCAACAACAACACCCACCTTAAGGCAGCCCAAGGCAGCCGGAAAAGAACAACGCCATCATCATCAGCAGCAGCAGCATCGTCTGAAGGATACCTTCGACCTGCCGCGACGCCGACTAAGATGAGACAGCGTGTTTGTAATCTTAGTTTCGTCGTTTGTTTGATGGCCGTTGTTATTTTAAATAATTTGGGTTGTTTCATCACCTCGACACAAGTATCCGCAGCCGCATCCGCCCAACGTGAAAATACACGTATTCAACCATTACAATCAGGTGAGTTTGTAAATATTAACTTCTTTCTTTCGCTCTTTCTTTCTATCCCAAGTTTTAGTTTTTATTTTGCAAAATTCCTACACTTTTTTGCTTTCCCATTTTCGTGGAAACTTTCTAAGGCAACGCCATAATGGCTCTGTTACTTTATGAGGGGTGTGGTGTGAGGGGGAGGAAGGTTGTTGCAAGTGAATGACGGTAATTGTGCTCGGAAAATGAACGCCTTAAATGTCGTTTTCGTTCTCCAAAGTGTCACACGTGTGGCAGGTTTTCCTAAGCTTTCATCGTTTCTGTCGTCGTTACCATATTTTGTTCACTTCACTTCATTTTTTTTTGGCTTGCCCGGGGAACTTTGTGCCATTTTTTCTAAGCCCTCAAGTGCGTAGACGACATATGTGTACATGGGCGGACATACTCCCCATATGGGATGATCAGCCATAAAATTGGCCAAAAAGGTAGTTTCAGCTTCATATTAAGGTTATGTTGCATCCAATTTAAATATTGGTGTGTCATGGATCTGATGTTTACAACACTTTGGGGGGCAACAATAGGTAGTGTCTATTCAGTTCAAAAAAGGCTAACTCACTCGAAGGCCTAATTGGTCCTTTGTACTAGCTTTTGAATTACTGAGGGAGGCTGAGAGAATAAATATTAGATTGGGAGGGAAATCGATTCACAAATTTATACTCTTATTTTGAAAACATAAGTCTGATACTCGCTTAAATGTTCCATTAAAGGTACTTATTATGGCTACAAATGTTGCGAATATAACTTTCACATCGATTTTCACTTGAATTTCATTAATATTAGCCAACGGATAAATTTGGATAAAATCTCAAATGCAGCGGATAATAACGGATAAACAATTTTTAGTCAGATTAGCATCTAACAATTATGTAAGAATTAAAAGGTGTCCATAAATTGCAGTTACTTTACCACATTATGGTTTTTTCCTGAAAATATATTTCCGAAAAATGTTCTGAAAAAATATGAATACGAAAAAATATTTTTAATTACTTAGTCAATGTTTTCTATATTACTCTGGAATCCAGTGGGAATTTAATATGTGCCAACTGATGAATTTTATGTCTCTGCCGAAATTAACTACTAAAAATAACTAATCTAAAATAAATAATCTCAATACGTCTTGAATGAAATTGCTCATACCTGTGAATAGCACAGTTTAAGGTTGCTTTTGTTGGTCCTCTCTACCATTAACGCTGGCTGTCAATTGCTGTTGCTCCTTGAAATAATAATGTTGTGATTGATATTTCTAAAATTGGAAAGCAGTGGATTTTTAAAGATATTTACCAAATTGAAATTTGTGAAAGGTACACCTAAATAAATATGATAAACGACAGTCGATATAAATTGCTCGATGAAATATTCTGAGAGCAACCTTTGGGAAGAAATTCACATAACAGAAAAATAAACAAATTCCCGTATTCCATAAGAAATTCCGTCATAAAGTGAAAACACAATAGATGTTACTTTAATCGTCTATTCTTCTAGGAAATAATACAACTGGCCTCTTGTGGTCTAAGTGAGTCAGAAGCCCACATTAAGACTGCAACCACTAGGGAATAAGACTACAAGTGTCTAGCTAAGCTCAGACATCACGTTGTCTACTAAATGAAATGCAATAGATAATACCTTAAGAATATTTTATAATCACCAATGAAAGTATATTATAGTACAGAAATAAATCATTCTGCAATTAAAGTATAATTACTTGCTCAGATTTATAAACACTAAGATGATATGAGATGTTGTTAGTTGCATGATGGAATTTTCTCTATAATAATATTGGGCTGATTTTTAAACACAGTTGCACATATATATTTCATAATAATGAATTTCTGTTATAAATTTGTTAGCAACTGTGTGCCTTAAAATTTAGGGCACATTTGTTCAATTTCATGGTGAATGTGAAAATTTTTTCAAAATTTCTTTCGATTTTCCAAAGAAAATGGTTGATTTTCATTCACATTAGCAAATGGATAAATTCGGATAAAATCTCAAATGCAGCGGATGACAACGGATAAACAATTTTTGGTTAGATTAGTATGCCGCAATTACTTAAGTAGCAAAAAGTGGCCATGAAATGCAGTTACTTTACAAAATTATATTTTTTAAAACTTTTACAAAGAAATTTCTTTCAGAAAAATCTTTACTAAAAAACTAGACATATTTTTTTATTTTGTTTGTGCTAATACTTTTCTGTAATACCCTGAAAATAATTTGCTAAAAATCATATCAATTATCGCCAATATTAGCAAGCGGATAATTTTGGATAAAATCTCAGATGCAGCGGATAATAACGGATAAGCAATTTTTAGTTAGAGTAGCGTCCACTAATCATATTTGAATTAAAAAATCTCATTAAAATTCAGTTATTTGATACAAAAAAAATATTTTTTAATTTTTCACAAAGAAATTTCCTGTAGAAAAAATGTTTTCTAAAAAAACTAAACACATTTTCCAAAATTTTGCTTACGCCAATATTTTTCTACATTACCCTGAAAATAATTTGGTAAAAACTATTTCGATTTCCATCAATATTACCAAACGGATAAATTTGGATAAAATCTCAAATGCAGCGGATAATAACGGATAAACAATTTTTAGTTAGATTAGAACGCAGCAATAATTTAATAATTTAAAAAGTCCATTAAATTCAGTTACTTGACAAAATTGTGCTTTATAATTTGTCCACAAAGAAATTTCTTCCAGGAAAATGTTTACTAAAAAAACTAAGCACAATTAAAATTAGGTGGTCAATTTCCATATACTCTGGAAGTTATATAGTAAAAAGTACATAGATTTTCACCCATATTAGTAAACGGATAAATACGGATAAAACCTCAAGTGCAGCGGAATGTAGCGGATATATTTTTTTTGTCAGATTAGTATCCAGAATTAATTTAAGAATTAAAAAAGAGTCTTCAAGATAATTTACAAAATTATTATTTTAGTAAATTATTTGCAAATGTACTTTTTAAAAATTTTTTACATAAGATGTGACCACATTTAATTGTTTTACCCACGCCAAACATCTTTTTATATTCCCCCAAATGATTTGCTAATTATTCTTCATTGATTTTCATTAATACTTCTAAACGGATAAATATGGAGGAAATCTTAAATGCAGCGGATAATAACTGATAGATAGTTTTTAGGCGGATTGGCATCTAACAACTATTTAAAAATTAAAAAGTGTTCAAAATGTCAGTTACATTACCAAATTATTTGTATTTGATAATCGTATTTGTCCAGAAAATATTTTTTTTCCGACAATATATATATATATTTATTAATTATCTATGCCAAAAGTTTGTCTATATTACTCTGGAAATTATTTGGTAAAAAATATATAGATTTTCGTCAATATTAGCAAACGCATATATTTGGATAAAATCTCAAATTTAGCGGATAACGATGGATAAACAATTTTTAGACAGATAGGCTTCTAGTATGAATTTCAAAATTAAAATGGGCTCAGATTTAATTTACTTTCTCTATCAATTTTTTTAGTTAATTGTTTCTAAATATCTCACAATTTATGAATTCTTTCATTCACTTGGATCGTTAAAAATATTTAAGTTTTTTGAAAAATGGGATCATGATATCAATGATATCATTGGCTAAATATTCTGAGGTATATAGAATACTCAATTACAAATGAAAATTATTAGAATCAACTGGCCTTTAAACCCCAGCTCTAATCAATCTGTTTTTCAGAACCTACACATTTAGTTGTTCTCCGCCTCTCTCCACTTCGCCATTCTAACCAGTTAATTTAAATCACTCATTAAATCTGTGTTCGGTCATCGTGTCATAAATGTTTATAGAAATATTTTAATTAATTGCATGATTTTTATTATTTTGTTGTCATGTATGCATGCGATTTTTTTTGTACCCTTCGCTCTGTGGCGCTCTCTCTTGGACATTATCCAGTCATGTTTTCAATTTGATTAATTACTTCTATTGCCATTCACGTCTGTCGATTTACATCCATGTTTTACTCTGCACCGATGGGTTGTCGTGATGGAGGGAGGACACTGCGAGCACCAGAGCACCTTTTCGCCCAACGACGATTGGATTTTGTACGTTCTGTATTCATTTGATTACAACAGCCACTTATTTTCCATTAATTAATTATATTTTGTATACATTGTATACATGTGTTCTGTGTTCGGTTGTAGTTTTCGTTGCTGTGGTTGTTGGTTGTTTTTTATACGTATTTTCATTTCATTTCATTATGTCGCCGCTGTTAATGCAATTAGCATTGCAAATGCTAGGCGGCAACAAAAGTCCTCCCCGAATGAAAATCAATCATTATTTTATGTGCCATTAAACAAAATTTTTGCTGACGTACGTACGATGGACATTCGTCGAGAGTTCATTACATTTGAGGCAAAAGGTTTATAGGAATGAAAATTATATAGCTAAGTGGTTTTTGGGAGGTTGCTTTCTATATACAATGAAATGCAAACAAATAACACTGCGGATAAGGCTTATAAATAAATATTTAATTAAAAACTAATACAGTATAATTCGTTATCCATGTGAATTTGCTGAAGCTTATCGATGGGAAATTGAATTTAGAATGCAAAAATATGCCAACAAAGCGAGAATAACAGTGATTTTCAAAACTCTAATTGCCACAATATTATATTTCAATAGAGAAAGATTAAGTTAAATGTCACTATTAATATTGACAATATTTAAAATTACTTAATTTTTCTTTCTATGTGGATTCTGCATATCAAGTTCAATAACACTTCATCACAAAATGAACAAATGGATAAGTTCGGATAAAATCTCAAGTTTAGCAGATAAGTACTGATAAGCAATTTTTAGACATTACGCCATTAGCATGAGATGAAAGCGATATGCATTCTTAAATTCAATCGAAACTGTTCTCGTTGAGGCTTAAATTTTCCTAGTAATCATAATGATAAATAAAATCATGTTAGATAAATAAAAAAAAACGAAATCTCAAATCAAACAAGAGGTCCCATTAGTTTTGGAATAAAGAATTATAATATAATATTGTGGACTACCTTAGTTTCCCTTAGTTTTCGTTTCTGTTTCACACTAAAAGCAATATTTTATGGCATTATGAAATATATACAATAGATAAAATTCTGAAATTGGTATATGTCGGAAAAATAACTATAATTCTTAATATACGACATCAAACATGATTTAAAATTAATTCAAATTCAAGAAACAAAGAGAAATCAATGGCCAGGATGATAGAATATCACTCAATTTAGCCTTTTCGTTGTAATTAAGCATCTTCAAATACAAAATCCATTAAAATAAGCAAATGGATAAATGTGGATAAAATCTCAAGTTGAGCGGATAAGAACGGATAAAGTATTTTTGGACAGTACAGCCTTAGATTGTGGTTAAATTGAAGTGAAATTTTAAATATAATATAAATTAGCTTCGAAAAGGCTAAGCTGAAGAATTTCCTGTAGACATATTCCGATTGTACTCTTACAATAATGCCGGAAAATAGATATAATTCATAGTTTCGGACATAGAATTTTAACAAAATAAATACTCGCATACTTTTCGATTTCAAGAATGATATGAATTCACTCATATTTTCATTTTTGTTGTCATTTTGCGTTGTAAAATTCATTAATATTGATAATATAATTTCACCCAGTTTTTCCTCTTCATTGTCATTCTCCATTGTAAACTCAAAATCCATTAAAATTCCCATTAAAATAAGCAAATGGCTAAATGTGGATAAAATCTCAAGTTGAGCGGATAAGAACGGATAAAGCATTTTTGGACAGCACAGCCTTAGATTGTGGTAAAATTGAAGTGAAATTTTAAATATAATATAAATTAGCATCGACTAGGCTTAAAGTTTCCCAAAAAACTTGTTAAGTAGAGCTGAAGAATTTCCTGTAGGCAAATTTCGATTGACTCTTACAATAATGCCGGAAAATAGATATAATTCATAATTTCGGACATCGCATTTTAACAAAATAAATACTCGCATACTTTTCGATTTCAAGGATGATATAAATTCACTCACATTTTCGTTTTTGTTGTCATTGTCATTCTGTGTTGTAAATTCAAAATTCATTAAGATTTATGATATAATTTCACTCAGTTTTTCCTTTGTATTGCCATTCTGCATTGTTAATGCAAAATCCATTAAAATGAACAATTGGATAAATCCGGATAAAATCTCAAGTTGAGCGGATAAGAACGGATAAAGTATTTTTCGGTAGTACAATGGTATGTATTTTGAAATATAATTGAATTGATCATGGGAGATGCTTAAACGTTCCCCAAATACTAGTTTAGTAGAGCTGAAGAATTTCCGGTAAACAAATTCCGATTGCCCTCTTACAATTATGTATGCATTACTTTGTTAGTCTGTGCAATTATCTCCTCCTCATCGAAATATTTACCCCAAATAATTTCTATGGAACCAGTTTTTCATGTCACGACACAAAACAACTTGTTAAAGAATTTCATAAATTTTGTTAGAAATACACGTCGTCGACGACGTATCAATAGAAAAAAAAGGCCACAGATTCTTGAAAAGTGTTTTCGTACATCTGTGCATGGGCAGTGTAGTGTGCTGGCGATGCATTGTGTCATTTGCCAACGTCACTGTGGCAAATTTTAATATCAGACAACAACAAGTACTCTCGACAATAACTAACTATTATACTAATCACAAGCAACAATAATACGTTATATCTACGTACATGTTGATGCCGCCGTTCGTTGTTATTGTTGTTATCTATCTACTACTATATAATCCAATAATAACAACAACAACAAGAAGAACGACGACAACGACTACGGCGGCAACGGCAGCAGCGACCGACAACCGCAGAAACAAAAACCTGAAATATGGATGCCAAGTAAAGTCGTTTGCCTGAAACGGTGATCACCGTACCAGGCACCATCGACCGAATGAAATCACACAACAAACAACTCAACGCAACACAAACAATGCTCCACCAACAACACATGATGATGTTTTTCTCGTTGTTGTTACTGGTACTCAACGTAGATCTACTACTAAATACAACAACAACAATGTCTTTCTGTCTGTCTGTCTCTCGGTTTATATGTTGGAGTATGAATGCGAGTGTGTGTGCGCGCAAATATAATCAACAACAACATACGTAATGATCGGCAACTACATGCTCCGCTCTTTGGAAAACAACAGTGACGAGACGAGGCAGAACGTGCAAGAGTATCATACAAATAACTAGAGAGAGAGAGCGGGTGCGAGAAGAGAAAAATTGACTAAGTTTAGTTGAAGCCGGCATTTTTTTTATAGCCTCCACTCCTTAAAACCCAAACAAACAACCAGAAAACCTGAAACAAAAACAAATCAGACTTCACCCAAATGAGTAGCTGCCCAACTTCATTATGAATACCTCACCGAATGAAGTTCGAACACGATACCAAACCCCACTTACAAACACACACTCGCACATGTATCATCCATCCATCCATCCATCACTTACAACAGACTTCGGCTATTGCTCTCCACATGATGACGATGACGACGACGATGATGATGTTGGTGGTGGTGTTGTTCATCATCATGTGATCTCATCGTCATTATCTTCGTTATTCATATTATATTGTTATTAATTCGAAGCACACAAACACACACACGCACGCGCGCACACTCGAAAGGCCGCCATGCGAAACGGATCGAAGAGACTAGAAGGCACATCGGAGAGCAACAACAATAAATACACAAAAAAGCCCAACCAACGAACGACCGACAAACAACCAGAACTACCGAAGCACTCCCAACACGTGAGAAGTGCGGTAGGGCCAAAGAGGTGGGGGCGGCACTTGTGCGTACACCACACATGCATACGACCGTTGCGCTTGATCAATAGTTTAAACATCAAAGTGTACATTTCTCTATACAGACAGACAGGTCTTTGTTTTTATTATTTCTATTTCCATCTCATTACTTCATCTCACATACGCCCTGCAGTCCCCAACCCACCCCACACAACCACAGCATTTCGCATAATCACCTCACGTACACTCTCTTCCTTCCTCTCCTCTCTCGCACACCGTTAGTAATTATCATTCATTGGTAGCGGCAATGGTTGCTGTTGCCTTTGGTTTGTTGTATAAAGTTGTTGTTTGGCGGCACCCAACCTATACATGTGCACGGGTGTGTGTGTATGTGCGAGAGTGTGCTAGTTGTATGTTTAAATATCCGATTTCCCTCTATTACTTTAACCTCAAATTGTTGCAACAGCAGCTAGTACATACAAGAAATTCATCTAACCCAACTGAAATGCAAAAGACAACAACATCGCAGCAGCACCGCCAACCTCAACAACAACAACATGAAAGACAACTTTGCATGCCCTGCCTGCCATCCGCCACAGCCCACCAAACAAGCAATCCAACGAAGCCAATCGAGGGAAAACCAAGCCAGTCAAACCAAAGTACACAGAGATGCAGCCAATAAAGGCCAAAAGTAATAGAATTTCATACGAAAATATGCATTTCTAAATATTTGGGAAGAAATCAGCATAGTTTGGAGTCCGCAATAAAAAGAAAAATATTTCTGAAGAGCTTAACTCTTGGAGCTAAAAATAAATAGAAAAAATTGGGAAAAAAATATTTTATTTTATTTTTTAAATGCTAACACTTTAGCGAATAAAATAATGTCATATGAAAAACATCAACGAATAAATATTAACTTATATTCTACAAAAAAAATAAAAAAAATCATGATTTTGAAAACTTTTGGTTAAACCAACCCACCAAAGAAACAATCAAACCAAGTCAGTCAATCCAAAATACAAAGAGATGCAGGCAAAAAGTAATCAAATTTCATTGAAAAAATTTCTAAATATTTGAAAGGTTTTTTTTCAGGATATAAACAAAGCTTTGATTACGAAAACTATAAAATATTTCTGAAGCGCTTACCTCTCTTGTTTTATTTTTTAATAGCTAACTCTCTAAAGAAAAAATATTGTCTATATGTAAAACATCTACGGCTCTTTTTGTAGACCCTTTCTTTATCATAGTTATTAAAATTTTTGGTTAAGTAGAAGTTAAGTCCCTCTCTATAGACACATTTTTTTAAAATCATGATTTTTTTAATTTTTTAACTACATATTATTCAAAAAATTGTGTCTCATCTTTTACCAAGTTTTTACTTAACTTGATTTTGTCAGACTTGAAGATAACATCTTGTCAATGTTGTCCTCGAGATCTATTCGAAAAAAAATCTATGGATAAATATAGAAGTTATGGTCTTCATTTCTATAATTATCCATAGATTTTTCAAATAGGTCTTGTGTTCCTCGCTTAAATGCCAGCTATTAAAAATATAATAATAAAATATTCTGCTATCTAATTTATAAAGAGTTTTTTCGCGCTATTTATACAAAAATTAAAAAAATACTACAAAGTCATAACTTCTACATTTAGCCACAGATCTTTTATTTATAGACATTATTTTATTCGTTCAAATGTTAGATATAAAAAATGAAATAAAATATTTTTTTCCGATTTTTTTTAATTGTTTATGTTTTTCTTTCGTGCCACCAAAAAAATTTCCGACTTAGAATTTTCAGTATTAAGAAACCACGTTAAATCAACGCCCACCATGATAGAATATCACTTAGTTTTACCTTTTAATTATCATTCTGCACTGTAAATTGCAAAAACTCTTTAAATTCCCATTAATATAACCAAACGGATAAATTCGGATAAAATCTCAAGTTGATCGGATAAGAACGGATAAAGAATTTTTGGACAGTACAACCTTAGATTGAGGTTAAATTGAAGTGAAATTTTAAATATAATTGAAATTGCCTTAGAATAGGCCTAAAAGTTTCCCAAAACAAAATAAATTCTCGCAGGCTTTTTGATTTCAAGGATATATAATTTCCGTCAGTTTTTTCTTTCTATTGCCTTATACATTGTAAATTTTAAAAATTCTTAAAATTCACATCAAAATAACCAAACGGATAAATCCGGATAAAATCTCAAGTTGAGCGGATAAGAACGGATAACGAATTTTTGGACCGTAGCTAATGTTCTACGTGGTGTCTATTGTGGTTAAATTGAAGTGAAATTTTAAATATAATTGAAATTGCCATAGAATAAGCGTAAAAGTTCCGCAAAACAAAATAAATTTTCGCAGGCTTTTCGCTTTCAAGGATGTATAATTTCGCTCAGTTTTTCCTTCCTATTGCCATTTTACATTGTAAATTTTAAAAATTCTTAAAATTCGCAGCAAAATAACCAAACGGATAAATCCGGATAAAATCTCACGTTGAGAGGATAAGAACGGATAAAGAATTTTGGAATAGTACATCGTTAGCTTGAGGTCAAATTTCAATCTAGTTTTAAATATAATTGAAATTGACATCGAAAAACTACCGATGCGTTTCGAATTCAATATCAAGGAACCAAATTAAATCATAGAATATCACTTAGTTTTAGCTTTTTATTGATATACTGCATTGTAAATTCAAAATCCATTAAAATTCCCGTCAAAATAAAGAAATGGATAAATTCGGATAAAATCTCAAGTTCAGGGGATAAGAACGGATAAAGAATTTTTGGAAAGCACAATCTTAGATTGTGGTTAAATTGAAGCAAAATTTTAAATATAACTAAAACTAACATCCAATATGTTCCCCAAAAATCTTGTTTAAATAATTTTCGGTAAACAAATTTCGATTGCACTCTTCCAAATAAATAGATACAATTCATAATTTCAAACATCCATTAAATCCATTAAAATGAGCAATTGTATAAATGCGAATAAAATCTCAAGTTGAGCGGATAAAGTGTTTTTGAATAGTCAACCGTGGTTGTGGTTAAATTTAAATCTAGTTTTAAATACAATTGGCATTGCCATCGAATAAGCTTAATAGTTCGCCAAAAATCTTCTATATCAAATCTGACAAACTTTCAGGTAAATAAATTCCGACCGATACTAAATATCAGCTATTACAAAATAAAATAAAACAAAATATACTGCTATCTAATTTGAAAGGGGGATTTTCCCGCTATTTTTACAAAAATTAAAAATACCACTACAAAGTGTGTCACAATATCTTTAATTATTCAGAGATCTTTAACATATAGACATTATTTTATACTTTAGAATGTTATCTATTAAAAAATTAAATAAAATATTTTTTTCGGATATTTTTAATATTATTTATGATTTCTTTCGTGGCAGCACAAAAAGATTTTTTTGAAAAAAATATATAAATAATATATATAATATAAAATAATTTTTTCTCAATTCTTTGGAGACTATTCCTAAAGCACTGTATCTATTTGATAGCGAAATTCCCAACATTTGTACCATCATAACTATCTTTAATTATGGGACTTATTTTTCCAAAATAATAGTACAAATATTTAATTTTATTTAAAAAAATTAAAACTAAAATGTTTCCATATTTTTTTTAATACCATTTTCGATTTTAGAAAACCAATCAATGTTATACATTGACATGCGGCAAAATTTCTGTTGCCTAGTGTTACTAATTGAGGAACAAATATGTTTGTTGTTAAACTCCATACAAATATTTGGCTAGTAGGCCCAATTGATCACACCTATTGGCTTTAGAAAAACTTTAACACATTTCTGTTAATACATCAATATTGAGCAACTTCAATTTAATTGACCCCCCTATTCCGGCCATGTTCGAGCACTGATTAAATACATGATGTTACATTTAAACAGTAACAGCGCCAGTCAAGCCAACAACCGAGATTCCATATTGTAGATATATGCTCATGTATGCATATATGTACATTAGGGTGAGTTTTTGAGGGTAATTTCAGACCTTGTTAGGGAGATTTTTTTGATATATGTTTTTTAAAATTTCTGCCTTTTCGAAACACGAAATCGGATCTGAATTTCCCCTAAATTTCGTATCAGCTATTTGTGTGGGTAAAATCGTAAAAATCTGAGTATTTTTTATGAAAATCGTTCTGTTTGATGTGGAATGAACGATATCTTAAAATTTACGAAATTTGTCATACCCTTTTTTCGACGTTTTTTTACGTGTTTTCTATGGCCTATTGGGTTTTCCTGGACTAGGATGGCAAATTTTAAAAATGTGTTAAAAAACTCACCCTAATGTCTATGTATGTAGCTACAATAATGAACAGAAATAATGTCATGTTTTGTGGGTTTGTGTAGTTGGGACGATTTGTCGTTGTCGGTAGGTTGGTTGGTCGGTCGGTTGGTTGGTCGGTCGGTTGGTTGGTCGGTCGGTTGGTTGTATGGTTGTATGCTTGGTTGCTTGGTTTGTTAGTTAGTTTTTGTTGTTGTTGTTGTTTTTGTCGCTGTGTTTGCTATAAGCCGGTTGTTAATTGTGGCTCTTTTGATAACATTGCATTTGTATGAGCTCCTCTATTCACGTTTGTTCATTTGTAGGCCTGGTTATTTTCCCCTCTCTCACACTCACCATTTTTCCATAAAACATAAATGAAATGTCGGAAAAAATATATCTGAAATCAGGCAGCGGGAAATAGGCGTTACAATGGAACATTTATGGTTGCTGTTGTCGGTTGGTCGCCCGGTCGCTGCTGCTGCCCATGTTCCCATTTAAACGAGTCGTCGAGAATCTGTGGGACAAGTGGTTTTCATGTAACAACAATCAACCATCCAGCCAACCAGCCAGTCAGCCAACTAATAAGAAAATATTGTAATTATTGTGGCAGCAACCAGAGATTAAAATGCATTTCGCTGTTGTTGTTGTTGTGTGGTTTTGAGGAAAATTTGTTTTTTTTTTGATTAAAAACATGTTGGTTGGGCTGTTACTAGATATTAATTGGTGTTGGTAGATTGAAGAACAAAAGACCTTAGTTGGAAAAATTTGTAATTTGCTAGAGCTGGAGGAAGTGAAGAAAGTGTCAGTGATTTGGTGGATATGTTAATGAGATGGATGTATGGATAGAGAGAGAGAGAGGAGAGAGTTGATTGATTTTGTGGTATTAAGGAGAATCATTTTGTTTCCAAGCAAAAATAGTTATTTGTTGTGTGCATTAATGCATAATGATTCATAAAATCAACAGAACAACATTTTATGGATATATTTTATTTTAATTTTTTACTAAAAATAAAATTTTCGTCTTATTTTCTTATATATTGGTCCGCTTATATGTTCAATTAAAGGCAATTCTGATGCCTACAAACGTTGCGAATTATACTTTCACATAGAAACACTGATTTAGGAACAGACTCTAAAAATTCAGGGAAAAAATATTTTTTTTCAAAAAAAAAAAAAAAAAAAACAAAAAAAAAATAATTTAAAAAAATCATTCGCGTCTACAAAGAGTATCATAACTTCTATATTTATTCAATATTTTTTTACATATTAATATTGTTTTTTTTTCGTTAGAATGTTGGCTATTAAAAAATAAAACAAACTATTTTTTATGATTTTTTTTTTTCAAAAAAAAAAATTCCCTCCCCCCAAAAAAATAACATAAAAAATTTTTAATATCGTTTTCGAGTTTAGAAAGTCAAAATACGACAGAAAATGTTACACATTATTACAAAATAAAACAAAACATTTGTTTCCAACTTCTTTTCTGTTTTTTTTTATGAGTATCATAACTTATACATTTATCCATAGATTTTTGATACATAATCGTTGTTTTTTCGCATTAGAACTAAAAAACTAAAAACTAAAACAAAATGTTTTTTTTTTTAATTTTTTTCTATTTTTTATGATTTTCTTGTGCCAGCATAAGTAGCTTTTTGCCAATTTTTTAGAGGCTGTTCCTTAACCACTGTTTCTAGATGAAAGAGCTATTACCAAGTTAAAAAATAAAATATTATGTTATCTAATTTGTAAATGGATTTCAACAAAAACTTAAAAAAAATCCTCTGCGTCGACAAATAGTTTAATAACTTCTATATTGTTTTGTTCTGGTGCTGGAATGTTTGCTATTAAAAAATAAATTAAAATTTTTAGAGCGCCCCGGTAGTCGAGTTGGTAGCGTGCTCGGCTATCAGCGTGGGGGTTGTGGGTTCGATTCCCACCAGAGGCTCTGGTCTGTCGCTGCAACACCTAGTTACAATGGTCTTAGTCACCCCGGCTCAATCCCTGGCCCAAAATTGTAATATAAATTTACTTTGTAGTGTAATTCATAATAAATAAATAAAAAAATAAATTAAAATATTTCTTCCCACATTTTTTTCTATTTTTAATGATATTTTTCAAAAAAAAAAAAAATTCCCCCAAAAAAATGCCATAAAAATTGTTGATGTTGTTTTCGAGTTTAGTTATCTAATTTATACATGATTTAAACAAAAATTAAAAATTATGATTTAAAAACACTGATTTGTCTACAAAGAGTATCAGAACTTTTACATTTATCAATAGATATTTTACATATTAACTTTTTTTGCGCTTGAGTGCTGGCTATTAAAAAATAAATTAAAATATTTTTTCCGACATTTTTTTCTATTTTTTATGATTTTTTTTTTTTTGAAAAAAGACATAAACAATTTTAATATCGTTTTTTTGTTTAGAAAGTCAAAATAAATCAGAAAATTAAATATTCGGTTATCTAATTTCTAAAGGGATTTAAACAAAAATTAAAATTTAATTTAAAAAGAATATCATAACTACTGCATGTATCCTTAGATTTTTTACATTGTTTTTTTTTTGAATGTTGGCTTTTACAAAGTAAGACAAAATAGTTTTTCCGCTTTTTTTTCTATTTTTTATGATTAAAATTTTTTTTTCTATTTTTATGATTTTTTTTTTGAACAAATATTTTCCCAAAAGAATACCATAAAAAATTTTAGTATCGTTTTTCGAGTTTAAATGTCGAAATACCTCAGAAAATGTTGTACATTATTACAAAATAAAACAAAATATTTTTTATTTTTTTTTATGGGAATTATATTTGTTTTTAAAAAAAAAATATTTTTTCCCAAAAAATTACCATTAAACTGGTTAATATCGTTTTCGAGTTTAGAAACTCAAACACACACCAGAAAATTTTATACATTATTACAAAATAAAATAATATAAAATATTTTTTTTTTCTATTTTTTACGATTTAAAAAAAATAATAAAAAATTTCCCAAATTTTTAAAGGCTGTTCCTAAACCACTGTTTCTATGTGGAAGTGGTACTCGCCAATCTGTAGCCATCATGAGTACCTTTAATTTAACATATGGCCGGACTTATACTTAGAGTACAAATATTTAACGTACCTTTGGTAGAAAATTTTCAAAAAATAACATACAATTTTTTAATATTGTTTTCGAGTTTAGAAAGCCAAAATACATCAGAAAATATTGCAGATTACATACCTTCGCCGAAAAAAATGGAATTTTAGTAAAAAATTTAAAAAATTAAATATAAAATTTTCAAATATCGTTTTCGAGCTTAGAAGGCCTGAATACATCAGAAACTGTTATACAAGACCTTGCCACAAATTTTTTGTTGCATAGTGTTATAGTGGACGGAACATTTTCTCTTTTGCTATCTATTATAATCGTTATGTTCTTATTGCCTCAAATTATATTAATTTTTATTCTCTTTCTTTTACTTTCAGGTAATTTTCTACAACCTTGTTCATAAATAACAAATTTTATTTTGTAAGTACAACACTTTTAGCCAATTCATGATCTGCTTTCGAATATATATATTATATATATCTTTAAAACAAATCAAATTGGTTCTATATTACTAAATTGTAATTACTCGAGTGCCATTAAAATCAAATTACGGCCAACCAACCAACTCTGACGAATGAAAGCTCCCCCCAATAGAACACAATTAGAAAGTAACAAATAAATCAAAATAATCCAATATGAGCATTTCAGCCATAAATATTCGTTTAAATCGTATTTGAAAGAAGGGGGTGGCGGAGCTATAGTAAATTTTAATAAAACGCCAAAGTCCAGGGAAGATAAGCATTTACATATGAACATATGAATGTTATGTATATATGCTTATGCCCTTATATGAAATCATAAAATATTCCTCATATGTTTCAACACTCAAAAAAACAACATGCGGGAGGGGAAATGACAGTCATGGAAATGTTATTTTTTATTTAATTTTGTAATATTCTCCAACGAAAGGGCATTCGAATGATGATGTTGCTGCTGCTCCTCCTGCTGCTGCTGCCACTTCTGATGATGAAATATGATGGTCTGTCTACTCAAAGACATAAAGAACGACTACCACAAAATTGCGTTTTTCCCAATCGGCAGTAGGTTAGATTGTAGCTAAGCACAGCATAGAAATGAAACATTACCAAGACCACCACGAACACATTCATAAAGCCCGGAATGGAGAGATCCCAACCATAACCCATAAATATTGATAAGTCATTGAGTTTGGACGATGACATGGAATTGCTTGGGGCCAAGGGCATACCGAGAGCGAACGAATCATATTTAGTTTTGATAAACATATGCAAAGGGAACATAACATTATCGCTGAATGTTGATGGAGGAGCTCCTCATCCTTCTATTTCCCATACATATTTTCTTTTTTATTTCTTTTTTTTTTTGGCTTCAAGTATCAAAATGTATATTTTTTGGTTTTTTATTTTGATGATTTTTATAGATTTGTTTCCGTTGTATGCGAGTGAGTGTGTGTTTGGGTTGCCTGGATACTTGCGGAAGGAAGGAAAACTTTTGGTCCCTTTTTTTTGGGGAAGAATTTTTTCATCATCATCATCCATCCCACTTTAATATTCATGTGAAGTGAGGAATATCCTAAAAATGGGAAAAACCCCCAACCGAATAAAATAAATAATGACCGAAAATCACTCACACCCGCACACAGACATACACACACGAACACAGATTAATGTACACACTCACAAGCAAATTTTACGAGTTTTAGGATGATGCCACCAGAGGGTGGTGTAATGAGAGTGGGAAATAGTTGAACAAAGTGAACAAAAAAATAAAAATTATTTTGTGCGAGAACTACAAATTTATTTCTTAATGTAACCATACTGATTCATTAAATCAACATAAAACATTTATAGATAATTTTTTAATAAAATTCCAATTTTCGACGAAGTTATCTTTAATATTTGTACTCTCATTTTGGAAATATAAATCCGATAACACCCGCTTATAAATTAATTTTAAAGGTGCTTATGATGGCTACAAATATTGTGAGTTGCACTGTCACATAGCAATAGTGGTTTAGGAACAGTTGAGAAAAAATTATTATTTTTAGAAAACAAAAATAAAAATAGAAAACAAATAGGAAAATATAGGGTCCGCCAAATAACTTTTTTTTGAAAATGTTATAAAAAAAACTACTGAATATTTTCTCAAATTTATTTTTTTATTTGAAGATACAATCCTTCCGGTTAATAATGGAAAATAATTTCATTCAAATGGCTGCTAAGGGCACCCCACAAATAATAGTCCAACGGTTGAATAGTTGAAAAAAAAACGTTAGATGGCGGACCCTATATATTAAAAAAAATAAAATATATTTAAAAAATATGTTAATTGAAAAAGTAAAGAAAATAATTTGCAAAAAATTACGTATTTTGGAAATTAAAAAGAAAATAATTTGTTTGTTATGAAATTAAAAAAAAAATAATAAAAATGGAAAAAAATATTTTGAATTATTTTTTAATAGCTAACATTCTAAGAAAGTAGAGTATGTAAAAGATCTATGGATAAATGTAGAAGCTGTGTCTGGCCCTCTTTGATGAAAAGTTTCCAAAAAATAAGAAACAATTTGAAAAAAAATCTTTTTGTGATAAAAATTAGAAAAAGTATTACGTTTTTTTTAATAGCTAACATTATAACTAAGAAAAGTCTATATGTATAAAATGTATGGATGAATGAATGAATGAATGTAGAAGTTACGACAATCTTTACAGACCCAGTAGATTCATCATGATTTCTTTTAAATTTTTGTTAAATAAGGCGAAATCCCTTTAGAATTTATATAACAGTATATATTTTTTTCATTTTTCAATAGCTGGGATCTTAATGAAGAAAACAATATATATGAAAATTTATATATAAATGTAGAAATTATGAAAATTGAGAAAAAAAATATTTTTTTCGGAAAAAACAATGACCTACAAAAGGTCTCATCGATTTTCTGCAAGAAAACCTTGTTTTCCCTTGAGATACCAGCTATAATGAAATAAAACAGAATATTCTAATCTTTACTTTGTAAAGGATTTACAAAATGATTTAAAAAATTACAAAGAGTGTCAAAACTTCTATATTTATCTATAGATCTTTATGATGTTAGCTATTTAAAAATAATGCAAAATTTTTTCTGATTTGTTCTTCTATTTTTTGTTTTTTTTTACCAGCAAAAAATTTGGTTTTTTTTCAATATTTTTTCTTAATTTTTTGGATACATTTCCTGAACCACTACTTCTATGTGAACGTGAAGTTCGCAACATGTGTGATCGCTCTAATATTGACAAAATGAAAGTACAAATATTAAATAATAATCAAAAGAGAAAAATGGAATTTTTGTTAAAAAAAAAATAAATAAAAAAAATAATATCTTTTTCGACTTAAGAAATCCAAAATACATCAGAAATATTAGCTATTAAAAATAAAAAAAGATTTTTTCCGATTATATATATATTTCCATATATATATATTTCCATCTATATTTATGATTTTTTCGTGCCAGACAATAATATTTTTTTTATATATATATAACTTTTTCTTATTTTTTTAAATATTCCTAAACCACTGTTTCTATGTTAAACTAAAATTCGCAACAATTATATCCATCATAATTACTTTTAATTGAATATATAAACTGGTGTTATCAGTCCAATATTGACAAAATGCGAGTATAAATATTACAGATGCCTTCGGCAAAAATTGGAATTTTAGTGAAAAAATTAAAAAAATATCCAAAAAATTAAAATCGTTTCAAAAAAATTAGCTATTAAAAATAAAAAAATACTTTTTCCCATTTTTATATATTTTTGTTTTTCTTTTCGTTTTTGTTCCTGACAAAAAGATTTTTTCCGAAAAAATATATTTTTCCACATTTTCATATACTATTCTCAAACTCTTTTTTCTATGTGAAAGTACCATCATAATTACCTTTAATTGAACATATAAGTAAGGTATTATCGGACTTACATTTATAAAATGAAAGTACAAATATCAATATCAAATAGGGAAAATGAAAATGAATGACCCTTCTACATACTTCCCCCCTTTCTTTCTTAATTTTGTTTCGGTTTCTTTTTCTAACTGGGAGCGCACAACGAGCCGATCTTCTGGCCTAGGTATATACCTTAGGGTATGAGTCACCCTCGACCATATGATCGAAGTGACTCCTCTTGTTCAACCTAACCTAACCTAACAAATATCAAAGGAATCTTCGTCGAAAATTTTAATTTTAGTAAAAAAATATTCTCCATAAAAATTTTATGGAACCGTTTTCGATTTTAGAAAACCAAAATAAATCAGAAAAGTTTAGCTATTAAAAATAGAAAAATATCTTTTCAGATTTTTTATATATTTTTCTTTTTTTCCAAAGTAACCTTTCATTTAACTTATAAGTGGGTTTTATCGAACTTATATTTACAAAATTATAATTAAATAATATAATTAATATAATATAATTATAAAAATTATAATTAGATTAATGGTACCTAAAGCGGAAATTCGATTTTTAGTCAGCTAAGTCGTGATCAAATTTTGAGGATCATATCGGATTTTTTTAATCAGTTCTATAATTCCTCTATCTGTCTACGACAGCTAATTTTTTGACTATTTTCTAATGATAACGTTTATCACAAACATAGTTTATTCGTCCCAAACGATTTATTTTTACCACAACCGTTGAAACGTTTCCCTTCAATAAGAGAGTTTATCGTAAACGTAATTTCTATTGCTGTACATGGACGTTCTTTTATGTCAATATTTTCATGATTTACGTTTATGACAAACGAAAATCATTTAATAACGCATATTGTATATTTTTATTCTTAACACTATAGGATGGCGGTATACTGACTTTGTCATTTCATGTGGCAAGCACACTAACCGTTTGTCTGAAACATTTCATATGATTTGTAATAAACATAAATCGTTTGCAACAAATAAATTTATTTTGTAGAACTTCTCGCTTGTGAGTAATGAATAATTTCTTTGTGTGTAGCCGTATTGCACACACAAAAAATGGACGTTCTTTTGTTTAGCAATTTTCTCATATTCTTTCCGTACAAAAATCTTCCCGACTTATTGTACGGACCCTTGTTTTAAGGATTAATACGTGCACATGGAAAAATGCTAAATTTTTGTGAAAAGCCATACAGATATTTAATATGCATCACACACTGCCTTTCATTTACACTCTTTCTGGAATGGATTAAAGACTATGGAACAAGAAGATGTAGCAAACGCTCGAAAAGGTTCAACCGAAAACCAACAACTTACAAATAATAAATTGAGTAACAAATCCTCATTCATAATTTCTAAATTCTGTGGAGAATATATAAACTACTGTAATTGTTAAGAACGAATTTCTATCGAATAATTAAAATAGGAGGATATCATCCAAACACACACCGGAAACCAAGAAACGCTTGGTTACAGAATAAAATTTATGCTGAGTTCGGATGTATATACAGAATCCACATTTTCTGGATTTTGCTTGTAAAACTCCATATACAAAAATTCCAATATCCCGAAAAAATGGATTTCTACATCTATGCATCGATTTTCTTCATTGATATATCAGCTATTTTCTTCGTTGAGATACCAGCTATTAGAAAATAAAACAAAATGTTCTGCTGTTTACTTTATAAAGGAAAACTCTTTTATTATTTAATAAGTATTTAAACATAAATTAAAAAATCATGATTTAAAAAATCTTTTTCGTCAACAAAGAGTGTCATAAATCCAAATGCGGAAAAAGTGGATTCTGGTATATCCGAATGAAGCATTATTTCGGATAAAAAGTCTCAAGTCGCACAAAACTAGAAAATTTGCGGATATGCACCCAAAATCCACATTTTCTTGATTTCTTGATATGAAAAATTCCAAAATCAGGAAAAAGTGGATTGTGGAGTGAGAGTATGTTACTTCGGCAATTTGAAAAATAAATATTCTATTGCCTAATAAATTTTATTGTCAAATTGTTATGCTATCACGCGTATTTTTTCTTATTTAGTTTAGTTATTTGCAACATTTGCTTTACCCTATAGTCTTTGTAGTTAGTGGATCATCACAGTCACCACTAAAATGGATGGCCTCCCTCCATCTCCATCAACATCATCATGCCATTTGAAATAAAGCAACATCATCAACAAAAACTCACAAAACATAGAGAGAAGTCAGAAAGAAGAAGCCCCACCACGTAACCAAACAAACAGCGATGCTCGTCGCTTATATTCCACAACCACTCGACCAACAATTCGTCCAACCGACCAACCAACCAACCAATCGGCCCAACCCCGGCCATTGCAAGCCAACAAAACCAGCCAACCAACCATTCCATGCCATCCCAACCAAACAGCAAAATTAGTATTCACATGGTATCCGAGCACATTAGAAAATATTGTATTGTTTTGGGAAGTTAAAGTTTATGCATATTAAATACAATACAATATACATGCATACATATGTAGGAGTATGTATATGTACATACGAGTACGTGTCCATGTAAATATACATATATATGTTTAATAGTGTATATGATATTGGGTTCAAATCATGCTACTTGGCACAAGTGCGAATAACCGGTTTCCATTTAAATGACGGTAATCGAAATGCAATGACATTATGTGTGTGCGTGGGAAGGGGGCGGTGGACTTCTATTTCTAGCTTGGTTGAAATTCAATTTTCGAAACGCAATTTTGAATTGCGCGGTTGAATGTGAAGTGAAAAGCAGGGTTCGCACTATGCAATAATTTAGAAAAATTATTATCAATAAAATATTGTAGCAAATTTGGCCAAAATTAAAACCGCATTTGATTGCAAAATGCAAAAATACAATCACATTTTGTGGGGGATTTATACATAGTTGGTGGCAATTTAATTTTCAATTTCAAAAAATCTTGTATCAAATTTGTCCCAATTTAAACAAAAAACTTTTGATTATAAACTTATTCAATTTAAAAAGACAATTTTGAATTGAGATTGGAAGACTTTGATGCCGGCATCCTCACTTAATCAAATATTTCCGCAATTTCTCTAAAGTCAGCAACCAAAGAATCAACTGAGATTTAAAAGTATTTTGGTGGGGTTCACACTACGTGGTATTTAGTACAAGTTGGTCGAATGGCTAATTTATAACCAATAAAAAATCAAGATTTCACATAATATTGTCTGTAATTTCGTATTAATTCACTACGAATGAATTGGAATATAAATTAAAAAATGGTGGGGATCACAGTTGACAATTCGTTGAACCAGCTGATCGATTGTTATCAAAGAAGATATATAAGAAGGTTTTTCGAAATCCAAAACCAAAATACTTGACTTTTATCAAATCTATTCTTAATACACTACGAATGAAATGGAACAATATTTATATATATAGCGGGGATCACACTAGACAATTCATTGAATCAGCTGATCGAGTGCCCACGATATTAGTCATATTTCTAATAAACTTTATTTCAAAGAAATCCATCAAATATCCAAATTACTTGAATTTTATCAAACTAATTTTTAATACACTACGAATGAATGGAACATTACTTAAATCCATGGTGGGGATCACACTAGACAATTGGTTTAATCAGCTGATCGAGTATCAATGTTGTCAGCTGTCCAATAAACTTCATTTCTGAGAAGGTGATTCATTAAAAGAAATATTTGGATTTTATCAAACACATTCTTGTTGGCGAAAAATTTAAGAACAGAACATTACGAATGAAATGGAACATTATTTACATATATAGCGGGGATCACACTAGACAATTCATTGAATCAGCTGATCGAGTGGCCACGATATTAGTCATATTTCTAATAAACTTTATTTCAAAGAAATCCATCAAAAATCCAAATTACTTGAATTTCATCAAACTAATTTTTAATACACTACGAATGAAAGGGAGCATTACTTAAATACATGGTGTGGATCACATTAGATAATTGGTTGAATCAGCTGATCGAGTATCAATGTTGTCAGCTGTCCAATATACTTCATTTCTGAGAAGGCCAGTTATTAAAAGAAATATTTGGATTTTATAAAACAAATTCTTGTTGGCGAAAAATTAAAGAAGAAAGATAAAGAACACTACGAATGAAATGGAACATTATTTACATACATAGCGGGGATCACACTAGACAATTCGTTGAATCAGCTGATCGAGTGGCCACGATATTAGTCATACTTCTAATATAGATTTCTAAGGAATCCATCAAAAATCCAAATTACTTGAATTATATCAAATTAATTTTTAATACACTACGAATGAAATGGAGCATTACTTAAATACATGGTGGGGATCACACTAGTCAATTGGTTGAATCAGTTCATCGAGTATCAATGTTGTCAGCTGTTCAATAAACTTCATTTCTGAGAAGGTGATTCATTAAAAGAAATATTTGGATTTTATTAAACAAATTCTTGTTGGCGAACAGAACAGAACACTACGAATGAAATGGAACTAAAATAAATTGTGTGGATCACACTTTACAATTCGTTGGATCAGCTGTTCGTTTGTTTTCAAAGAGTCTGCATTTCTAAGAAGGCTACACATTAAAAGAAATATTTGAATTTTATCAAAAAGTTCTCATTGAATTCTCATTAAATTTATATATAAAAGTCATTACCCGGTATATTTTTTATTATTCCTGAAATTCCGTCTCCAAAAGAACCGATAGATAACGTTAATGAACTGAAGCGATTGTTCTTTGAACCCAGTCAAATGCAATTGAAAAGTGAAGAAACAGAAACAATAAAACGTTTTCAAATAATTTTTTGTATCGGCATAAAATTAAAATTCTTTGTTTTTAGCACAAAATAATGGAGTTTTAATTAAACGTAAAAGGCAAGTGTTTAGCAACTCATAACAAAGTACAGCAGCAGCTCATTGTACGTTATTGGAATTTCTATAAGCTATTGTTTTCTTTACGATCGAAACAAGTGATATTTAAACGTTTAGCCTTGTTAGACAAATATTCATGTGGTTAGTCATTCTTTCCGTGCATTTCTGAAGCAGACACAAATGCTGCAAATATTTGTTCAGACGTGAAATATTGATGTATACTTTCACTTTAGAATGACAAACGCTTCTGGGGGAATATTGCGTTGTCTTGGGACACTATAAAAAATGAGAACATTTTTGATCCAATGCAACACTATGCAACAAATATTTTTCCAAAGCGCCATGATAACATTTGATAACATCTAAGCTTGAAAACGATTTAAAAGAAATATTATGGATATCTTTTACTAAAATTCCAATTTTCGACGAATTTACCTTTAATATTTATACTCGTTTTTTATACATTTTTGAAATATAACTCCGATAACAGTCTTCCAAAATATCTTTACAAATTAGATAATAGAACATTTTGTTCTGCAAAGGAAATTTTCAATGTGGGAATGAATGGAGGAGAACCACACACAATATGGCCATATATACTTTGGCGTAACCTGTGTGATGATAACACATCAGTGGATCATACCATGATGTCATCAGCCGTATATATATTAACATTTTGTGCAAATTTACATATTCGTAATGTATATACAAGAAAATATCTTTGCTAGCTTTCTAAATTGATTTTTTTTATCGAAAAAAATTTTTCGCTGGCACGAAAAATATTCTAATGACAAATATTCTAACTAAAAAAAATTCTAAAAAATATGATTTTTTGAATTTTTGTTTAATTATCGCTTAGAATCCGTTAAAAATTAGAGAACAGGACCTTTTGTTTTATTTTACAATATGCTATAGGCTTATTTGAAGAAAATCTATGAATAAATGAAATGAATGAAGTACATGTCGTCATCACGTATGATTAAATCGATTTACACAAAAGCCTCGTCAAAAATGGCACACGATTATACAAGAGTCGTAACTTCTACATTTATCCATAGATATTTTACATATAGACATTGTTTTCGTCATTAGCTATTAAATTAAATTCAATTAAATTTTATTAAAAAATTATTATTTTTTTAATTTCAAAAAAAATATTTTCTAAAAAAATAATTTTCAAAAAAAGGCCTTGTTTTCTTCATTAGCTATTAAATTAAATTCAATTTAATTTTATTACAAAATTATTATATTTTTAATTGAAAAAAAAAAATATTTTCTAAAAAAAATAATTTTCAAAAAAAATATATTTATTTTATTTTTAAAATTATTTTTCGTTTTAATTTTTAAAAAAGGTAATTTTTTTATAAATTATTTCTTTTTTTTTAAAGAAAAAATATTTTTTTAATTTAAAAAACCTAATATTTTTATAAATTATAATATTTTTTAAATTTTCAAAAACATGATTTTTAAATCAAAATAGTTTTTCCAATTTCTCTGTTTTTATTTTATTAAAAAAAATATTTTAAAAGTTATTTTTTAATTTTCAATAACATTTTTTTAGTTTTTAAATTTTCATTAATTTTTTTTATTTTCAAAAAAAATAATTTTTCCTAAAAGCTTAATTTTTTGTTTTTTTTTTTTTAATTTTTTTTATTTTTGGCCAGCAATTCTTTTTGAAAAATAATCATTTATATCTCAATTATTTGGAGATTGCTACCAAATCACTGTTTTTATGAGAAACTGCCAACATCATAAATTTAATTTATTTAATATATATTATATTATTATTTAGTATATATTATAAAATTAAATAAAAATAAAAAAAAAACAATTTTTGGAGTTATTTTTTTTTAATTTTAAATTTTTTCAGTTCTTAAATTAAATTTAATTTTTCTTTTTAATTTTCAAAAAAAAATCATTTTTTATAATTTTCAAAGCTTAATTTTGGTTTTTTTTAATTAAAAAAAAAAGAATTTTAGAATTTTTTTTCTGATTTTTTTCTTTTTAATTTTCATCATTTTTTTCTAATTTTCACAAAAGCTTAATTTTTGTATTTTTCTTAATTTTTCAAAAACCATGCATTTAATTTTTTGCCAGCAATTCTTTTTTGAAAAATAACCAATTCTCTAGAGATTGCTACCAAATCACTGTTTGTATGAGAAATTAGCCACATCATAAATTTAATTTTGAGTTATTTTTTTTAATTTTAAAATTTTTCAGTTCTTAAATTAAATTTAAGTTCTCTTTTTAATTTTCAAAAAAAAATATTTTTTTATAATTTTCACAAAAGCTTAATTTTTGTTTTTTTTTTTTTAATTTTTCAAAAAAACACGAATTTTTAAACTTTTTTTCTGATTTTTTTTTATTTTTAATTTTCAAAAAAATCATTTATTCTAATTTTCACAAAAGCTTATTTTTGTATTTTTCTTAATTTTTCAAAAACCATGCATTCTTAATTTTTTTGCAGCAATTCTTTTTTGAAAAATAATAAATTCTCTAGACATTGCTACCAAATCACTGTTTCTATGAGAAATTAGCCACATTATACAAAAAAAAACAGTTTTTAAGTTTTTTTTTTAATTTTCATAATTAGAAAACAAATAGCCATTCAAAAAAAGTATTTGTTTTTTTTTTTTGGCTCTGAACCCAAAAATAATTTCCCCTAAACTACTGTATCTAATGTTGTGCCCACAGCTCGTTGTTCTCAGCTTGTTGTCGAGCAAAATGTTAATCAAATTTAATTAAAATTAAATGCAACATAATGCCAAACGAAAATCGTTTGCCAAGCTAGCTCTGCAACAATTTGTTGCAATTTGCAACATTTGACATTTGCCGCTTCTCCTGCGGGAAGTTTGTTGCAAAAGGCCGAATGCCTCGGTGGTATGTGTGGCAGCACAGCGGCATGCAACAATAACGCAAGCACACAGACAGACAAACAGACAGATAGACAAGCGAAGCGAACGAACGACTGTGGCAAACATGCCAGGAAATCATTATTCAACATAAAGAAGCCACAGTCAGTCAGTCATTCAGTCGCTCTCTGTATCTTTGAAGAGGTTGCATGACTTGAATCAAACGGTTTCACCACCACCCCAAACTGAGTTGTTACACAGATTCATTCATTTGATGGCAGCAAAAACTGAGTCTTGTGTAATTTTCCTTCTCTCCGGCTGACTGCCGGTTTTGTGTCGTCGTGCTGCCGTGTTGTCATTTTGGGCCGTCCGTCCGTCCGTCCATCTGGTGACTGTAGTTAATGGCAAATTGTATCTGCTGAGTCTTCTCTATGCCCCCTCGTCCGACCCCCCGTCGATCTTCCTCACTTAGCTTTGATAGCATTTTCAAAGTTTATCGTCGTCGTCGCCGTACGTACAAATCATATCATCCTACTTTAGTTAATTGAGTTGGCTGTGTTTAAGTCTTATCGTTCAATTCGATTGGTATTTGTGTTTGTTGTGTGCGCGCGGCTCGCTATGTGTTGTCCTTAGTTGTGTTGCGTTGTGTGTTTTTTCTTCTTCTTCTGGTGCTCTTGATGTTGCTGAATGTGATGCATGAGCCCCAGAAATCTGGTTTTTCCATATTATTGACAGTCTCCATGGACAGACAGACAGCCAGAGACACATCACATCACATGCATTCTTAGAAGTAGGTACTCCGTCCGTACCGGTTACAAGGTGACACGTTGGCTTCATTTCTTAATGGCATCTTGGCTATTAAAATCAGCTACATTCAAATAATGATGCTTGGATTTGTTTTTTATTATCATCAATTAAAGAAAACCGATAGATGAGCGATCAAACTTAATCGAATTGTGGAAATGTTGTTCAAAAAGCATCACCTGTTCTCAATGTTGCGCACAAGTTCTAAATGGCGAAAAAATGTCATAGTGTAATTGTATAGCAACATAAACTATTGAAGTGATTGGCATGTGTATAATTTATTCAATTCAAAAGAAATTAATCTTTCAAATAATTGACAAATACCGAGAAGCGCACAGTGGGGGATACGAAATGAGTTAAAAGGGTATTACGTTCGGCCGGAATGGATATTCTGTAACCTACATCATAGCTGGCATTCTATCGCCATAAATTGCATGCTTCATTTGCTTGGTACCATTTTTATCCCTTTCCCCAATTTTGGGCCTAATAGTACGAATTTGTAAAAAATCAATTTATTTTGAGCGTCAACACAGACACAGCCATGTACTCGTCGACTTTTATGATGCTACCTGAGCTATTTCGTTGGTACCATTTTTATCCCTTTTCCCCATTTTGGGCCTAAAAGTACGACTTTGTAGAAATCCTTTTATTTTGAGTGTCTACGCATTTAGGGAATTTTTACACTGAAATTCATGATGCTGGTTACAGGCGTTTGCTTGGTACCACTTTTATCCCTTTTTGAGCCCAAAAGTACGAATTTGGAAAAATAATTTGGTTTTGAGCGTCTACACACTCAGAGGAATATTTATACCTAAGATCACAATTATACCTGCATTGATTTGGGTGGTACCATTTTTATCCCTTTTTCCAATTTTGACCCTAAAATCACGCATTTTGAAAAAATCTTTTATTTTGAGCGTCTACGGAATTACAGGAATGTTTACACAATATTTAGTTATTGTGACACAGCCGTCTGCTTGAGACCATTTTTATCCCTTTCTCACAATTTTCACCTTAAAAGTGCGATTTTGGAAAAATACTTTTATTTTGAGTGTCTACAAATTTCTATGATTCTGTCTAAATTTCCTGATTCTAGCTGCATCCGTTTGTTTGGTACCTAATTTATGCATTTTCTCAATTCTGAACCTAAAATACGAATTTCGAAAATATTCTATATTTATTGCGTCTATGCAGCCAGAGGACAGTTTACACCAAATTTAATGATTTTGGTTACAGTTATTTGATTGGTACAATTTGTATACCTTTTCCCCAATTTTGATCATAAAAATACGAATTTCGAAATATATCTTTACTATAAGCGTATAATACGATCAGAAGTATATATTTATTTATTTATTTTATAATTCTAGCTGTAGTGATTTGCTTGGTACCATTTTTATCCACTTTTTCCCCATTTTGAACCCAAAAGTACAAATCCCGAAATATATTTATATTGTTCGCGTCTTAGCAGTCAGATGAATATTTACACTAAATTCCATGAGTCCGGTTAAAGGCGTTTAGTTGGTACCATTTTTATGTCTTTTCCCTCATTTTGAACCCAAAAGTACGAATTTCGAATTATCTATTTATTGTGCCTATCTAAACAATCAGAGCAATGCACACCCCAAAATTTTTGATTGTCGCTTCAGCCATTTCATTGGTAGCAATTTTATTCCTTTTTCCATCATTTTGATGATAAACGTACGAATTTCGAAAGATATCTATATTCTGTGCTTCTGCACAGTCAGAAGAATATTTAAAATAAATTTCATGCTTCTAGCTACAGCTAATTGGATGGTACCATTTCTATCCCTTTTTTTCAAAATTGAAACCTTAATGTACGAATTTTGAAATATCTCTTTATTGTGCCTATCTACACCATCAAAGCAATGTGTACCTCGAATTTTATATCTCTAGCATCAGTCATTTCGTTTGTACCATTTTTATCCCTTGTTACCACTTTTGAGCTTAAAAGTGCAAATTTAGAAAAATATTACGCAGCCAGAGCAATGTTTACACCAAATATCTTGATTCCATATGTAGCCGTTGTTGGGAACTATTTTTATCCCTTTTTCTTAAATCTGTGCCCAAAATTGCGAATTACGAAATATCTTGTTATTTATCGCATCAACGCAAAATATTGGCCGAATTTTATTATTCGTACTTCAGCCTTTTGATTGCCCCCATTTTTATCCCCTTTCGTTCCATTCCCCCCTAAAGTTACAAAATCCAACAATTTCACGGTCAAGGCAAGTCACACAACAAATTTAAAGGTTTCATCTTTATCCATGTGTTTGGTACCAATTTCATCCCTTTTTCCACATTTTGCTCTTTGAAAGTACAAATTTCGCAAAAATCCCTTTATGGCTACGCCATACAACGAATTTCTTATTCTTAGCTGTTTTCTGTTTACGTTTTGATTGGTACTATTTTTATCCCTTTTTGTCCCATTTCACCCCCCAAAAGTATGAATTTTGCCACTTTTTGGTGTGCATTAAAGAATTTCAAGAGAATAGTAGCGTAAATTTTCAAAAGAAAAATTACCCTCAATAGTAGGCGGTATTTTCAGTACTTGTTAGGGGGGATTTCCCTCTGAGTCCATTTTCAATTCCAATTAATTCTATGTAGATTATTTTAGCAAGTTTGTTTGCTTTCAGCAGACAGACGAACTTTACTACGACCCAGAATATACAGTGAAACTTCCCAATAGTGGCGGACACATCCCTTCAATAGACAATTATCAGCAAACAAAGTTCAAATTTCCCAGAGTATAAACCTTTCACAATTGGATATCTCCTTACGATGGGGAAATGTCGGCCGAGCGTGGCTGTCCACTGTAGGCAGGTTTGACTGTATATACTATATGCGGTCTCCCATAAATACTCCAAGATGTTGCAAACGGAATGATAAAATGAATATTCACTCCATCCTATGGTGAGAAACAAAACATGAAACTCTTAACACTTAATTATTTCACTCAAAATAAACGAGTTATGGACCTCTAGCGGCACTAAAGAGTACTTTGGTAATACTTTTTCCAATATTCAAATTATATTATTTTTTAACCAAAAAGGTAGTTGACGAGTTATAGACCTCTTCTGGTGACTACGACTATTTTTGGCTAAATTTGTTTCACAATTCAGTTGAAATCTCTGTTCTAGATCCTCTGGGTATAATAGGTACAGCTAAGGGAGGACCTGCAACTGAGTGTCTTTGATTACTAATTCGTGTTGGAACAAGCTAAAGAAAATTTCTTACAGCTTGGTAGATGATTTGAAGCACTGTGCATTCGGAATTCCCGCCTCAAATTGCCTTCTTCTGTGTGTGTGCGTCCACGTGCATTGCTACTGTACTTACTGTCTGTCGAATTGAACAGCAGCTGATCAAACGTTCACAATAAATTAATGCATAAATTAAATGTGTCTTTATTTTCGTTTCATTTTTTGCATTTTGGGATTTTCCTACTTTCCGCTTAAAATCTTGTTTACACTTCGAATATCGTTGACATGCTTTTGTGAAACACTGCGGCGGCTATTAAAAAATGGAATTCATTGGAATTGTTCTTAAAATATGATTCAGACTGAAAACCATCTTTTTTATTGCGGTTTTTTTGGGTAATTTTGGCTGATGTGAATGCTCTCCTTAAAGTACACACTTCAAGTTGACACAATTCTATTAACATATTCATACAATTGCAATAAATTTTCATGTCGATACAAATTATATTCAAATGAAGAGATAAAAAATCAATTACAATTTTTAATCAGACATAATTAGAAATGTAATTATTTTGGGGGTTCAATGAAATTCGAGCTTGTAATTTGTTTTACAACAGTCAAAGTCCAAATGGATGGGAGAGGACATTGGAGAAGGAGTGGATACGGGAGAAGGAGTTATTTTTTGGTGTGTAAACAGTTCAATAATATAATAACAATAACGTGATAGAGAAGAAAATATGTTATTATTTATGAATAGAAGTAATGACCCTATTTTGTGTCTACAAAAGTATTTTTTTAAAATCAATCCATGGGTAAATATTGAAAAAATAAATAAATAACAAAATATATAAAGAGTGATTTTTTTGAGGTTAGGATTTTCATGCATTAGTATTTGACAGATCACGTGGGATTTCAGACATGGTGTCAAAGAGAAAGATGCTCAGTATGCTTTGACATTTCATCATGAATAGACTTACTAACGAGCAACGCTTGCAAATCATTGAATTTTATTACCAAAATCAGTGTTCGGTTCGAAATGTGTTTCGCGCTTTACGTCCGATTTATGGTCTACATAATCGACCAAGTGAGCAAACAATTAATGCGATTGTGACCAAGTTTCGCACTCAGTTTACTTTAATGGACATTAAACCAACCACACGAATGCGTACAGTGCGTACAGAAGAGAATATTGCGTCTGTTTCTGAGAGTGTTGCTGAAGACCGTGAAATGTCGATTCGTCGCCGTTCGCAGCAATTGGGTTTGTGTTATTCGACCACATGGAAGATTTTACGCAAAGATCTTGGTGTAAAACCGTATAAAATACAGCTCGTGCAAGAACTGAAGCCAAACGATCTGCCACAACGTCGAATTTTCAGTGAATGGGCCCTAGAAAAGTTGGCAGAAAATCCGCTTTTTTATCGACAAATTTTGTTCAGCGATGAGGCTCATTTCTGGTTGAATGGCTACGTAAATAAACAAAATTGCCGCATTTGGAGTGAAGAGCAACCAGAAGCCGTTCAAGAACTGCCCATGCATCCCGAAAAATGCACTGTTTGGTGTGGTTTGTACGCTGGTGGAATCATTGGACCGTATTTTTTCAAAGATGCTGTTGGACGCAACGTTACGGTGAATGGCGATCGCTATCGTTCGATGCTAACAAACTTTTTGTTGCCAAAAATGGAAGAACTGAACTTGGTTGACATGTGGTTTCAACAAGATGGCGCTACATGCCACACAGCTCGCGATTCTATGGCCATTTTGAGGGAAAACTTCGGAGAACAATTCATCTCAAGAAATGGACCGGTAAGTTGGCCACCAAGATCATGCGATTTGACGCCTTTAGACTATTTTTTGTGGGGCTACGTCAAGTCTAAAGTCTACAGAAATAAGCCAGCAACTATTCCAGCTTTGGAAGACAACATTTCCGAAGAAATTCGGGCTATTCCGGCCGAAATGCTCGAAAAAGTTGACCAAAATTGGACTTTCCGAATGGACCACCTAAGACGCAGCCGCGGTCAACATTTAAATGAAATTATCTTCAAAAAGTAAATGTCATGGACCAATCTAACGTTTCAAATAAAGAACCGATGAGATTTTGCAAATTTTATGCGTTTTTTTTTTAAAAAGTTATCAAGCTCTTAAAAAATCACCCTTTATTTTTAGTTTATTAGTGCTGATCTTAACGAAGAAAACAACGCTCAGTTGAAGAAAATCTATAGATAAATGTAGAAGTTATGGCTCTTCTTGTAGCAGTACATGCCGTCTTCACTACAGTTCTTTACTTCTATAATAAGGGTCATAACTTCTACATTTATTCATAGATAGAGTACTACTCCTAAATATTTCACCCTATCTTCCCATTGTATCTCATAATCCTGAATATTCAAGCTACTTTGAGAGATGTAACAAGACTTCCGTTTCCTAGCAAAATAAATTGCCTGTATCTTGTCACAGTTTATTAATATTCTCCATTTATTGAAGTAGGATAATAGTATCCCAATGTCATATTGTAAGTTTGGCATTATCGTCGATGCCAATAGTCCTGAGCACAAAATGGCTGTATCATCATCAAATATCGACAACTTGTTGTGATTAAGTTGCGGAATGTCGGCAGTATACAAATTATAGAGGACTGGAGATAAACAGGAACCTTGTGGACATCCAGCTGTGATGGAGATAACATCAGAACGCTGGGAGCCTCTGAAACACTCTGAAAGTACGGCAAGACAACTAGTCCTGTGTTATTCTAATAAGCTTTATCTACATTTATTCATAGATAGGCTTTGTTTTCTCCGTTAAGATCTCAGCTATTCTAAAATATATTAAATTAAATTTGAAAGCGGGTTTTTGCTCCTCTTTAACCACAAATTTAGAAAATCATGATTTTTTTAAATTTTCTGTTTCCTCCACAAAGAGGGACATAATTTCTATATTTATCAATAGATCTTTTACATATACACACACTTTTCTTCGTTATAGTGTTAGCTATTAACAAAAATTAATAATATAATTTTTACAATTTTATTTCTATTTTTTATGGTATTTTTCGTACCAAAAAAATAAGATTTTTTCGAAAAAAAATATTTTTTTTTCAATTTTTTGTAGACTGTTCCTGAACCACTGTTTCTATGGAAAGTCAGATGCACAACATTTGTAGCCATCGTATTTATCTTTAATTGGACATATGAGTGGTTGTGATCGGACCTATATTTCCAAAATGAGAGTACCAATGTTTAAGGTACCTGCGACGAAAATAGAAATTATAGTAAAAAAAAAACAAAAATTATCCATTTTTTTGTTTTGACTTTAATACTCAATATACCTCAATGTACACCAAAAATATTTCTTTAAGGTCTCAGACACAAAATTTTGAATTATTTGTTAACATAGACTGGAGCTCTTCGTTGACTACGGCGGCAATGTCATCATGGTTTTCGAAGGTGTTGAACTTCGTCTCTGTCTATGATTTTGTGCTGAAATAGGGATGTTCTTTCAAATGTTTATTCTCTTTTTTGCGAAAATAATTTCTTCCATTTTTTCTATTTTAATGGTGTTCTTCAAACAAAAAAAGATTTTTTTCGGAAAAAAAAATATTTTTTCCCAATTTTTTTTTGAGACTGTTCCTTAACCACTGCTTCTATGAGAAAGTGAAATTCACAACATTTGTAGCCATGATAATTATCTTTAACTTGACATATGAGCGGTTATAATCGGGCTTATATTTCCAAAATGAGAGTACACATTTTTAAGGTACCTTCGACGAAAATCGGAATTTTAGTAAAAAAATAAAACAAAATTTATTATTTTTTTTTTTGTTTTGAATTTATTACTCAATATGCCTTAATGTATACAAAAATATTTTGTTAGGTCTTAGACACAAAATTTTTTATTTTTTTAATTTTAATAATTTTTTAATTTATTAATTGTTAACATGGACTTGAGCTCGTCGTTGACTGTGGCGGCAATGTCATCATTGTTTTCGAAAATGATGTGTTCTTTTTTCCAAGTTTCATCTTTTTTATTGCATTTTTTAACTGAAAACAGAAATCTATCCCTCCCTCTTGGAAACCGCTTTGATAATCCACAATTTAAGTAAGACTGAAAATGAAGCACATGTATTATTTATTTGATCTTAATGCGCATGATGATTAGCTCAGCATGTGAATGATCTTTTGGAATAAATCCTTGACAAAATACTATTAACATATTCATATGAATGAGGGAAATTGTTTAAATTTGATTAAAATTACATTTAAGATATTCAGAATTAAAAACGCTCGCTAATTACAATTTATTGTCTTAATTGCCGTTAATATTTTTTTATAGAAGATTCATATTTGAAATTTAAGGGAAATTATTATTTCAGGCAATTAGAATCAATGTGACAGACTATAAACATTTTAAAAATAATTTGGAAATTATCACAGTGAATTCAATCAATTTGATAATGATATATTGAAGGAATGTCTGGTCTGCTGGAATGTTTCTTATAAACATGTCCTTTAAGAAGATTGTTTTAATACCAATATATAAGTTCATCAATACATCAGGTTTTCCATCCACCCTCTGTCCTCGTATTATTTGTCTAGATTAAACAATAAATATTGCCTTAGATTTTCCACCCCGAATCCCTGTGAGTATTAATTAGTCCATTAATGTCTGTGTATCAGACAGTATTTAACCCGCATATTTGCTTTACAGCCATAGAGTGTAACACCAGGCATCCATCCAACCATTCAGCCATTCAGCCATCCATCCATACGTTCGCTTATTCATCTTCTCGCAAATAAAACCCAACAATTGAAAGACTTAATCTGATTTAATCTCTGCTATGGAGTATAACACGTATCTACTGCAGATGTAGATGTATGTATGTCTTCACATCACTACAGTTTAATAAGAGACAGAAAAGTAATCGCTTACAAAAGACAAAGACAAAGTAAAGCTGTCGGATAATCACATCATGCAGCTTCAGCAGTTAAAAAATACACAATAATACTCTGATACGAGCTCACAACTAAATACAAACAAACAATTTAGATGATGGTGATGATGATCAGCAACATGATGATGATGACGATGACAATGTTAATCATCGTCAACACTTAAAGACACTTTTAATTCGAATTGCATAGTACAATCACAACGACACATTCACACATTAAATTAATATGTGTCTATATATATAGGACTGTATCGAAAATCAAAATGCTGTGCATAGAATGGGGACATGGAATTTTGATATATAATTGATAACAAGACAAAAAACAGGATGATGCGTAATTTTAATTTTTTGTCCTTGAAAGAAGCACACATTATAATAATACATCTACACATATAAATATATATATGACTGTAACGAAAATCACAATGTAGTGTATAGAATGGGGACATGATTTAAAAATATTATATATTATTGTTAACAAGACAATGTAATCAAGTAGGGCAAAAAGGAGTATACAAAGCATAATTTTAGTTTTTTATCCATGAAAGATGCACACATTAAATTAACAGATCCATATATACAGAGATACAAGCCGACCGATTTTAAGCCGACAAGCCGCCGCCGCCGCATGTTTCCGCACGAGCCGCGCCGCCGCCGTTTTCATCGGCTCAAATCGACTTCAACACGCCGCCGATTTCATCGACTCATATCGACTTCAACCACTCCGCCGAGATTTGAAGGAGTTCTAACTCAGTCAAATCTTACTAGCAAAACAGACAACCCACTTAAAATTACAAAAGAAAATATAAATGTCGACTTAGACAACCTACTGCTGTGAAATATATTGATCTTTCTTTGAATTTGGTATCCCACTATATGATGACGCATATAGAAAATTTAATGATTGTATTTTGATTTGAAAGTCGCATTTATATAAGTCAATTCCAGTACGTGTGGCCATGTGTTCCTATAAATAACAATGAACAACAGCTCCTCTATTGTGCTTCTTTAGTGTGTCAAAGTAGGTAGAGTATTATTATTCTTTGGAAGGATTATGATATTCAAGCCTCACATGAAAAGCTGTAATTACAAAAATATTTATTAAATTCGTCCATATTATAAATTTTGGGAATGGATTCCCACTCCCAAAAAAATATTGTATGGGATAACAATTAGGGTGTCCAACCGCGATTAATCGAATAATTTTTGTCAAATATTTGTTCGAATAATAAAAAATCATGATTTTCGAATAAGGAATAATTCGAATAAATTGTCCCAAATAATAGTTTTTTGCCTTAAAAACTAATGAAATCGTCGAATGCTTTGTATGATAAATTGATTTTGTATAGCCAGTTTGCTCCATTTGGGTAAAAAACTATGAAACCACCAAATATAAAACCACATTTTTTTTCGATTTTTTATTTGTATACTCCACAAAGTAAAAAATAACGATTCATAACATCATTTAAAAATAGCAAAAACTGGCCAATAGCTTCGGAATTATTTAAAATTTAAAGAATATTAATTTCATAGAATAGTAAATTCATAGAAAAATTGAGGTTAACACCGCGATAATAAAGTCAGGTCTGTTATAAATCATATGATCCATATTATCAATGGATAACTTCGGATATTGTGCTCATTTAAGGGAAGGTTCTTTACTTTGGTAAGATATTAAGATTTTTGCCAACTTCTAATAACAATATTAAATTATTGGAACATTGGCTAATATTAACGAATATTGAACTACTTGGCAAAAAATAAAAGAAAATTGTTCCTTCCGTTTTCCAAAAATTGTCAAATAAATAGAGGTGATCGAATGACAGAACGAGCCGGCAAATCAGCCGAAAGCCGCCGCCGCCGACCCATTTTGAACAGCGCCGCCGCCGCCGATAATTATGGTTCGGCTTGTAACTCTGCATATATATATATATACAACTGTATCGATAATCAAAATGTAGTGTATAGGATGGGTACATAATTTATAAATTATTTTATATATTAATATTAACAAGACAATGTAATCTAGCTAATCAAGTAGTTCAAAAAGGAGGAGGACTAATTAAATAGTAAATTGTAATCTTTGGCATATATGATTTTTACTTGATTTTGAATTTCAAGCTAAATCTTGAATTTTATATATTATTTATACCAAAACAATGCAATCAAGAAGCCCAAAAAGTTTAGAAAGTCACATAGAGCGTAATTTTAAATTTTGTCTCATTGAAAAATGTCCACATTAAATTAATACGTATATATGAATGTATCGAAAATCAATATGTAGTGTATGGGGACATGATTTATAAATGTTTATATAAATTATTGTTAACATAACAATGTAGTCTAGCTTATCAAGTCGAGTGGTAATTTAATATTGTAATCAGTGTCATATATGATTTTTACTTGATTTAGAAATTTCGAGATGAATATTCAGGTTGGGAATATTTTGAGGTCAAATGCTAAACAATCAATTTTCAATGCAATGGGGACAAGAAATTTTTTTATATTATTTATACCAAAACAATGCAATCAAGGAGTAATTTTATTTTTTTTTTCTCCTTAAAAGATGCACACATTAAATTAATACGTCTATATATGACTGTATCGTTTATAAATTAGTTTATATAAAGGGTGATTTTTTAAGAGCTTGATAACTTTTTTTTTTAAAAAAAACGCATAAAATTTGCAAAATCTCATCGGTTCTTTATTTGAAACGTTAGATTGGTCCATGACATTTACTTTTTGAAGATAATTTCATTTAAATGTTGACCGCGGCTGCGTCTTAGGTGGTCCATCCGCTTAGTCCAATTTTGGCATTTCCACGTTTTTGAGTAACAGAGACCCAATTGGTGCGAACGGCGACGAATCGAAAATTGGTGGTCATCATTAACACTGGCCGATACAGCTGCGATATTTTCTTCAGTTCGCACTCTACGTCAGCGTGTTGGTGGTTTAATGTCCAACAATGTAAATTTGGTGCGAAATTTAGTCACAATAGCCCGAATAGCCGCTTCAGTGGGTCGATTAAACTGACCATAAAATGGAAGCGCGCAATGAACTTTCTTAACAGAGCACGCATTTTGATAATAAAATTCAATAATTTGCAAGCGTTGTTCGTTTGTAAGACGATTCATGATGAAATGTCAAAGCATACTGAGCATCTTTCTCTTTGACACCATGTCTGAAATCCCACGTGATCTGTCAAATACTAATGCATGAAAATCCTAACCTCAAAAAAATCACTCTTTATTATTAATTGTTAATAAGACAGTGTAATCTAGCCAATCAAGTTGGTCAAAAAGGAGGATACGAGGTCTAATTTTAAATTGTTATCCTTCACAGATATGACTTTAGCTTGATTATAAAATTTCAAGCTGATTCATATTTATGTTGTGCCTACTTTGAGGTCAGTAGCTAGACAGGAAATTTTTAGAGATTCCAAATTCTTCATCATTTTCTATTTTTCTGCGAATATCATCAAAATATATATTGGGACGAAATCCAATGGTGTCATCTAATTTGAAATTGTAATCCTTGACAGATATAACTTTTACATGATTTTGAAATTTCAAGCTAAATATTTATGATGTACTTTGAGGTCAATTTGCTAATCAGTGCTAGACAATTTTAAGAGCATCAGTTTCGAAATTATTAATCATTGATTATGTGTATTGTTGACCTTTTGTTTTATTAATTCTCTTTTGTATTTGTTCAGCTTGAGGCCATAGGATAAACTGGTGTTGCTAGTTTTTTTATTTTATTTTTCCCAATATTTCGCTTGCCTTCGTCAACCATCATCAGGGGTAAAAACACTATACAAAAGCATATTTAAATTATAACAAATGTTATCTATAAAAATCACGAAACAATTTTACAAATAATCACTTTAAAAATTATTAGCGTCGTCCTGTTCGTCTGCACAGTTATTGTCAATTAAAAGTCATGTTTTGTTTTCGTCTGTATTTTTGTACAATATGACGATAAGCTTTCGCACAGTTTTCTGTGTCCGTTTTGTAATTTATTTTCTTATCCGTGGGAACGTCAATAATGTGTAATACTTCGAGAGTAAATCTTCGTTTATAGTTTCTCTCTTCTGCAAGTATTTTTACGTCTTTAAAATTCGGCGACAGGGCACAGTCAGAGTACAGTGGGCCGCAAGAGCTGTTTTTTGCTCAATTGGACTGTCAGTAGCTTTTTGGTCCGATTTATGTGAGGAAAGTCTAGTTTTAAGTTTGGTCTTGGTAGTGCCAACCTTTTGGCATATGTTGGACTTGTCTCCATTACATGATATCTTATAAACAACATTAGACTTGTCCTCATTCTTTATCTTAGACTTAGTTCTACTGAATAACTTATTTACTGAACTATTTGTCTTAATTTGTCTAATTGAAATTAGTTCTTGTTATAAACGTCAGCATTTTCGAACCTTTCTGAGAATCCTTGTATATATGTCAGTGATTTATATATCTTCCCCTCTTTTTCATGGTTATGTTCAATTGGTTTCCTTTTAGTGTATAAGGTCGTTGATTGTTTGTTTTGGGAAGTCATTAGATCTTAAAATTTTCTTAATTTTGATCTCGTTGTCTGTGTGAAATTACTGGTCACTTTTATTAAATACCCTATTTATAAAGTTCGTCGTTGTATTGATAATTATTCGTTTATGGTGATCGGAATAGAAGTTGATCAGTCTTCCAGATGGCGTTGGCTTCTGATACCAATCCAATTTCAGCAGGATGCCTTGTCTATGAACAATCGAGTCCAGATAGGGGAGTTTATTGTCAAATGCGTTTAATGTTTTTAGCGTATTGTCAACTTCTTCTCTTTTTATAATCCCAAACAAGTCGTCTACATATTTTGTGATAATTCTAGGTTTTATTGTTAATTTTTCTATTGAAGCGTCTAATAGTTCTTCCATGATTATATCAGCAATCACAGGGGAAGCTTCTTTGCTCATAGATGTAGTCATTATATTTGAAATATCTGGTGTCCTTGATGCAGAAAGTTAATATTTTTAGAAATAAGTCCTTTGGTATTTTTGTAAAATTCTCTATTTGTTCCCATTTTCCTTCAATGTCCTTATAGCTAGGTTAACTGGAATGCTGGGGAATAAGGACACCACGTCAAAGGATATAAGGATTTCGTCGCCATCAATATACGTGTTGTTGATTTTTGATTTGAAGAGAATTAATTATTAATCATTTTCAATTTTTCTTCGAAGATAGTCTTAATACATACTCGGGCGAAATCTAGTGGCGTCATCTATATCTATTTACTTCCTTCCACAATTGTAATTTGTGTTCTTATTTGTTATAGCTTTTCATATTTATATTTTTCTTTCCGATATGACCTGGTGTCTGTACAGTGAATGCTTCATACGTACTTAATACCAGCATTTACCATGTATGTACATTCCACATACATACATATGTTCGAAAGTAATAAATGTTTATTGTAAGAAATGTATACATATACTGTACATATTTAGATGTAGAACGTACAAACTTTAACAGTTTATTAAGACTTCCGGGTTTTTGAGAGAAAAAGACGTAAATAAATATAGAATGCTGAAAATGTATCTCAATTATTATTTAGATTAAGTAACATTTTCAATATCGGTCAGATGTGGGTATGAGTTACAAATAAATATAGGCATACATACATAAAAATACAAATACAAATATAACTACTGTACGCACTTGAACAAGAAGATAATCGTTTTCTCCATCTCTCTGCTTTGTTGGAAAGTGTAGAGCACACACACACTCACATTTGCTCTGAATTTAAATCCATATTGCCAGCACACCCACAAACATAATGGGGCCCTTCAAAAGCAATCACTTCAAGTGCCAGAGGTGAGAGTGTATGGTATTAGATACATATACGGCTATATGTAGGGGCATTAAAATGGGTCGCATTTCTGGTCAAAATAAAGAACTATTAATGGTAATGTGAAAGGTTGGATGTGGTAAATACTACTCCTCAAAGCGATTTGCGATTTTCAGATGTATATAATACGCATATATAAATCTGCAAAAATGAAAATATATAATCGACTGATAACAGCATAATAACACAAGCACTTTATACAGAAGTTCCATTGATGACTTATGCCCACACAGAATACCAAATACGTATATAGCCAAATGTGTGTATAGTTGAGTATAGTTCGCCACCTTTTCATCCATATCGTAAGATGACAAAACTTTATCGAAATAGCTGACATTCAAAACTACCTAAAAGTCAATCAAAATCTGTTACTCGTCAAACAACATTAAAATTCAAAATTATTTGTATTCGGTGAACCATCTCTTGGAGATTTCATGCAGAGAAGAAAATATGATTAACTCACCTCAGGGGCTTGAGAAAAGCTTCATACGATATTGGAAATTTTGATTGTGGGTAATCATAACATAGTTGTAGCTAAACATATATATTTATTCCTGAGATTCCTGTATGGATCAAAGGACTATAAAGCTAAACATAATACAGTGACGATGATCATATTATAATTAGCTACAGATATCCAATGATTATCTTTACTATAATCCCGATCATAATATGATGTTCTTCTTATATGATTGTAACAAGCCTATCTCTTTTCTACATGTGACCACTTACACTATGCAACAACACATTTTGTGGAAAGGATATGTATAACCTTTTCTGACCTATTTGGACAGAAATCAAACAATATTAAAATTCAGAATTATTATCCACAATCTCTTGGAGATTTCACACAGAGATTAAATATGATATGATATGATATGCGCCATATAATGATTGCAATTATGATTGTGGGTAATAAAAGCGTAGTTGTAGCTAAGTATATATATTTATTCCTGAAATTCCTTTATGGATCATAGAGCTAAACATAATACAACAATGATCATACCATACTAATATAATTAGATATTATGATTACCTCTACCATAATCCCTTTATTCTTTAAATATGGTTGCAGGAATCATATATATTTTCTGCATGTGACCACTTACCCCTTACAACAACATTTTGAAGGAATATTTATACATTTTTCTTACATATTTGGCTTTCTAAACTCGAGAACTAAGTTAACAAATTTTTATGGATATTTTTTTAACTTTTTTACTTAAATTCCAATTTTCATTGAAGATATCCTTAATATGCATTTGAAAACTTAATAATTCAAGCTCGAGGTCTGATGTTTTTTCTTTGTTTATTCAATATTTCGACTTTAGTTGTGGAACATTTTCAGGAATTCTATTTTTAAAAACAATGAAAATATACAACCAATAACTACACATCATCAAATACCTCCAGATTGAATTATTATTTTTTCAAATGGATACTTAACTGAAGGTCGTATACTTATAACAATTAATATAGGTATATTTAATATTTATGCTCTCATTTTGGGAATCCGAAGATCCGATATACCCTTTTATAATTAAAGATATTTATGATGACGACAAATGTTGTAAATTTCACTGTCACACGGAGACGGTAATTAGGAACAGTCTCCAAAAAATTTTTTTAATCTTTTGCTACAGGAAAAAAAAATAAGAAAGGAAACAAATCAAAAACAAATATCTTGCTTTAGTTTTTAATAGCTAACATTTTAATAAAGAAGATGATGCATCTATGGCGAAGCTCTTGGCTAAAATGATTTTTTAAATCATAAATTTTTAATTTTGTAGTATTTTATTTTGTATTAATTTGGCATCTCCTCGAAGGCTACAAAATCTCTTTGAAGAAACCCTATGGATAAATGTAGCCGTTTTTGAAGAAGTACAATCCGTCTTCATATATTAAATCGTGATTTAAAAGATCATCCTTTGCTTCTACAAAAATTATTATTAAATTATTATTATTTCTATGTGAAAGTGAAATTTACAGATATTATAAAATAAAACAAAATATTTTTTCTGAATATTTCTCTTTTTTATGATTTTTTTTGTGACAAAAATTTTTTCACAAAAAAAATTTATATTATTTTGAGATTTCCTCCTTCGACGTGGCAGCAAAAAAAATTGGGAAGAAAATTTTCTCATTTTTTACAGACTTTGTAGTATTTTATTTTGTATTCATTTGGCATCTCCTCGAAGTGTACAAAATCTCTTTGAAGAAACTCTATGGATAAATGTAGCAGTTTTTGAAGAAGTACAATCCGTCTTCTTGTATTAAATCGTGATTTATAAAATCATAATTTGCTTCTACAAAAATTATTATTAAATTATTATTATTTCTATGTGAAAGTGAAATTTACAACATTGCTAGAATGCCAGATAAAAAATAAAATAATATAATTTTTCCGCATATTTTCCTTTTTTTATGATTTTTTTCGTGACAAAAATTTTTTCACAAAAAAATCATATATTTTTTTGAGACTTCCTCCTTTGACGTAGCAGCAAAAAAAATTTTTTCGGATGAAAATTTTCTCATTTTTTAGAGACTGCTTCAACCACAGTTTCTATGTGAATATTAAATTTACAACATTGTTACAATGTCAGCTATTAAAAAATAAAACAAAATATTTTTCCCGATTTTTTTCTAAATTTTATGATTTTTCGTGCCAGTAAAACAAAAATGAGAAGAAAAAATTCAATTTTTTTAGAGACAACCTCAACCACTATTTCTATGTGAAAGTGAAATTTACAACACTGTTAGAATGTCAGATGTTATAAAATAAAACAAAATATTTTTTTCCGTTTTTTATGTCTTTTTTTCGTGACCAAAAAAAGTTTTTTTTTTAAATATTTTTTTGAGACTTCCTCCTTCGACGAAAAGCTGGATTTGTAATTTTTTAAAAATTCATATATAAAATATTTTTTGTGTCGTTTTTATGAGTCAGTATGCCTCAAATCATATTTAAGTCTTGCACACAACATTTTTATTTTAATGTTGCACAATGTTATTGAATTGTCTTCATGATTTGTGTGTCTGAGACAAAATAAAATAAAATCTATTTTGGATTTTTCCATCAAATTTCAAAATTTATTGGTTTATTTGGTCATGATTCGCAAATTAATTTGTATCTTATTCGTTAGTAATTTCGTGGTTAAAATATAAAATTTAAATTTAAATTAATATTTTTTTGAGCGACCCTCTCTCATGTACACGTATGTATATGTATTTCTCATATAGTTGTAATGGCAAAACAAACCACAAAAGTGTTTGGTATGATCTTGGATATCTACTTTATGTCTATGTCTATTATAGGGGTGCGATTTAATGATTATGGTTACACCAATGTTTTGTCCTCATGTGTCATTAAATCATTTAAAATGTTTTTTCGGCAAAATATTGTTTAGTCACTCAATGACGAGAATTTTGTTTGTCATTGGCGAGGGTGTAATCATAAGGGTCATTCCTGTGAACATTCTATTTCTTTGGCTTAGAATTTCAGTTTCACAGAGACCCACATGACGCATTGTAAATAATATAATAAATAAATAAACTCGAATTTTAGCATTTGAGGCCGAGTTTTAGAGTTTTTTTTTTGTATTTTATGATTCTGCTGGTCCATCATAATATTATTTCGTAAATGACAATAAATAAATCTGTAACGAAATATTAGACATTGATTGATTTGCAATAAATTGGCGAAAAAAAGTAGAAAAGAAAAATATGTCGCGTAAAACAATAAAAATCTGAGGCAGTTTCAGTCCATATGAGAGAATAAATATCCCCCTGGACCGCCAAATTCAGTAGCTATTCGTGCGTTTCTTCAAGTCATTTGTTTTATTTGAACATCCAAACTTTTCATACCACCCAGAGCCAAACTGACACTGTGGCAACAACAGCAGTGTAACCACACACAAAAACTGTTTGGTCTGAACGACGTCTGTAATATTTACTCATTTCCGTTGTCGTTTCCTGGTCATGTCAGCCAGTCCTTTTGCAAAACACATTTGCACACAGCCAGCAACAGCAAGAGCTCCGGCAAAAAGCAAACTTCACCACAACAACATACAAAACAGGAGGAGCAGCAGCACCAGTAACAGCAGTAGCTACAGCAACAGCAATAACTGCACTTGCACCGATAAGAGATTAAATATTTACTATAACATAAAATGTTTATGGTAGAAAATTTTATAAGAACAATTTCATAAGGACGTGTGTTGTCGGTCAGCTTCCATGTCCATCCATGTGACATGGTGCCGAGATAATAGAATAGAAGAAGGTGTGTCAAATGTGTCCAGCCATACTTACTTTAAATGTCTGAGACAAAAAATGTTTCGAATTAACTCGATGAGTAGTGTGGTATGAAAAACTCGATAAAGGATGTTCGAACTGAATGTGCTGACAAATGTCATCTTTTTTTTCGACGAGAGTTTTGGCACATCTTCAGCTAAACACTATCGTCGTATCCTTTTTGCCTTGTCTGTTGGGCATGTTTTTTGTGTGCGTGTGTGTGTATCCTGCATGTTTGTAAAGACCTGTCACACAGTCGTATTAACTGTCACACAGTGGTTTCAAACAAAACATTGAAAATAAATCTATGCAACACACAATTTTATCGAAGGGGTTGTATAAGATTTTCTGATAAAATTCATTTGTTTAATTGTGCAAATAATTAGAGCGTTACACATTTATCCATAGATCTTTTACATATTGACAACGTTTTCTGCGTTAGAATGTTAGCCACTAAAAATATAATAATTTTATACCGATTTTTTTATTTTCTTTTCAACATCAAACCCGCCCTCTATAAGGAGATGATTCTCTCTGATTTGATGTTGAAAAGTCGCTGCGAAGCCACATGAAAAGACTTTTGACATGGTCGAAATCATGATCGTGGTAGTCTGCAGCCAAGTAATAAATGTCACTATGCCATTTGTAAATAAATTTGCATTCTATTAAATATAGAAGCAAAATGGTCTTGAGCCAGGACAATATCCCAGTTCAAATCATATATTTTTTTTTTTCTAAAAAAATATATATTTCAAAAAAATATTTTTTTTCTCAATTTATGAAGACTGTTCCTAAGCCACTCTTTCTAGATGAATATGAAATTCGCAACATTTATAGCCATATTAATTACCTTTAAATGAACATATAAGCTGGTATGATCGGAGCTATATTTCCAAAATGACAATGCAAATATAACACGTACATTCGGCGAATATTGGAATTTTATTTAAAAATTAAAAAAAATATTTACCCAGATTTTTTTTGTTTTTAGGACTCAGTATGCCTCAATTCAATCCAAATACGTTTTTTAAGTCTCGAACAAAATTCTTTTGATGCACAATGTAATTAAATATTTTATACACTACCGTTTTGGGCCTCCAAGTGATAACTTGAATATAGGGAGCTAATTTGTGATCACCCAAAAAATTAAAAAAATTGTTCGTCATATTTCAATTTTCAAAAAAAAAAATTATTTTTGTTTTCTCAGAATCTATTGTTAGTTTCCACCTATTTATGATATGCAACCACTGTGTATCAGACTAAACTGGCTGCCCACCAGCCTGCTGCCTGCCTCTTCTGTTTTCATTTGCCTGTCTGCATTCGTAACATTTGTTGCAACCTAATTCTAATTCTAAACAGGCTGTGTGACGTTTTATACATAGTTTTAAAGGAATGCATCTGTAGGGGAGGAGTAAAAGAATTTATGTATTACTGACGGCAGGCCAACCTGAGGCACGCATATATAATCAAGGTAGTAAGCAGATTTCTTAAGAATAATGTTAAGTATACCAGTTTATAATAATTTTGTCGAAAAGATGGGTATACAATTTTCTGATGTATTTTTGTGTCTTAAGGTTCACGTGGTCTCCTACAAAAAAAAATATACTAAATTTTTTATAAATAATTTTTTTTGTTAAATTTTATAAATAAAATTCCAATTTTAACAAAGGTAGCATTAGCACTTGTGCTTTAATTTTGGAAAAATAAGACTGATCATGCCAGGTTGCATATTAATTTAAAGGTAATTATGAGGGCTACAAATCTTATAAATGAAACCTTCCAATACGAACAGAGGGTAAGGAACAGTTGACAAACATGAGAAGAAAAATATTTTTTAATTTTTGTTTGTTTGTTGGCACGAAAAAATCCATAAAAATTGAAAGAAAACTTGAAAAAAATTATCCTGCTTTATTTTATAATAGCTGACATATCAGCGAGTAAAAACGGTCTATTTATAGAAAATCTATGAATAAATGTAGAAGTTATAAACCATATTGTGGAAGAACGTGCCATTTGAAAACTGAAAATATGAAAGAAATATTTTTGAAATTCTGTTACTTCTACAAGAAGTGACATAATTTCTATGTTTATAACATAACTTAATTTCATTGTTAGGAAATATTAGAAAATAAACCAAAAAATGTCTATATTTTTTAGTATTTTTATGGTTTCTTTCTTCTAAAAATTATAAAACTTTTCATATTTCTTATACATTTATTCGTAGATATTTCTCAAATAAGCACTGTATTCTTCGATAGAATGCCAGCTATTAAGAAATAAAATAATATATATATATAAATATATTTTTAATTTTAAATTTTTATTAGCTTTTTCGTCCGAAAAATAAATACTCAATTGAAAAAAAAATTGATTGATTGATTCTCTTCAAAAACGTCAGCTATTACAAAATAGAACAAAATATTATGTGATCTAATTTTTAATGGATTTGTACGCGCTATTGAAGTGTTAAACACGGGTTTTTAAATTGTTGCCCTCACGAACAGGAATTATTTGTCATAAAATTAGAAAAAAATATTTCGTTTATATTCATAAAAAATAATAAACAATCCGTAAAAATGTAAAGAAACGTTTAAAAATATATTTAGTTTTATAATAGCCGTCTTCTTAACGAGGAAAATACGGCATACTTGAAGAAAATCTATGAATAAATATAAAAGTTGTGAGCCTTATCGTGGAAGTGCGTGTCATTTCAAAAAATATAAAAAAAAGTTTATGAAATTCTCTTACTTCCAAAAGAATTGACATAACTTCTACATTTATAGATTTTCCTCAAAATTACCACGATTTCTTTGTTAGGAAATATTAGAAATATTATTTTTCTGTTTTTTTTTTTTTTATTTTTCTGTTTTTTTTTTTCTTCTGGAAATTATAAAAAACACTATGTTTTTTAATCACTTACATCTACAAATAAAGTCATTACTTTTACACTTAATCTTAGAAATTTCTGAAGCTGATTATGTATTCTTCGCAGCATACCTTTTATTAAGAAATAAAGCAAAAAATATTTTTAATTTGTATTGGCCTTTTCGGGCCAAAAAAAATCTAATTTTTTCTCAATTAAAAAAATGATTTTTTCGCAAAAAATACTCCTTTTTTTCAAATAGCTTGCTATTACAATGTAAAACAAAATATTCTGTGGTATAATTTTTAAAGCATTTTTTCTCACTATTTAACCAAAAATTTAAAAATGATTTTTTAAAAATAAATCTTTTGCATCTCCAAAGGGGCCATATATTTTACATTTATCCATAAATCTATTAAAAAATAAAACAAAATATTTTGTTTCCAAAAATTTTTTTTGACAAAAAAATCATAATTTTCTCTATGTTTTCGTCGCAGTTCCCAAACCACTCAAATTCAAACCACTCAATTCAAATTCCCAGCATTTGTAGCCATAAGAATAATCTTTGATTTGACATATAAACGAGTGGACTTATATTTCCAAAATTGGCGAAAGTTGGAATTTTAATAAAAAAATATCCATACAAAATATAATTTTAAAAAGCCATCAAAAAATATTATACAAATCCCTTTGACAAAAGTGTCGTTTTTGCATAGAACTCGAATTACTGGTTCATAATTGTCATTCAGTTTCGTGCCACAAGTATCTTCACCCGTCATTTATGCAGGTTCTACTCATTTGTATGTCCATCCATATCTTTGTATTATGTTCGTGCCTCAATGTTGCCTACGATTATTGCATGTTGCAGTTTCTCTGGATATGACAAACTTGCATGAACACTCATATGATGATGTTAAAGCAAGAGTGACCTAAACAACAAAATAAAAAAATTTCAAAAGCCATAAAATTACAAAATTATTTATGTTATAGTTCGGCTCAAGTTCATTGATATTTTAATTATTTTTTTTTTTAATTTTTAGGGGATATTTCATTTTTTAAATTTAAATATCAAATATTCAGCTGTCTACTGTATAAGTTTATTACCAACTGTATTGTTAAACAAAATAAAAATTAAGAATCTAAAGTCAAAAACCAATACCTTCAAAAATTACAACAATTTTAGTCACATTTGGAGCAAGTCCTTGCTAATTTAGGATACGTTAATAGTATAATATAGTAACTGTTATACGAAGGAAATTTTGTGTTTGGTAATGGACATGGAGGAGAACCACTCTCAGCTATCCACACTATGTCCGTACACATATTTCATATCCTGTGTGGGGTTAACTCATCAGCGGAGCTTGTATAAAAAATGCTTGATTTACTGAACACTTTACACACCTCGGTCATATACGTATTTCCCATCCTGTGTGGGTATAACACATCAGTGGAGCTTGAGTATAAAATGCTTGCTTTACTGAATGAAAAGGAGGAGAAGCACACTGAACTATACACACTTCGGTTACATACGTATTTTATATCCTGCGTGGGTATAACACATCAGTGGAGCTTCTGTTATCAGCTGTATATATAGGGTCCGGTTGGACTATTATTTGTGGGGTGCCCTCAGCAGCCATTTGAATGAAATTATTTTCCATTATTAACCGGAAGGATTGTACTTTCAAATAAAAAAAGAAATTTGAGAAAATATTCAGTAGTTTTTTTATAGCATTTTCAAAAAAAAATATTATTAAGTTATTATTATTAAATTTTTGAAACTTTATATATGAGTTTTATATATAATGGAAAAAATCAAACAAATTCGAAACTAATTTTTCTCAGTTCTCCAGTAATTTTAGTTAGTCCACTTTTGCTTTAAGCGCCTCATATATCTACATATTTTCTAAAATGCCCAGGGTTATGTTTAAAAATATTCACATTATTTCCATTTATGTACATACATATGCAAATGTATGTGTTTAGAATATGGGCTTAGTTGCCTGCATTTGTGTTGTGTATGAATGTACTCTACACACACACATACATATCGTCTGACTACATTTTCTACTTGCTTTCCTAGTGAATAGTGCATTTAAGCTAGTTTTTGCTTTCGCCTTTAATGCCTTGTGACAGTTGTGAGTGACAGTTACTTTGATAAATTGTAGCAATGGAAATTGTAATTGTTGTAGTTAAATCGAAGTGTCAAAAGTTTGTTATAAATTCTAAGTATGTTGCAAATGAGAACTGTTGCATAGAAACATTTCCTCTGGTCGATTTATTCTTTTAGAGTTTTTTCGTTTCGTTTGTTGTAGCAACTACTCCTCCCCAACTGCTGTTCAATTATTTGCAAGCATTTGTGGCCATTTAGTGCTTGTAGAGCCATATGTATTTGGAAACAAAATGGAATGGAAAGGTAGTGGGAAGGGATGGGAAGTACTCATATGTATTCTATTCATAGGTAGGTAGGTCGACTCCACAGGATGGGGGTGGTGTCAGTTTTGCGAACGACTCTCGTCGCAGTTGACTGACCATCACAAAATCAACTTTCAACAAGTCTTGCACGTATTTCCGCTACAACTTTTTCCTTTGGAATTCTCGTAATGTTTTTTCGACACAGACTGTCAATCAAATGTATTATTAGCGGCAGGGCCAGCTAGCTAGAGAAACAAAATTGAAAATGTTCCATTTGAAAGTTTTTGTGTAGCTGAGGTTTGTAGCTTGCCACTTGGAATAATGGCGCTAGATGAAATGATTGAAAATGACTAATAGTTGTTATATATTGATATATATATATATATACATGTATAGCTATATACATTGCTAAAGTAAAGTCTTGTTTAAAAACAAAAAATACGAAAAAACGCAATATTCTCCTACGCCATCAGCTTAGACGACTTATTGTTTTATTACAAAGTTCCTCACCATTCTTAGAAAGAATTTCATAAGATTGTGAACTAAATTATTAATTCTGTGATATTTTCCCTCAAACGTTACAATTTTGATTTTTGACGAAGCCATTTAGCTAATAAGATTCGATTTTTTCTGCGACCATTCTGTGATATTTTTTCCTCAAAGGCTACAATTTTGATTTTTGACGAAGCAATTTAGCTAATAAGATTCGATTTTTTTCTGCGACCATTCTTAGAAAGAATTTCATTAGATTGAGAACTCAGTTATTAATTCTGTGATATTTTTTCCTCAAACGCTACAATTTTGATTTTTGACGAAGCAATTTAGCTAATAAGATTCGATTTTTTCTGCGACCATTCTGTGATATTTTTTTTTCAAACGCTACAATTTTGATTTTTGACGAAGCAATTTAGCTAATAAGATGTGATTTTTTCTACAATCATTCTTAGAAAGAATTTCATTGAATTGAGAACTCAATTATTAATTCTGTGATATTTTTTCCTCAAACGCTACAATTTTGATTTTTGACGAAGCCATTTAGCAGGTAAGATCAATTTTTTCCAACGAATAAAAATATAAATTTTGTGCTTCGTAGTGAAGAGAATGATAAACACACTGAACTATACACACTTTGGCCATACAAACAGTTTGCATACTGTGTGTGGATAAGTCATCAGTGACCTTCTGTGTGCATACAGTCGAATGCCAGCAATTCTATAATGTTTTTCTTCTTGCGGAGGAAATTTTCTGTTTGGTAATGGAAAGTTGGAGAATCACACTCATCTATAAACACTTTGGCCATACACGCAGTTCGTATCCTGTGTGAGGATAAATCATCAGTGGCCTTCTGTATGAATACCAGCTATTTCGATTATGTTTTTTCTTCTTCCGAACAAAATTTTATGTTTTGTAATGGAAAGTTGGAGAACCACACTCATCTATACACACTTTGTCCATATACGTATTTCGCATCCTGTGTGGGGATAACTCATCAGTGGTAATCCGAATAGAGTGCTTGTGTTAACATGTTGTCATGCTGCTAAGCGGTCAAGGGTGGCCGAACTAAATCTTCTTTTTCCAAAATTAATATAAAACATTTAAATTTAAATAAATTTCGCCCAATTCTAAATAGTTTCAACTATTAAAAATCTAATTCTCTTGGCCAACAATATTAGATTTGATTTCATTTCCTTGTGTGGAGCATAAATTCAATCCTAAACGACCTCGCCGCAGGCTTCGAAAACGTTTCGCTAGTGCAGCGATGTCATGGAGGGGAAAAACAACATTTTCAATTACGACAAATAATGGAATTTGTATACAACTATTTTATTTTGTTTATTTTTATTAAAAAAATATACTCACATACATACAAACATATAAAGGATACATAGATATTTATGGTATGTATGCAAAATCACCATGAATTTAAATTAACAGAGCGAGCAACTTCAAAGCTCATATTTCCCATTTACTTTTGTGAAACGTGGGGGGGGTTGTTTCGAAATCCAATAGCGCTTCAAATTGATTTGATAAAATGTTGCAGATTTTTCTTTTTTGCTCTGTATTTATTGGCTTTTTTGTTGACTAGTTTCAAACAATTTGAATTAAAAAATAAATACAAACACACAATACATGTGTAAAAAGTGGTTGCCACAGAGGAATCAGGGCTTTTTGGTCGCTTGTTCGAAATATTTTCGATAGATTTGCTTTAACATAACATGTTGTTTTAACTGTTTTTTTGGTGTTATGTAAAGACATGCATTTATTTTCAAATGGTTTAAATCTCAAACATTGGAGTGCAACTGTGGCCACGTGGGGGGAACCAGGATTTAAGAGTTCTTAGGTATAATATCAGTTGAGGGAACATTAGTTGAATTTATATATATAACATGCAAAATGTTTTCAATTATTTGAATATTTATTTTAAATATACTGTCTCCACTGGGAGGAAAATCATTTTTATATGTTAGCATGAAACATTTGCGAAATAACCGGTTATAAAACCGGTTCATAGAACTTATGGAACCGGGTTTGCTCAGAATTGTGACACGATTACATTTCCTACATGAAATTTGTCTTCAAAAAATACATCATGACAGATTTTCGAGAAAGCCGTTCATCGAACCCGGGTTTAAATAATTTTAGACCGGGTATTCTTGAAAATCAGGTGGACATTTTGCAAATCAAAATGAAATTTAGTCCCTTATTCAGAATTTTGTGTTCGCTGAATATGAATATCCCTTTAAAATCTGGTACAAATACACATTTACGAAATATCCGGTTATAAAACCGATATCTGCTACATTTCGTACCGGTTTTCTCGAAAATTAGAACGCTGAACTTGAATATCCAGAAAAAGAACAGTCATGACACGCTACCGAAATACCAGGTTATAACATCGATCCTTGCTACATTTCGAACCGGGTGGGAACTCGAGTGAAAATATACATAATACACAATTTCGAGAAAACCGATTATACAAACCGGGTTGAAACATTTCAAAGCGATTTTCTTGAAAATCTAGCTGATAGTTTCCGAATCAAACGATTATTATTAGAATACATTTTTTATTTATTATTTTGTAATGACTGAAAATAAATATCCAGTCAATGTTTGTTAATATGTCTGAATTTCGAAATACCCGGTTATTAAACCGATCCCTGCTACATTGCGAACCGGTTTTCTTGAAAATCGGATCGCTGAACATAAATATCTATTTAGAATCTATTACCATGATAAATTTTCGAAATACCCGGTTACAGAACCGGTTCATTCAATATTTCGAACCGGATTTCTCCACAAATGTGACACGATTTAATATATTTAATATATTGTCCTTGCCTTTGCCCTCAAAATTAAAATTGTTTGAGAAACCCGGTTACAGAAACCGGGTTTAAGCGGTTCAAATCGGGTTTCTTGAAAAATTTTATATTTTTTTTAATTAAAGTCCGCAACAGAAACAATGGACTTTGGTTAAAAGCTAACCTAATTCATTTAAAAATTATCTATGAAATTTTAAACTTTGTCCAGATATTTTTTCCCCAGAATATATTACAATTGCAAAAATAATGGAACAAAAAACTGTTCGTCCCCACGTCTATAACCATAGATTGCTGACAAAAAGCTAAAAAATCCCTTGTGATTTCAAAAGCTATACAATATCAAACAGTATTTCCTTTTATTTCTGAGCAGACAAACACATTCATTGTACATATACATGCACTTTATTTATTTGTGAATGATTGGCACTGCTAGAAATGTTATATGAAAAGCCCTTACAGGTGGCTTTCACATTGCATTGAGATTGGAGAAAAAACAAACTGCCACAAATTGTGTTAACGTTTTGTTAAAAACATTGATGCTTAAAATGTGTAAAATTGCTGCACCTTTATGGGCACCTCTCCACTTGCCTTTGTGCAAATGGCGATTGCATTGCAAGTGGATGCTGAAATATCAAATCGAAATAAATGGAAGTACAGATGCATATATATGTGCTGACACAAGGATTCTTTTTCAAGTGGGTGTGTGTGAGTGTGTGAGCATATGTATGTCAATATATATGAATCACAAAAATATGCCAGAGTGTGTTTATGTAAATGTTGAAGTGGTGTAAATGTATTTGTTTTCACCATCGCCATCATCATCATGATCGCTTCAAGTGGCATAACTTTTCAAAAAAGCATAAATGTATACAACAAACACTTTCCATATATTCCAACCACCTCCCCCCCTCCTGCCACACACACAGCTAACATCTTCAGCACATGCAACTAATGGCACTTAAAAGTTATAAAACATTTACATTTTTTCCAGCCGCATTTTTTCTGCTGCATATTTTCCATAAAAATTTCATTGGAAATTGCAATAATGGGGCCATTGTAGTACGTACAACGAAATAAAACCCAGCAAATAGCAGCCATGACATAAATCGTACCCACTGTACCTGGCCACCCATGGAACGGCACACAGCTCTCATCATATTTTTTTTTGTTCTGCTCCTACTAGCACCGATCCCTGCAATTGTTTTCATTTGAAAAAATATCCTTTAGTTAAATTAACAACGGACGCCAAACAAAAAGCTTTAAACCTTTTGTGTTGTTTGTATAGTTCTCAACGCATCGTGTCACTACCGCACAGCACAATTGGTATAATTGGAATTGTTAATCCGTTTGAGCAGCAGACCAGGGGAGAGCAAATTTTTCCCAGGGGAGTGGTTTTCTGCACCCCCCCCCCAAAGGATCAACAGCAACAATTTGGTAGAAATAAAAAGCTTTAAAATAATTCAGCTAAAGTTTGGTTCAGCTATAGAATTTTAATAACTTATAAACAGAAATAATGGAGGATTTTGTAGAATTCTAAAATAAATTTAAATTAAATTTACTAAAATGAAAATTCAGCTGAAAAGGATTTAATTGCATTTCGATTAAAATATAAGACACAGCATGATCAGTTTCATATTAAGCTATAACAATATTAATAATAAAAATTCGAAAAAAACGGTTTGACCATTAAAACCCGATTCTAAACCCGGGTTTTCTGCAAAATAGGTCAAAATAGATTTTGTTGTTGCTTTGTGAGACACGGCAGAATTTGTTGAAATCAGTTTTGTTTTCACAAATAAATAAAAAAAAAATCCGGTTTATCATATTGAAAAAAATCCCGGATTGAAAACCATTTTTTTTATAAAATTTTGATGGTGGATACGTGAGATACGACAGGATTTGTTGAGATCAGTTTCGTGTTCATCTATGTCAATGTTTTAAATAAAAAATCGAAAAAACCGGTTTTTTGGAAAATGTGACACAATACATTCTGTTGAGGTCCGATTCGTCTTCAGTGAATTCAAATGAATAAATTAAAAAATGGAAAAAGTTTTAGGTCGTTGAAAAGCTTTAAATTAAAGAGCCAATATTTTCTTAATGAAAAGAAAATGTCGCCCATGCATTTTTATTTATTATTTTGTAAACGCCAAACATAAACTCTGCCAGTTAACAGTTATCATCACATATTTTTTAAATACCCGGTTTCTGCTACATTTCGAACAGGGTTTCTCGAAAATCTGTTCGCTTAATATAAATCTCCCATTAAATTTTGTTATCATGGCATTTTTTTTAAATACCACGTTACATAGCCGGCTCCTGCAACATTTCTAACCGGGTTTTTCTAAAATTTTACACGATTACCTTTATCACATCAAAAATGTCCTCAAAAAAATACAACATTTCAAATCGGTTTTTTGATATTTTTAAATAACAGAATATATCGTCCATTATATCAAAATATGTTACCATGACACATTTTCGAAATACCCGTTTATAAAATCGGTTCCTTGAACATTGTGAACCGGGTTTCTATCGTTGTGATCGTTGAAAATTAAATCTGTTACATTTTCGAAATAACCGTTTATAACCTGGTACAATCAACATTTCGAACCGGATTTCTCTAAAATTTTATACGATTTTTTTATCTCCAATTTGTCGCCAAAAATCAAACATTATGAGAGATTTTCGAGAAATCCGGATATTAAAACCCGGTTTATACATTTTAAACCGGTTTTCTGGAAAATTTTTCACGATAAAATCTTTAATTTTTCTTTCCGGTTCAAATGTTAATGAAATAATATTAAAATTTTGTTCATTTTATAGATTTCACTCGAAGTTTCTGATTTAAGATTAGTTCTAAAAAAATACATTCTGACACATTTTCAAGAAAACCGGTTATCAAAACCGGGTTTAAATATTTCAAACCGTGTTTGTGGAAAATCTCTTACTATATTTTTTCAGTTGTATATCGTTTTCAATCAAGCTAAATACATAACTAAAAATTATTTCCGGTTCAAGGATAAAATAATAATAAGATTTTGATCAGCTTTATATCGGAACTTCAGAGATTTCACCCTTCTTGTCGGCATTGTGTTTCATATATTGAACTAGTGAAGTAGGGGAAACTATACATATTACACTCCACTGAATAGTTATTTATGTTTAGTTCAAGAATATCTATATAGTTGTTACTAGTTCGACGATTTGTTCTTTTATCCTAGTAAAAATAACAAAAAATTGTGCCGCTGAAATGATATGTCATTTACATCCCTAACGTTCAAAAGAAATTGGATACATTAGTTTGCGTGTATTTTTTCTAATGTATTTCGACATTCTAAGCTCAAAAACGATGACAGACAATTTGCAATAGATTTTTTATTATATTTTAATTAATTATTTTATTAAAATTCCAAAATTCGTCGAAAGTAACTTTAATACATGTACTATGTCCGATCATCAAATATGATGTCTGAAAATATGGCGTATTTAATTTTCACATCGAATCAGTGGTTGAGACATAGTCGTGAGAAGTAGAATTGAGAAAAAAATATTTAAAAAATGTATTTTTTGTGCCACGAAAATAGGGAAACATTGGAAAATTATATATTGTTTTATTTTTCAATTGCTAGCACTCTAAAGAAAAGGACAATCACCCTAACAAATCTCGTGTAAATGTAATTTTCTTAAAAAAAAATCAATAACACTTTTGTACTTAAATTTATCCTGAGGGAGGGCTAAGTCTTCGATAAACTACGACAAAAAATCCTCAATCCTTGCTACGCTACCAAAAAGCTCTTCTGAAGCTATTTCTTGCAGTCGACCTTTATTGGAGGGTTTATTTAAAGTTACCATACAAATTTTATATATTTGAATTGAATTAAAAATAACAACAAAAAACTGTACCCTCATAAAATTCAATTTTTTAATAAAACAATGTTTTCTTTTTTCTTTTCTTTTTAGGTATGTATCCCAAACAAAACAAAAACGAAATTCAGCTCACACAAAAAACGCACTTTATGTGTATAAGCGAGCGTGTGTGCCTGTGTGTGTGTGTGTTGGCCATTAAATGCACTTAATGGATAATGGTGGTAATCCCCATACACGAACAACGAGCATTTCAGAGCCACTCCAGGCACTCTTCTCCAATATCAAGCCCCTCAATGCCGTTTCACTTTATTCGAATCGATTGAGAGGGGGTGGCACACGCACACACTCGTAGTGGCACTTGTATATATGTATGTATGTATATATTAACACTTTGTTAAGCCTTTTTTGTACTACTATTATTATGACCCTGTTGCAAAGGATAAAAAATGAAATGAAATGGATGAAACCCAACCACAACAAACTTTTATGCCAGCCCATGTGAAGTTCTCTTTAAATTGATTTTAATTTTTCACTATTTATTGCTTCAATTAGTTTGTAAAATTAATTTATTGAAATGGCTGGACCTATATTTCCATTATTAATACAATGTTGGCCGATTTGTTTGTTTTGTGTTGGTGTTCCCTCTTTTTCTCACTCACTTCGTTAATTCAATTAGTTTTGTTGCCAGCCCTCCACTTTTATTCTAATTAAAGTTGGTCTAGCAAAAAAAAAACAGCCCGACACAGAGTGTTGTTTAGAAACAAAAACGAAGTTTTTTCCTTCTTTTTAATGACCAAGTGTTGTAAGGATGTCCTGTTGTTTGTTGGCTTGTTTATTTTGTAATCAAACAAATCTCTTTAATTGCATTGGACTTTCGTGTTGAAATAACTGAACACAACTGCAGACACACAGTTAATTACAATGGGTGGTGGTAATTGGTATGATGTGGTTTTGTGTTGACCTTGTTGCAGGGTGAGGGGAAATCTGACCTCGTTTCTTGAAGCAATCACAAATAGTTGATGAAGAAAATTATTTAAAAAATTGGATTATAATTATGATTAATAAGTTCTGACAATGAATTCTAATAGAGGTGGTAAAAAAGAATATATGCATATCGGCGTTTTGAAAGTTTACATATGGAGCCCATTTCAGAGGGGGTCAATATTCACCCTTTTTCACATTCTTATGATGAATCGTCATAGCATGTCGAATATGTTCATCAAAATTACTTTGAACACTACGTGGAACATTTTTGTCGAAAATGTTGTCCTTTTTGCAAAAGGTTAAAAAACACTCATAAAACGCATTCTTATGATCAATCGGCATAGGAAACCTTGTGATCCTTGCCTTTTACGTAGAGGATGTGTTCAGCAATATTATGTAGAACACTACGAGGAACATTTTTGTGGAACATTTTAATACACCATCTCCTCAACATAGGGTCCTTTATGGTCCATTTTGTCCAAAGGGATAATAACCACTCATAACTCGCATTCTTATGATGAATCCACATAGGAAACCTTGTGATCCTTACCTCTTACGTATAGAATGTGTTCAGCAATATTACGTAGAACACTACGAGTAACATTTATGTGGAACATTTTAACCCTCTAGCTCCTAAATATAGGGGTCTTTTTGGTCCATTTTGTTCAAAAGGATAAAAACCACTCATAAAACACATTCTTATGATGAATCCACATAGGAAACCTTGTGATCCTTACCTCTTACGTATAGAATGTGTTCAGCAATATTACGTAGAAAACTACGAGTAACATTTATGTGGAACATTTTAACCCTCTAGCTCCTAAATATAGGGGTCTTTTTGGTCCATTTTGTTCAAAAGGATAAAAACCACTCATAAAACACATTCTTATGAGGAATCCACATAGAAAACCTTGTGATCCTTACCTCTTACGTATAGGATGTGTTCAGCAATATTACTTGGAACACTACGAGAAACATTTTTGTAGAACATTTTAACCATGTAGCTCCTCAATATAAGGAATTTTTGGTCCATTTTGTACTGAAGGATAAAAACACACATAAAACATTATGATGAATCGTCATAGAAAACTTTGCGATCCTTACATTTTAAGTGCAGGATGTGTTCAGCAATATTACTTAATACACTGCGATGAACATTTTAACCCTCTAGCTCCTCGATATAGGGACCTTTTTGGTCCCTTTTTTGAAAAAGGATAAAAACCACTCATAAAACACTTTGTTATGATGAATCGGCATGAGAAACCTTATGATCCTTACATTTTAAGTACAGGATGTGTTCAGCAATATTACTTAGAACACTACGAGGAACATTTTTCACGAACATTTCAACCCTCTAGCTCCTCGGTATAGGGACCTTTTTGTTAACTTTTTTGAAAAAGGATAAAAACACTCATAAAACACATTCTTATGATGAATCGGCATGGGAAACCTTATGATCCTTACATTTTAATTATAGGATGTGTCCAGCAATATTTCTTGGAACACTATGAGGAACATTTTTGTGGAATTAACCCTCTAGCTCCTTAACACAGGGGTCTTTCTGGTCCCTTTTGAGCGAAAGGATAAAACACACACTTAAATCACATTCTTATAATGAATCGATATAGGAAAAATTGTGATCTTTAATTTTTACGTATTGGATGTGTTCAGCAATATTACCTAGAATACTACGAGGAATATTTTTATGGAACGTTTTAACGCCCTAATTCGTCAATGTAGTGGTCTTTTTGGTCCCTTTTGTGCAAAAGAGTAAAAAACACCCCTAAAACAGATGTTTCACGGGTAAAAATGTTCTACAAAAATATCTGTTATAAAATTCTACTATAAAACACTGAATACACCAGAACCCAAAACTTTACCTAAAAGCCAGAAATAAATCAAAACTTAAAATTCATTTTAAGGTTAATTTCCAACTTTTTCCGAATTTGTGCTCAAATGTCCCTCAAAACTGAATTCTAGGGGGGTTGAGTGAATGGAAGAAATATTCTACGTCAAATTCCACTATAAGTCACCGAACAAAAGGAAGCTGTAAATATAATATATATAAATAAAGTAGCCAATACCAAGTTGGGTATTTAAACAAGAAATTATTTAATATTTTTTCTTTTAGCTCTTCGTAATTCTATACCCTTATCAAACAATGTCCAACTTATGTCAGCGATAAGAAAATTAAAACTCTTGACTATAGAGCGTTCTTCAATAGTCTTACCTTCTTCATCGAACTCTGTTGACAACTGAAGCTCGAAGTAATCCATATGAGAATTAAAAAAATGAATTTTTGTTTTTCGAAATCTTTTAGGATATTTGATATATTTGAACAGATTTTTCATTTTGTTCCACAATGTGTTTAAATTAATCGAATTTAATTATCGAGTGCTAAATTAAAGATCACATTAGTTGTTATTAGTAACTTCTATACACCCTCTGGGCGTATGATTGATGCAATTAATTAATTTGTATTAATAATGCTTATACGTTCCGTTAAAATGCACACCCACCGGGCGTATGATTAATTCAATTACTAAATTTTAATTAATAATGCTCATACGTCCGGTGGACCATTGCCGTCTGAGTCTTCATCTCAGCTAGGCAACTATAAGTGGTAAGAAAACGTATTTAATTTCATCATTGGAACTTAAGGAAGGGATGTAAGGAGATAAGATATATCGCATGTATGTTAGGCTGGGTCGCAGTGCTTACAATTAAAATAATAATTTCTAGTGATTTTTTTTTATAAATTCAATAATTTTGATGAGATTTAATTTTCAAAGAATACACCAAATAGTGATGAATTCAATTCAAAACATGAATGAAAGTTTTGTTGCTGAATTTGAATTCGCTCTCATTTCCCGAAGAGCAAAAACATGCCATTTTGTCTATGGTTTCATGAATTTGCAGATTTGTTTGTGACTAAAAATTTCAGATGAACAATTTAAATTTATTTAAATTCTATTTATTGTCGACCATTTGATACCTTCAACAGTTGAATTTACACATAGTGCTGTTGAAACTCTTTCATAAACCCTATAAATTGTGGTTACATTTCTACCACAGTCCATCATCTGCTCTGAGGACACTCCTTCTATATGAATTCCAGCTGAAGCGTGTTTTTCATACGTAAAAAGTTGCTCCCAAGAATCACCTACCTCTGAATGCATATCATGAAATACAAACCTACATTCTACAAGAGCAATGGACAAAACCGAATGTAAAAGAAACGCCTGACACATCCTGTTGACTCCTCCATTTGGCGTTATTAATAATCCCAGGTTTACTTCCTGCCGCCCACCCACCATTCAACAAAGAAAAGTCTACTCCCTCTCTGCACTACACTCGACACAGTACAAGAATATGTGGTCGACTACGGCTATGCGGTCTGTACATATGCATGCGTTATATCCTCTAGCAGCAAAACAACAACAAAAAACATTTAAATTATTTAAAAAACGCCTGGCATATCCTTTGAAAATGAAGTAAATGAGCAAAAATGTTTTGTAAGGGTTTACACGCCGTACTGACTGCAGTAAATAAAACTACCAAAGGTAAACTTTAGTTTTAAAGTTCCCCCAGAAGCAGAAGAAGAAATAAAAAACAAGCCAAGCCAAGTCAGAGTGTGTATTTTAAGAGAAGTTTTCTAATGGAAGTAAACAATTTGAATGCAAGCTACTTTTTATGGTCAAACACAACAGCCAAAGTAAATGTTGTAGCAGGAGCAGGAGAAAAAGGAAATAGAAAAAAGCGCACACAGACACACAAGAATAATGACCAATGGGACTACAAGGTACAATAATGTAATGAAATGTTAAAGAGGTAAATTGCTATTGGTCCAAGTCGACCTTTGGGGCGACTATAAAAATGTGGACAATTAAGCGAAGATATAAAAAATATAATGTGGAAGTGGATATAAAAATATGTAATAAAAAGAGAACCATAAACCAGGCAACGTAAGAGATTAAAGAATATATCTAGGTAATGGAATAAGAGTGGACAGATATCTGGCCAAATGATAAGCAGATAAACAGCAAACAACAGACAAAAGAACTGCGCTAAGCAGACAGTTAACTGTGAAATAACAGACAGACAATATAGAGATAAAGCTGGCAGTCAAAAGTCTGATAACAGACAAAATACCGACAGACAACAGATAGATATCAAACAAACAACAGACAAGTGGACAGAGAGCAGAAACACATTAAGTTGACAATAATCAGAAGAAAACAGAGAACAGACAGACCATTGAGAGATCCAAGGCCGAAATTCTATGTTTATAGTAAATTTCGTCGAAATTCTATGTTTATAGTAAATTTCGTCGAAATTCTATGTTTATAGTAAATTTCGTCGAAATTCTATGTTTATAGTAAATTTCGTCGAAATTCTATGTTTATAGTAAATTTCGTCGAAATTCTATGTTTATAGTAAATTTCGTCGAAATTCTATATCTATAGTAAATTTCGTCGAAATTCTATGTTTATAGTAAATTTCGTCGAAATTCTATGTTTATAGTAAATTTCGTCGAAATTCTATGTTTATAGTAAATTTCGTCGAAATTCTATGTTTATAGTAAATTTCGTCGAAATTCTATGTTTATAGTAAATTTCGTCGAAATTCTATGTTTATAGTAAATTTCGTCGATATTCTATGTTTATAGTAAATTTCGTCGAAATTCTATGTTTATAGTAAATTTCGTCGAAATTCTATGTTTATAGTAAATTTCGTCGAAATTCTATATCTATAGTAAATTTCGTCGAAATTCTATGTTTATAGTAAATTTCGTCGAAATTCTATGTTTATAGTAAATTTCGTCGAAATTCTATGTTTATAGTAAATTTCGTCGAAATTCTATGTTTATAGTAAATTTCGTCGAAATTCTATATCTATAGTAAATTTCGTCGAAATTCTATGTTTATAGTAAATTTCGTCGAAATTCTATGTTTATAGTAAATTTCGTCGAAATTCTATGTTTATAGTAAATTTCGTCGAAATTCTATGTTTATAGTAAATTTCGTCGAAATTCTATGTTTATAGTAAATTTCGTCGAAATTCTATGTTTATAGTAAATTTCGTCAAAATTCTATATTTATAGTAAATTTCGTCGAAATTCTATGTTTATAGTAAATTTCGTCGAAATTCTATGTTTATAGTAAATTTCGTCGAAATTCTATGTTTACAGTAAATTTCGTCGAAATTCTATGTTTATAGTAAATTTCGTCCAAATTCTATGTTTATAGTAAATTTCGTCCAAATTCTATGTTTATAGTAAATTTCGTCGAAATTCTATGTTTATAGTAAATTTCGTCGAAATTCTATGTTGATAGTAAATTTCGTCGAAATTCTATGTTGATAGTAAATTTCGTCGAAATTCGAATTTTCTCGAAATTTTATTTAGTAAAAATTTCCTTGAAATTTTATATTTATCGAAAATTTCCTTCAAATTTTATTTATCGAAAATTTCGTCAAAATTTGTTAATTATTGAAAAATTCGTTGAAATTTTATATTTATCGAAAATTTCATTGGAATTTTACAAATATCGAAAATTTCATTGGAGTTTTACAAATATCGAAAATGTCGTCGAAATTTTATATTAATCGAAAACTTCGTCGAAATTTTATGTATCGAAACTTTCGTCAAAAATTTTTATTTATTGAAAAATTTGTTGAAATTTGATATTTATCGAAAATCTTTTATAATTATCGAAATTTTTTATTTATCGATAATTTCTTCAAAATTCTATATTTTATTGCAAATTTCGTTGAAATTTTATATTTATTGTAAATTTCCTCGAAATTTTATATTTAGAATATATTGTCGAAATTTTCTATTTATCGATAATTCTGTCGATATTATATATTTTTGTATATTATAATTTTTTATTTATCGAAACTGTCTTCGAAATTTTTTATTTATCGAAAAAAATCGTAAATTTATTATAAATTTTATATTTATCGAAAAATTCTGTCTATCGAAAATGTATATTTATCAAAAATTCGTCAAAATTTTATATTTATTCAAAATTTCTTTGAAATTGAACTGGGATATTGTCCTGGCTCAAGACCATTTTTTCAACTATATTTAATAGAATGCAAATTTATTTACAAATGGCATGGTGACATTTATTACTTGGCTGCAGAAATTTTAAATTTATTTTACCTTTTATAGGGTGCCTTACACACATAACAGGACAAATAAATTGTTAAATGTTTTCAACTCAGTTTACTCCTCCTCCCTGCTTTGACTGTGGCGTTTCTTTGTGGATTGTGGCTAACAAGCCCATAAACGAACTTCAGCCATTCAAAAGGCCAAAGAACAAACTAAAGGTAGAGAAGGTACAGTTCGGAAATCGGAAGCAAAATCGAAATTGAAACAAAAATTTAAAATGAGTTTTAATATTAAATCGAAAAGTGGACTACATAAGCTTAAGGGAATTTAAAATTGTGTGGTTTTTTGTTTTATCCTGGCAACGTGTGTGTTTTGTGTTTAGGACCGGAAATTGTTAAAAGGTTGGAGTTTAAACTTATTCCCTCCAACTCCCCGGTAAACCGGTGGTCAGTAAATGAACATGTTTGTTTTAGGGATATTTGCTTTGAAGTTGGGCCTTAGGCTGGGCTAAGGATACTATTACTGTACTCACTAAGAGCTCTATACAAGTGGTAGAAGTTTAGTTATTCATGCAGTTGGTTGGTTTGGAATGTTACTAACTTGTCGGCATAAATTATAGCAATCCAAACGGAAAAAACATGTTTGTCCTTTTGACTTACACCAGAGGTCAGATAACTTTAAGACTTCAAGTTAAAGTTAAATATTTTAAATATTATCTTTGTTACAACAAAATATATATTCTTCACATAATTCATTTTCACTCCAATAATAGTGGGATTTTCTCCGCCACCACTATTATTGTTGTCATTTTGCAATTTGAAATTTTAATATTTTTCCCAAAACGCTTTGACCTTACGCGCATCATGAATCAATGAATATTATGCAAATTTACAAATTTGTGTAATCTTGCAAATTTCCTTGGCCAAAAAATATGAATAACAAGGAGAACACAACAAAGAACATGACAACGCAGAAGAAGAAGATGAAAAACGCAAGATAATAAATCGCGTAATGAATTAAATGAATGAAAAGATGACAGATTTTCTGTTGCTGGCGCACAGAGTCAGTCCAGATAATTGTGTTACAATAAAATGAAAGCCATCATTGTGAACTCATTAAAAATGTCTGCTAAATTTGAATTTATGACAAATTTTTGAGTCAGTTCCATCCAACAAAAGACAAGATGGCAAAGTCGTGCCAAATCTCTTCTTCGGGCGGTTCACTTGAACTACAATGCACGATGGCGATGATGGCGACGACGGCAGCGAGGACGAGGACGAGCACTTGCAGCATAATTTGCTACAATAAATGACGACGAGAAAAACAACGACAACAAGAACTGGCGACGGACGGGGCCAAGCTGAGTGTAAGCAAACAAAACAAAAATGGCTAAAGACTTAATTAACGTGAAACAAGTGACGGGAAAAAACATGCAGTCAGTCCAGTCCGCCCGCCCGCTCGTCTGTAATTTGGGTTCTAGGCCAAAGGGCTATTCAATGGGGATTGAAGAAATAACAATGGTAAAGGATTTACACCTCTAGGATCTTGAATGACTCACAATAGTCTTCAATATTTTCCCGAAAGGTATTATTTATTTCTAATCCTTTCTATGTCTGCTCTCTCTCTCTCCCATAAACTATACAACTATTTCGCTCCCCGTTTGATAACCCTTTAGAACGGTCACGTCCGTCAGCCGTTGCATGCGGGGTGATACCCCCACAACATCGTTTAAACGCAATTTTACAAATGTCTGCTTTTGTTAATTGGAATTTCGTAAGAAACGTAACGAACGATAGCAAAAAATAAAAACAACTACAACAATTCCAATTTCCAGATTTACGTTTTGTGTTCTTTTTTTTTTGGTTCTTCATCCGTTCCAGGTCTTTCTTAACGACAAAAAGTAGTCGCACACTTTCTGATGAACCAAATTCAATTTCAGACTTACATGAATACAAACAACACACAACACCAACAACAATTGCACGACATGTGTGATTGTGTGTAGCGTGGCGTGTGTGTTCTTGTGTGTGAATGCGACCATGCGATTCACTCAGTGAATGCAAGTGAATGTGTCTTGACATTGTCACTTAAGTACTTGACTTGCTACTAGGCACTTGTTGTTGCTATTATGTGCTCTATGGAGCAGGGATAGATCCCTTAAGGGGCCTAAAAACGAGAGACTAGGGCCCAAGGGAGAAAATGTAGAAAACATATTAAAAATGGTCAGCTTTCCATAACAAAAATGTCTAAATTTTATATTTATAAATAATTTCATCGAAAATTAACATTTTGGCAAAATTTTATTTTTATAAAAAAATCGATGAAATTTTATTTTTATAAAAAAAAATTGATGAAATTTTAAATTTATAAAAATAATTGATGAGTTTTTAAATTTATAAAAAATTTCGATAAAATTTTTAATTTATAAAAAAAATTTATGACTTTAAATTTATAGAAAATTTCGATGAATTTTTAAATTTATAAAAAATTTAGGTGAAATTTTAAATTTGTAAAAAATTTCGACAAAATTTTATATTTATAAAAAATCGACGAAATTTTATTTATAGAAATTTATACAAAAATTCGACGATTATAAAGAAAATCGACGAAATGATATTATTATGTTAAAAAACATCGCTGAAATTTTATGTTAAAAAATTCGACGAAATATTTATAAAAAATGTCGTAAAAATTTTATATTTATAAAAATTTCATTGACATTTTATATTTAAAAAAATTTTATATTTATAAAAAATCGACGAAATTTTATTTATAGAAATTTATACAAAAATTCGACGATTATAAAGAAAATCGACGAAATGATATTATTATGTTAAAAAACATCGCTGAAATTTTATGTTAAAAAATTCGACGAAATATTTATAAAAAATGTCGTAAAAATTTTATATTTATAAAAATTTCATTGACATTTTATATTTAAAAAAATGATTGAATTTTTATATTTATAAAAAATTGTGTTACAGAGTTATATTTATAAAGAGTGATTTTTTTGAGGTTAGGATTTTCATGCATTAGTATTTGACAGATCACGTGGGATTTCAGACATGGTGTCAAAGAGAAAGATGCTCAGTATGCTTTGACATTTCATCATGAATCGTCTTACAAACGAACAACGCTTGCAAATTATTGAATTTTATTATCAAAATGCGTGCTCTGTTAAGAAAGTTCATTGCGCGCTTCCATTTTATGGTCAGTTTAATCGACCCACTGAAGCGGCTATTCGGGCTATTGTGACTAAATTTCGCACCAAATTTACATTGTTGGACATTAAACCACCAACACGCTTACGTAGAGTGCGAACTGAAGAAAATATCGCAGCTGTATCGGCCAGTGTTAATGATGACCACCAATTTTCGATTCGTCGCCGTTCGCACCAATTGGGTCTCTGTTACTCAAAAACGTGGAAATGCCAAAATTGGACTAAGCGGATGGACCACCTAAGACGCAGCCGCGGTCAACATTTAAATGAAATTATCTTCAAAAAGTAAATGTCATGGACCAATCTAACGTTTCAAATAAAGAACCGATGAGATTTTGCAAATTTTATGCGTTTTTTTTTTAAAAAAAGTTATCAAGCTCTTAAAAAATCACCCTTTAGTAGTAAATTTCTATTTATAGTAAATTTCGCCGAAATTCTATATTTATAGTAAATTTCGACGAAATTCTCTATTTATACTAAGTTTCGACGAAATTCTCTATTTATAGTAAATTTCGACGAAATTCTCTTTTTGTAGTAAATTTCGACGAAATTCTCTATTTATAGTAAATTTCGACGAAATTCTCTATTTATAGTAAATTTCGACGAAATTCTTTATTTATAGTAAATTTCGACGAAATTCTCTATTTATAGTAAATTTCGACGAAATTCTCTATTTATAGTAAATTTCGACGAAATTCATAAATTCCAAATTTCTTCGAAATTCTAAGTTTGTAGTAAATTTCGTCAAAATTCTATATTTATCGAAAATTTCGTCGAAGTTCTATGTTTATCAAAAATTTTGTCAAAATTCTATGTTTTTCGAAAATTTCGTCAAAATTCTATGTTTTTCGAAAATTTCGTCAAAATTCTATGCTTAACGAAAATTTCGTCGAAATTATATGTTTATCGAAAATTTCGTCGAAATTATATGTTTACAGAAAATTTCGTCGAAGCTATATTTCCAATGAAAGTAATTTTTTGGCCCCTAGGCCTCTGTATTATTACGGTCATGCTATTGTGTCGTGGTATTTAAAAAAAGCTGCCAGCTTTTTTCTTCTCAACACTTTGTTTTTTAAGCCTGATTACTTGAGAAAAAAATCAATTTCAATTCAATTATAGAATGTGTTTGTTTCATTTCGACGATACTATTCTGCCTCCACTTTTCTGTAGGCTTCATTCTTAAATTTAATTGAGTTTCTTTTGACTGGCCTTGTATTGTTGTGTGTGTGTGTCTTGTGTACAAAAACTAGCAACAGCCCTGCCCCAATTCAAAGGCCTTCCTCAAATTGGACATTGTTTGTGTTCCATAGAATCGGTGTTTGTTTTCGTTTATTCCTGCATATGTGTGTGTGTGCGTGTCTGATTGTGAAGGTGTTTCATTCTATCTTTGGGGGGAGGGAGACGAATGTTTGCTCATTTGGCATGGAACATTGCGTCACTGCATCCATTAGAAAAGTGCCAGTCACCGTCCATCCATCCATCCATGCAACAAATGACAGGCGGCAACCCACTCAAGTGAAAGGTGATTGCAAATTTAAATCAAATAACAAACAAACGAGAAACTTTGTTGCATTTAATTGTTTTGTTTAATTGCTGGCACTGACTGACATTTTCTCTTAATGAAATCGATATCGTTTGAATGGTGAGGTGCAAATTGTGGCTTTGAGAAAGTGATCGATATACATTTGATTACATGTTTACAGCTTTCTTCGCGCTACTATTTTTATTAAGAATTGTTTGTGTTATTTGTGAATAACACTGAAGCTTTTCATTGCATTACAGGGTCCTCACTCACACTATGATATGGTGTGGGAATTTTCGATAAATATAGAATTTCGACGAAATTGACTATAAACATAGAATTGCGACGAAATTTTCCATAAACATAGAATTTCGACGCAATTTTCGATAAACATAGAATTTCGACAAAATTTTCGATAAACATAGATTTTCGACAAAATTTTTGATAAACATAGAATTTCGACGAAATTTTTGATAAATAGAATTTCGACGAAATTTTCGATGAACATAGAATTTTCGATAAACATAGAATTTTCGATAAACATAGAATTTCGACGAAATTTTAGATAAACATAGAATTTCGACGAAATTTTTTATAAACATAGAATTTCGACGAAATTTGCTATAAACATAGAATTTCGACGAAATTTTCGATAAACATAGAATTTCGACGAAATTTACTATAAACATAGAATTTCAACGAAATTTTGGATAAACATAGAATTTTGACGAAATTTTCGGTAAACATAGAATTTCGACGAAATTTTCGTTAAACATTTAAAAATAGAATTTCGACGAAATTTTCGATAAACATAGAATTTCGACGAAATTTACTATAAACATAGAATTTCAACGAAATTTTGGATAAACATAGAATTTTGACGAAATTTTCGGTAAACATAGAATTTCGACGAAATTTTCGTTAAACATTTAAAAATAGAATTTCGACGAAATTTTCGATAAACATAGAATTTCGACGAAATTGACTATAAAAATAGAATTTCGACGAAATTGACTATAAACATAGAATTTCGACGAAATTGACTATAAACATAGAATTTCGACGAAATTGACTATAAACATAGAATTTCGACGAAATTGACTATAAACATAGAATTTCGACGAAATTGACTATAAACATAGAATTTCGACGAAATTTACTATAAACATAGAATTTCGACGAAATTTACTATAAACATAGAATTTCGACGAAATTTACTATAAACATAGAATTTCGACGAAATTTACTATAAACATAGAATTTCGACGAAATTTACTATAAACATAGAATTTCGACGAAACTTACTATAAACATAGAATTTCGACGAAATTTACTATAAACATAGAATTTCGACGAAATTTACTATAAACATAGAATTTCGACGAAATTTACTATAAACATAGAATTTCGACGAAATTTACTATAAACATAGAATTTCGACGAAATTTACTATAAACATAGAATTTCGACGAAATTTACTATAAACATAGAATTTCGACGAAATTTACTATAAACATATAATTTCGACGAAATTTTCGATAAATATATATCGTTAAACATTTAAAAATAGATTTTCGACGAAATTTTCTACAAAAATAGAATTTCGACGAAATTTTCGATAAAAATAGAATTTCGACGAAATTTACTATAAACATAGAATTTGGACGAAATTTTTGATAAACATAGAATTTCGACGCAATTTTCGATAAGCAGAGAATTCTTTCTGGTGCTTATAGTGCCTCAAAATATAGCAATTTCTAAATAATATAAAATTCATATTAGACAGTGTTTTGTATTTGGCATTTGTACTTCATATAAATTTAAATTGCTTATTTTTTAAATAGAAAATGTTCTTCATTTTATTGCCATTTCATTTCTTTAATGTCAACAAACTTATTTCGACCACAAATCTCGGTTTAACCACGACGGAAATAAACTAAACCACCAACAAATGTTATCTAAATTAGAACAACGATACAGAGCAATCAGCCAGGCAGTCAGTCAGACAAACAGACAGACAGACAAACACACAAACAAACGCCGTACAATAACCCAGAGTTATTTGAACATTTGAACCAATAACATATACAGAGTCAACAAGCAAACATAAACAAGTCGAATATGAAATTTGAGCAATATAGGTTTGTTCCCGCACCTTGGCATCGCATAAAAGTTAACCGGAGAAGGAGAAGAAGTGAAAGTATGAAAGCCAATTAAACGTAATATGTAGTATATATATAGAGGGGGAATACGACTAATTTAGTCGTATTTGAACATTAGTTGGCAACCGTTTTACAAGTGTTTGCAACATGGTCTGACGGCGGCGGGAAAAACAAATTAATGCTAAAAATCCTAATATACAACTGCAGTGCATAACCGTCATCACCAGTTTGAATTAAATGCTGCTGCTGTTGCTGCTACACTGGGCAGTCATCCAACTGCTGGCCAAGACTGGGGTGGCGGACAGGGGTTGTGTTATAATTTTATCGTTACATTTCAAAGTGTCGTTTCGTTTTCCCCAGCAGCAGCACCAACAACAACAAGGACAGCCAACATTATTTGTGAAATTTGCAAAAATTCTTTTATAAACAATTTCATTTTATAATCCACTCGCAGTCATTATGACTTCCCCAACAACATGGTTGGGTGAAATCGTAAATGTAGACAGCCACACTGTGTTGGCCTGCCTTAAATGGTGCTGGGAGTGTGTATGTGTGTGTGTTTTAATGCAAATGCTGTTTGTTTGTGTAATACCAACAATTATTGTTGTTGCCGTTGCTGTCGCTGTTGTTATTATTATTATTGTAATTGTAAATATTAATGTTATCACTGTGGCCATAACAGCTCAACACACACATACACACTCACACACCATTAGACATACGACCAACACCGGTTTAGGTACTTACACAGATAGCCATTTGGACGAACGAACGAACAAACAGACGGAAAACATCCATTGATCCGGAAGAAGAGCAACAGTATTTAGTTTGTTTGTGTTTGTGTTGATTTTGGACGCAATTTCATATTCATTGCCGCAACAATTTCATTACTTTTCTCGGTGGCAATTCACAAAATGATTGCGGTAATGATATGGGCGGGGGAAAAAAGTCATTTAGGCATTTGACTGCTATTGACAATATAATATCAAACCAAGAGTGGTAAGGGGGGAGTAGGTGCTTATGTCCGAATCATATGTGTCTATTGAAATTGGTTGCCACGAAATATCTAATGATATGCGTTCGATAATTTATATTTTGTTAAATGGGGGCGCTGCGCAAAAGCTCGCTTTACTTTCTGTACAAATTATAGTTGATATGAAAATAATTTGTTTAGAAATACATCTGTTACAAAATCAATTGTTATAGAAAATGGCTTGAATATAATGAAAAATTTGTAAACATATCACTTCAATAAAATTGAAAAATATTCCAATTTTAGAAAATCCAGAAACACATAAAATTGAATATATGTGTCTGTTAATGTCGGACAGCAAATTTTCATGGACTCTATTAGATTATACATCTCCAATAAGATGACAACTTAAAGCCATAAAATGTCTCACAAGTACAGATTTCGGGGTCGTAAAGTTAATTTTGTCGATATTCTATGTTTATATCAAATTCCATTGAAATTTTTTATTTAGAATGAATTTTGTTGACATTTTTTAATTAGAGTGTATTTTGTCGAAATTCTATGTTTATAGTAAATTTCGTCTATATTCTATGTTTATTGCAAATTTCCTCGAAATCTTTTATTTTTGAAAATCTAGTCGAAATTTTATGTATGTCGAAAATTTCGTCAAAATTCTATGTTTATCGAAAATTTCCTCGAAATTCTCTGTATATCAAAAATTTCCTCAAAATTCTATGTTTATCGAAAATTTTATCGAAATTCCATGTTTATTGAAAATTTCGTTGAAATTCTGTGTTTATTGAAAACTTCGTCTAAATTATATTTTTGTAAATTCGCCGAAATTCTATGTTTATCAAAAATGTCATCCAAAATCTATATTTATACTAAATTTCGTCGAAATTCTATGTTTATAGTAAATTTCGTCGAAATTCTATGTTTATAGTAAATTTCGTCGAAATTCTATGTTTATAGTAAATTTCGTCGAAATTCTATGTTTATAGTAAATTTCGTCGAAATTCTATGTTTATAGTAAATTTCGTCGAAATTCTATGTTTATAGTAAATTTCGTCGAAATTCTATGTTTATAGTAAATTTCGTCGAAATTGTATGTTTATAGTAAATTTCGTCGAAATTCTATGTTTATAGTAAATTTCGTCGAAATTCTATGTTTATAGTAAATTTCGTCGAAATTCTATGTTTATAGTAAATTTCGTCGAAATTCTATGTTTATAGTAAATTTCGTCGAAATTCTATGTTTATAGTAAATTTCGTCGAAATTCTATGTTTATAGTAAATTTCGTCGAAATTCTATGTTTATAGTAAATTTCGTCGAAATTCTATGTTTATAGTAAATTTCGTCGAAATTCTATGTTTATAGTAAATTTCGTCGAAATTCTATGTTTATAGTAAATTTCGTCGAAATTCTATGTTTTTGATAATTCATCGAAATTCTGTGTTTAACAAAAATTTCGTAGAAAATTTATGTTTATCGAAAATTTCGTCGAAATTCAATGTTTATATTAAATTTCTTCGAAATTCTTTGTTTATATTAAATTTCGTCGAAATTTCATATTTTTAAAAATCTTGTTGAAATTTTAAATTTTCGAAAATTCGTCGAAATTCTATGTGTACAGTAAATTTCGTCGAAATTCTATCTTTAAAGTAAATTTCGTAGAAATTCTATGCTTTTCGAAAATTTCGTCGAAATTCTATATTTATCGAAAATTTCGCCGAAATTCTATATTTGCAGTAAATTTTTTTTGTCCAATTTATTTTTTTGAAAAATTTCGTCAAAATTTTAGATTTTTGAAAATCTCGTCAAAATTTTACATTTTTTGAAAATCTCGTCAAAATTTTACATTTTTTTAAAAATCTCGTCAAAATGTTATATTTTTGAAAACATCGTCAAATTTTATATTTTGGAAAATTTTGCCGAAATTTATATTTTGGAAAATTTTGCCGAAATTTATATTTTTGAAAATCTCGTCGAAATTTATATCTTTGAAAATCCCGTCAAAATTTTATATTTTTGAAAATCTTGTCGAAATTTATATTTTTGAAAATCTCGTCGAAATTTTATATTTTTTAAAATCTCGTCGAGATTTTATATTTTTGAAAATCTCGTCAAATTTTATATCTTGGAAAATTTTGTCGAAATTTATGTTTTTGAAAATCTCGTCGAAATTTATATCTTTGAAAATCCCGTCAAAATTTTATATTTTTAAAAATCTCGTCGAAATTTATATTTTTTAAAATCTCGTCGAAATTTTATATTTTTAAAAAAATTTATATTTTTTTAAAATCTCGTCGAATTTTGATATTTTTTAAAATCTCGTCGAAATTTTATATTTTTGAAAATCTCTTCAAATTTTATATTATATATAATATATATTATATATTATTTATATTATATATTATATATTATATAGAATTTTGTCAAAATTTATATTTTTGAAAATCTCGTCGAAATTTTATATTTTTGGAAATCTCGTCGAAATTTTATATTTTTTGAAAATCTCGTCAAAATTTTATATATTTTTTATAAATCTCGTCAAAAGTTTATATTTTTGAAAATCTCGTCAAATTTTATATTTTTGAAAATTTTGTCGAAATTTACATCTTTGAAAATCTCGTCGAAATTTATATTTTTGAAAATCTCGTCGAAATTTGATATTTTTTAAAATCTCGTCGAAATTTTATATTTGTGAAAATCTCGTCAAAATTTTATATTTTTGAAAATCTCGTCGAAATTTATATTTTTGAAAATCTCGTCAAAATTTAATATTTTTGAAAATCTCGTCGAAATTTTATATTTTAATCTATAAAAAATCCTCGAAACGGTTTGAAGTTTTTGTGGAAAAGTCCGGTTATGACAACTGTGCAAGAGCCATAAATCCTCCATTATTCTTATAGAAATAGTTATTCCTTCCCTTTATCCACCTAAAAACATCTTTGGAAAGTAAATTGATTCTACTAATTGAAAAGTTAAATCCCACTATTCTTTTTCGCACACAAAACCAATCCAGATCAATCAGTAATAAAATGAAACAAAAACTGAAAAACGTGTCATTTTATGTTGGCGATTATTTACCAAAATATACACTCGCCATAAACAACTACCAGTTTTGTTAAAACTCACACCTCATGTTGCCAAAACAATCAAGTCAAGTCGCCTCGTTTCCGATCGACTTTTAAGTGAGTAGGTATCTTCACCAAAAAAAATAATCATACTCCTCCCACTGCATGCTCGCTCGCTCATGTTGATTGACACACATACTGCTTCTCTTCCGTACTCTGAGCACATCGATATGATTAATAATTTTCGCGGGGTGATTTATTGTTTAAAATGAATTTAAAACCACAATAAAGCCATACAAATTGGGCTTGAACAATGGAAAAGAAGAAAAATACGATTTTTTTCTGTTACAAAACAAAAAACATAAAAACACCCCTGAAAGCAGCGAAATCGCATTAACCAACATCAACAACACGGACAACGACAGCGACGACGACGGAGACGGCTACGTTAACAAAAATTAACCTTGAACTTTATTTGGACGAATTGTGAACAAAATAAATTTCAAATAATGGCCGCAGAATTATGTACGGGAATATGTCGGTGGCGTTGATTGTCGAAGCATAAATTATTTGGTGAATTTGCTGTTTTAAAAAATAAAACAAAAAACCTGCCGGCCGGCGGTTTAAACTGAAAATGTGAAATACTTTGCTGGCGAACATAGGGATATGACCGAAGGATGATGTAAACTTTAAAGCAAAAAAAAAACAAGGTTAAAACTAGGCATTCAAATGGGAAGCGGTTTTTGCTAGAGGAAGAACTATCCTAATTCAAAGTAATTCGAGTTTTATGGAATTTATGTGTATAGTTGTCTATTTTTTATTCGATCACATTTTTCTGCAATAAGCTGACCTATTGAAGAAATACTGAGAAAATGCGAAAAAAATAAAATTCTTCTTCACAAGTGCATTGTTTTCTTTCAGAACGTGAAGTGTGAAATATTTTAAAGAAATCAAAAAATACTTCTGGTGATAGACAAAATATTGTTGCACATCGTTGAATTTTACTACACAAATAAAATAATAGTATATGGTTGCCCGGGTATCCTAGGCTTTTAGGGGAGGACAAATATTTTTGCGAAACTCATGCCCTCTACTTATAAATAAAATAAAAAATATTTTTTATAATTTTAATTTTTTGAAATTACAATTCTCCTGCAAAAATGTTTCCATATATTGAGATATTGTCGAAAATACTTATCAAAATTATAATTCAATTATATTTAAAAATTTGTTATAAGACAACAATTAAAATATCCTAAAAAATACGGATTTGATAAAGGCATTCCCCTCGACCAATTTTACCCACTTGTATTAGCAACCGTTCACATAGCCAGAGGAGCCTGCACACTGATTTTCGTTATTCAAGGAACAGTCATTTGGTGGTACCACTTTTCTCCATTTTTCATCGTAAATGAATTTCGAAAAATGACTTTATGTTGCCCGTATGAATGGAATTTCATGACTAGAGTTTTAGCAGTTTGTTTGGTACTATTTGTATCCCTATTTTCCCATTTGACCCTTAAAAATACAAATTTCGAAAACTATATTTATGTTATCTACATAGGCAAGGGAATCTATACACTCATTTCATGCAGCCTTTTGGTTGGTACCATTTTTATCCCTCCTTTACCATTTTGACTTAAAATACTTATTTCTTAGAATGTTTTTTTCTTGAGCGTCTACACAGTTAGAGAAATGTATGCATTCAATTTCAGGATTTCAACTTCAGCCCTTTAGTTGGTACCATTTGTATTCCTCTTTTGCCATTGTGAACCTACAACTTAACATTTTCTATAAATCTATTTTTGTTGCGCGTCTATATAGGCCGAGGAAATTGGGTGAATTTCATGTTACCTTCACATGTTTGATTGTTACTATTTTATCCCTATTTCCCATTTTGACCCTTAAAAGTATGAATTTCGAGAAATCTCTTATTCGACTTTTACCCCTTAAAAGTACGAATTTTGAAAAATACCTTTATTTTATGTGGCTACGCACTTAGAGGGATTTACACTTCAAATTGCATTTTTCTAGCTATTGTCGTTTGATTGATGGCTGGTACCATTTTTATCCCTTTTTGCCCTTATTCACTCCCTAAAATTATAAATTTTGTAAAAAAATCACTTTGTGGTATGCGTTCACGATATATAAGGAGTTTACGCACAACATTTGGTTGGTACCATTTTTATCCCTCTTTTCCGATTATACCCCTTAAATGTACGAATTTTGAAAAATACCTTTATCTTATTTGGCTACACAATTAGATGAATGTATACACCAAATTCCAATCTTCTAGCTATTGTCGTTTGGTTGATCGTTGGTACCATTTTTATCCCTTTTTGTCCTTTATTTTCACTCTCTAAAAATATCAATGTTGTCTTCATGTTGCCCTTCTACACAGAGAAATGTATGTACTAAGATGGTACCTTTTTATACTTCTTTCCAATTTTGACCCTAAAAGTACAAATTTGGAAAAATCATTTTGTTTTGGGCGTCTACTCAGAGGAATGTATGTACTCAATTGCATGATTGTAGATGGAGCTTTTTGGTTGGTACCATTTTTATCCCTCATGTATAAAAATAAAATGTTGTCCCTCCAAAATACAAATACATATATGCACACAATTTCAGGATTTCAACTTCAGCACTTTAGTTGGTACCATTTTTATCCCTCTTCCCAATTTTGACCCAAAAAAGTACGAATTTTACGCGTCTACATAGCCAAGTACGAATTTCAAAAAATAGCTTTATTTTGCGCTTTCAGAGGATAACTTCACCTATTTAGTTGGTACTATTTTTATCCCTCTTTGCCCATTTATCCCTTGAACTTACGAATTTCAAAAAATTCCCTTATTTTATGTATATACACAATTAGAGTGGTACACACGCCAAATTTCATGTTTATAGCTGTTGTCGTTTGATTGATCGGTGGTACCATTTTTATCCCTCCTTACCCTTATCACCATCTAAAAGTATGATTTTTGATTAAAATCACGTTGTGGTCTGCATTCACGCTATATAAGGAGTTAACGTACTAAATTTGATGGCTACCATTTTGATCCCTCTTTTTCAAATTTACCCCTTAAAAGTTCGAATTTGGAGAAATAACTTTATTTTATGTAGCTACACAATTAGAATGCAAATTGCATGTTTCGAGCTGTTGTCGTTTGATTGATCGTTGGTACGATTTTTATCCCTTATTCATCTGCCAAAAGTATTAATTATGATAAAAATCATAAAAATTGTCTATATTTTCCTTACAAAATTTTGTCCCACAGCCCATCTGACATCGAATCAGTCATGCCAATATATCAACATCCTATTCGAGCATGCCAAGATAAATGATTTTCTGCGGTTGTTTATTAAACAACATTGGCAAAACATCAAATCCAGCACTTTCTAAGGTTATTTTGTGGTGGGTAATTGAAGTTATAGCCATGCCATGTCATACCTCCGACCAAAGCCAAAAACAAGCTACGCTCCGCAAAATAATGGCATCAGAGAAAAAAAAATGTTGTTGCAATTTCATTAATGTTTCTGTTCAATATGAACAAAATTTAGGTTTAAATAACTTTTTCGCCAGCTATGTTGTGGGTAAATTATTATCAAATTTGGCGTTAGAGACACATACCACAAAAAATAGCCAGTCATTGAGCGATTGACTGGCTAAAAACTTTATGAATTTCATGACGTTGGCGATGATGTTGAAGATTATCATGCTGGCGCTGGTGTTGTGTTGTTGGTCTCGCTTGGTCAATATTGTGTGTTACCTCAGAGCTTTGAACGTGATTTGGCAATTTTCACTTTGTATGTTGTGTGTGGATTTTCTCTTGATAGGTTTTTTCGTGGTATGTACACCAACACCAACCACTTAGCAACGTCATGTGGGATTAGCCAAGTGCTGTTTTTTTTCGCTCAAATATTTTTTCTTTAAATATTTTGACTAAGGCGTTTTCCATCTTCAGTGGCATTTTCCACAAATACCTCTTAGCATGGGATATTTAAGATTTGCGATTTTTCAAAAATTTCAACAATCACAATGACACATCCAAAAAAAGTTCGTCATTGGCTTGGACCTACCATACAGCTTTTTTGGCATTCAAAGCGCTCGCGCGCGCTCGCTCGCTCTCTCGCATAACGTTACATTGAAACGCCACCACGAGATTCTCTATGGACGAATGTTTGATTTGAAATTCATAATCTACACGGTATATTCACATATCGTGTATGTGAATAAAAATACATGACGGCGATGATGTCTGCGAGCTGGCGTTTCAAATAACAAATTAGCAAGAAGAAGAAAAAACAACCACGCCAACAGTGGCCACAAAATACCGTAGAAATGTGGCACAATGACCGCTCAAAGTTTAATGACTCTGTTCGTCGGCGGTTTTGTTTCTGTTTTTTTTTTGTCAGTCTGAATGTTAAATGTGCACGGTTTTAAATGAATATTAAAAAATCATAAAATTTAACTTGGACAAGAAAACAACTTGAAGATGAGGCGCTTTGATATCCAAATGAAAAGACAAGACAAGAGCAAGACAAGACAAAAGCAAGCTGTGGAACACTGGTCTACATAGTCGTAGGAATTTATACACCCTATTTTAATTACTTTAACTCAACTTCAGTCATTTAGATGGTACCATATTTATCCCTCTTTTCCGATTTTACCCCTTGAAAGTACGAAATTTGAAAAACACTTTTATTTTATGTAGCTTCACAATTGGATGAATATACGCTTCAAATTTCATGTTTCTAGCTGCTGTCGTTTGATGAATCGTTGGTACCATTTATATCCCTTTTTGCCCGTTTTCACTCCCTAAAAATATAAATTTTGTAAAAAAGTCACTTTGTGATGTGCGTTCACGCTATATAAGGAATATATGTACAAAATTTGGATGGTACTATTTTCATCCCTTTTTTTAAATTTTACCCCCAAAAATACAAATTCCGAAAAATTCCTTTATTTTACTTGTCTACGCAATTTGAGTGATGTAGTCTCCAAATTTCATGTTTTCAGCTGTTGCCGTTGGATTAATCGTTGTTACCATTTTTATCCCTTTTTGCCCTAAAAGTATATTTAAAAAATCACTATGTGGTGTACGTTGACGCTATATGAGGAGTTTACATACCAAATTTGGTTGGTACTATTTTTATCCCTCTTTTTTCAATTTTATCCCTTAAAAGTACGAATTTTGAAAAACACTTTTATTTTATGTGGCTACGCAATTAGAGGGATTTACATTCCAAGTTTTATGTTTCTAGCTGTTGTCGTTTGATTGAGCGTGGGTACCATTTTTATCCCCTTTTTGCCTTTATTCACCCTAAAGTATGAATTTTAATAAAAAAATACGTTTTGGCGTGCCTTCAGGCTAAATAAGAAGTAAACGTACCAAATTTGTTTGGTACCATTTTCCGATTTTACCCCTTAAAAGTAAAAATTTTGAAAAAACATTTATTTTATGTGGCTACGCAATTAGAGAGTTTTACACTCCAAATTACATGTTTCTAGCTGCTGTCGTTTGATTAATCGTTGGTACCATTTTTATCCCTTTTTGTCCTTTTCCACTCCCTAAAAATATAAATTTTGTAAAAAAGTCACTTTGTGATGTGCGTTCATATAAGGAGTTTACGCACAAAATTTGGTTGGTACCATTTTTATGCCTCTCTTCCGATTTTACCCCTTAAAAGTACCAATTCCGAAAAATTCTTTTATTTTACCTGTCTACGCAATTAGATGAATGTACACTGCAAATTTCTGTTGCCTTTATACACCCTAAAGTAAGAATTAAAAAAAACGCTTTGGTGTGCCTTCAGGCTAAATAAGAAGTAAAGGTGCCAAATTTGGTTGGTACCATTTTTATCCCTCTTTCCCGGTTTTACCCCTTAAAAGTACGAATTTTGAAAACACCTTTATTTTATATGGCTACACAATTAGAAGAATGTGCACTATAAATTTCATGTCGTTTGATTGCTCGTTGGTACCATTTTTATCCCTTTTTGTCCTTATTCACTCTCTAAAAATATCAATTTTGTTAAAAAATCGCCATATAAGGAGATTACGTATAAAATTTAATGGGTACTATTTTTATCCCTCTTTTCGGATTTTATCCCTTAAAAGTACGAATTTTGAAAAATTCCTTTACTTGACTTGTCTACGCAATTAGAGGTATTTACAGTCCAAATTCTATATTTCATTTTTGTTGATCGTACCATTTGTATCCCTTTTTGTCCTATTTCACCCCCAAATATTACGAATTTCAAAAAAACACGGGCCAAATACGAAAGAAATTAAAAATTTTTTTATTTTAGTTTTTTCGTTTGCATTTTTTTGGTCTGTAATCAATATTTGATTTGAACTGGGATATTGTCCTGGCTCAAGACCATTTTGCTTTATGCAAACGAAAAAACTAAAACAAATGAGCGTTGGCACGGCAGAAGTATTACTGGGTAACTATACCTGCATATACACATACTTACATACGCAACTCAATGAGATGCTTGTAAGATGGCATGTGTGCTTTGTTACTTGGTGCGATTTTTTAAACGCAAATTCGGCAAGTGAGTTGTGATTCTCGTTCGTTTGTGAGAATCATCTCCTTATAGAGGCCGGGTTTGATGTTGAAAAGTCGCTGCGAAGCCACTTGAAAAGACTTTTGACATGGTCGAAATCATGATCGTGATAGTCTGCAGCCAAGTAATAAATGTCACCATGCCATTTGTAAATAAATTTGCATTCTATTAAATATAGAAGCAAAATGGTCTTGAGCCAGGACAATATCCCACTTCAAATCAAATATTGATTACAGACCAAAAAAATACAAACGAAAAAACTAAGACTATTATAAAAAAAGAAAACAGTCTATCGTCTTTTTTGGATTACACATATAAAATTGTTATCAGACCTTATATAAACCTTTTAAAATTGCCCGCATCGATCAGTTGATAGTATATTTTCCTCATTTAAAAGTTTGCTACTGAAATTGTAAATTGTCTACATGAAATTCTCAATTCTCCGCTGAAACTAAAATTATTTCGGCCATACAATTTATTAAGTCGGACACCTTTTCCAATGTAAACCAACCCTAGTTTCGGTTAATCAAAAACAACTAAAGCGACCGTCACCGCTAGTGTGTATGAGAGGAAAATCGCCATAGCATCACATGTTATTTTCCAGTTTCTCAACGCCTCCTCTCGCTCCACCATCCTCTCATGATGACCAGTTTAATCATTCGGAAACGTATAAAAATCCCATTAGAGCGTCTGCTGTTGTTGCTGCTGCCTCTGCCGGGTGATTGCGGTCATTGATCTCATTCACATATGTTGGCATGATTTAAACAAATTTATGTTAATTTTATGGCCAAATAAATATTAACAAACTCTGAGAAACGGTAAAAGTTTCGACAAATGCAAAAATATGTTTATTGTTGTCGAGCAGACTGTAGTGTGTTAATTGTGATACACTACAGATATGTAAGTTTTTTTTTGTGATATCAATGGGAACACTCTATTATGGCATGTAAAGGGGGGACATGACTACTTCATGTAAAATAGTATAAATGCTGTCGACAAGGGAGAGAGGGCAGCGGAGAAACATCAACATATGTATTATGATGGTATCACAATCTATGTATTTTCTAATGTGTACCGAGACGAGAGTCTTACCAAAAAGTTGATGGCATGTTTAAAGTCTCTGGAGGAAACAGAATATCAGAACCAAATAGAATATCAGAATATCAATAATACCAATAAATAATAATAATAAACCAAGAAATAGGTATTTCTCTAAGAATTATTTAGCCCGAGCTGAGCCAAATATAATATCTATAATCAATACCAGTTTACACACAAACTGACATCTATAACTCTCGGTTTATCCTTTATGTTAACGGAGCTACACGAGGTTAATAAATTTGAAATATCAGTGAAATAGCTAAACAATTTTCTGAAAATTAATAAAAAAATATTTGAAGCGATTTTAATTATTTGCATACATATTTATATCAAAGATAAGTATGTTATAGATCAAATATATGAACTGATATGATATGGACAGCCACAAAAAACACACATTTTCTATTTCGAATTACAAAAGAATAACTTATTTCCAAAATTAAAAAGATAAATATTTTTCTAAATTAACAAAATACAATTTTCATGTACAAAAATATTTTTATTTACCAATTGAAAAATGAATAAAAAATATCCTTTTCTAAATTAAAAAATATTTTATTCAAAAATAATTATATTTCTCCATATTAGAATATACTAGCTAACAGTTTTTTAATTAAAAAACATTTTTAATATCTAACATATAAACACTTAGTTTAAAAAAAAATTATGAATATAAAAATAACTACAGTTTTATTTACAAATATTTTATTATAAATATTTTTAAATAAATAAATAAATGAAACATGCATATTTTTTATATATTTTTTATTCTTAAAAAGTAAATATTTTTTTTCATTAAATTTTAAATTAAAAAATATTTTTTTCTAAATTAAAAATATTGCTTAACAGTTTATAAATATTTAGTTTCTGAATAAAAAAAATTCAAGAGTTAAAAAGTGATTATAATTTTATTTACAAATATTTTATTATAATAAAAACTAATATTTTGTTCTAAAATTAAAAATACACATTTTTTCCTTGATGAAAAAATAAATAATTTTTTTATTAATTTTAAATTAGCAAGTATTTTTTAATTAAAAAATTTGTTAAATATTATATATTTCTTTTTTACATTAAAAAAATAAAATTTTCATGAATTTAGAAAAATATATACAATATTTTTTTTAGTTAGAAGTAAATAAATATTATATTCTATATAAAATATGTACATTTTAAAAAATATATAATATCTGCAAATTTAAATACTTTTTTTAATATCTTGCAAATTTAAATTTTTTTTTAAAAATTAAATATTTCTTCTACAGTTTTTCTATTATTTTTTTTAGTTAGAAGTAAATAAATATTATATTCTATATAAAATATGTACATTTTAAAAAATATATAATATCTGCAAATTTAAATACTTTTTTTAATATCTTGCAAATTTAAATTTTTTTTTAAAAATTAAATATTTCTTCTACAGTTTTTCTAAATTAAAATAAAAAATAAAGTCACTTTTTATTATAAATCACAAAATAAATATTTTCCAAAAAAAATATTATCTTGCAAAATTTAAATACTTTTTAAATTCGAAAAGTAATAAAATTTTGAAAATCAATTTATTTAATTTTAAAACTGTAAATAATATTTCTACAATATATTTTTTCTAAACTAAAAAAACAAATTTCATATTTATTCATGTCCTTACATTTAAAATAAAAATATTTGTTCTTATTTTTTTCTCTACTAAAGGCAGATATAATTTTAAAATCACGATATAAAGGAAAGTAATTGGAAAATAATATTTTCATGAATTGTATAAAAAAATATTTTTTGAAATTAAAAAAAGTATATTGTAAATAAAAATAGTTACAAATATATTGAAAAATAAATATTATTTTGCAAAATTTTAATATTTTTAATTTATAGTTTAAGAAAGTATTTTTATTCTAAATTATTTTTTTATTTCTAAATTAAAAATATAAAATTAGTTTTTATTTATACATAAATCAAAAAAAAAACTGTATTAAAATTATTTTTTTTATTAAATTAAAAATAGTAAAAACAAAAAATATTTGTTTAAAATAAAAAATAAGTATTTGTTTCTAAATGTACTTCTTCAAACAGAGATTCTTTTAAAATCACTCTATAAATTCGATAATATTTTCTTGAATTAAAAATAAAAAAATTCTTTTATTCAATAAAAGTTGGAATAAAAATAAGTTATATTTTACAAAATTAAGTTATTTTTTATTTAAATATTAAAAATTAAAGAAAGAAAATATTTTTTACAATATGTTTTTTCTATATTAAAAAATAAAATTTATTTTTTTTAATAAAATATATTTTTTAATTGGCAGTGGTGAAAATATATAATATTTTTCTTTTTCAATTCAAAAAATATTTATTTAAAAATTTAATTTCAAATTTAATAATTAAATTTAACAAAAGAAAATGTTTTTTCTTTTTTAAATTAAAAAACATATATTTTTTCTAAATTAAAAAATAAGTTTACTTCCTTTTTAAAAATAGTAAAAATAAATTTTATTTTTCTATTTTAAATAAAAAATAAATATTTTTTAATTAAAAACAAAAAAATATGTTTTCTAAATAATTACAGATATTTTTAAAATCTCTCTATAGAGCTCCAAACTTGTTTTTACTTACATTTTATTACACACGTCATCAAAAACAATATAAATATATAGATATAAATTTTAACTTGAATATTTCTTGTTAATTTTACTTCCTTCCAGCTACCAATATCTTGAAGCTAAGAAATTTTATTCTATCCCTGCCTCACTGTGCTACGACGGAATAATTTATCCGTTATTTTGTTGTACAAACAATTCATAACGTTCATATTGACATTACACCGAGAGTGTTTGTGTGTCTATTTGTTGCAGATAAATATTTATTTTTGTATCTCCGTTTTTTTTTTCAAAACATACATTCGCACAAAATGTAAACTTTTGTTTGCACATTTATTGCAAGTTTACAACCCCAAAAGGGTTATTCTTTTTTTTTGCATTTTGCTCAAAGAGCTACGAAACATTTGAAGTCTGTGTGGCCGGGGCAATAACATGAAATACAGCTGTATAAATAAATTATATATGCCATAGCTACAAAGAGAGTTGTTGCTGTTGTTGAAATATGTGCGTGTGTGCACACTTATGTACATAAGTGTAAGCATTTGCTTTGCAAATTGTTTTTTCTTCTTCTTCTTTTTTATAAATTATAAATAATTATTTTCACTTTTTTTCTGCCGATGTTTTTTTCTTTTTTGCTGGCAGAAAAAAACGAGTAAAGAAAAACAGAATTAACAATTCTTTGTTCTTTTCTTAGCCTTGAGGGCAAGCTTGTTTCTTGTTTTTTTGGCTGGGCAAACTGACAAAGAAATAAAGAATTCGTTGAAGAAACTTTGCCATTTTTTGCTGGCTGGTATAATTTTTGCATTCATTTTGTGTTTTTTTTTTGTTAACATTTGACCCGATTAAACACTTCCAAGATGAAATTTCGAATGAATGGGGGGGGGGGGAATTGATAAAGAAAGAAATCGACCAGAGTACCCGAAGAGAGAAAGTGTTGAAATATTATTGGGTTAGTAAGGTGTTGGAATTAATGGGAGATCATCAAAAAAGGTTATTAAAACGAAGAAAAGTGGCGCACGGCTATCAGACAGAAGCGTCGAACCACAAAGGGTAATCAATAAAATCTATTGTCTTCGAAAAGATGGACATAAGTCTGCCAAACTTACAAAGGAAAGGGGTAAAGGCACTAAAAATTGGGGGCAATGAAGAAAGAGTAGTCAAAATTTATATAAAAGGTTGAATACTTAAATTTAATCAAATAATGCCTTTGAAGATTGAACAGAACAGGTTAGATAGCTGTGAGTGCAATATGGCAACCGTAGACAAAAAATATTTATTATTTTTTATTTTATTTTTTTATATTTTCAATATATTTAATATTTCCAATATTTTTAAAATTTTTAATATTTGCAATATTTTTAATTTGTGTTTTTAATATTTTTATTATTTTTAATATTTTTATCATTTTTAATATATTTAATATTTCTAATATTTTTAACATTTCTCATATTTTTAATTTTTCTAATATTTTTAATGTTTTTAAAATATTCAATATTTTCAATATTTTCAATATTTTCAATATTTTTAATATTTTAAATTTTAATATTCTAAATATTTTTAATGTTTTCAATATTTTGAATATTTTGAATATTTTGAATATTTTTAATATTTTTAATATTTTTAATATTTTTAATATTTTTAATATTTTTAATATTTTTAATATTTTTAATATTTTTAATATTTTTAATATTTTTAATATTTTTAATATTTTTAATATTTTTAATATTTTTAATATTTTTAATATTTTTAATATTTTTAATATTTTTAATATTTTTAATGTTTTAAATATTTTTAATATTTTAGTTTTTTCGTTTGTATTTTTGGCCTGTAATCAATATTTGATTTGAACTGGGATATTGTCCTGGCCCAAGACCATTTTGCATCTATATTTAATAGAATGCAAATTTATTTACAAATGGCATGGTGACATTTTCAAGTGGCTTCGCAGCGACTTTTCAACATCAAACCCGGCCTCTATAAGGAGATGATTCTCACAAACGAACGAGAAGCACAACTCACATGCCGAATTTGCGTTTAAAAAACCGCACCAAGTAAACAAAATCGTGGTAGTCTGAAGCCAAGTAATAAATTTGTAAATAAATTTGCATTCTATTAAAAATAGATACAAAATGGTCTTGAGCCAGGACAATATTCCAGTTCAAATCAAATATTTTTAATATTTTAAATTTTAATATTATTAGTATTTTTAATATTATTAGTATTTTTAATATTTTTAGTATATTTAATATATTCAATATTTTTGATATTTTTAATATTTTAAATATTTTTAATAATTTTAACACTTTTAATATTTTCAATATTTTTAATATATTTAATATTTTCAATGTTTTTAATATTTCTAATATTTTTAATATTAATGTTTTTATTATTTTTAATATATTTAATATATTAATACAGAGTGATTTTTTTGAGGTTAGGATTTTCATGCATTAGTATTTGACAGATCACGTGGGATTTCAGACATGGTGTTAAAGAGAAAGATGCTCAGTATGCTTTGACATTTCATCATGAATAGACTTACTAACGAGCAACGCTTGCAAATCATTGAATTTTATTATCAAAATGCGTGCTCTGTTAAGAAAGTTCAGAAAGAAAGAAATTGTGTTCAGCGACGAAGCTCATTTTTGGCTCAATGGGTACGTAAATAGGCAGAATTGTCGATTTTGGAGTGAATATCAGCCAGAAGCATTGCAAGAGCTACCAATGCATCCAGAAAAAGTCACAGTTTGGTGCGGTTTATGGGCTGGTGGCATCATTGGACCGTACTTCTTCAAAGATGATGCGAATCGTAACGTAACTGTGAATGGTGAGCGCTACCGTGAGATGATATCCAACTTTTTTTTGCCCAAAATGGAAGAACTGAACTTGGTTGACATGTGGTGTCAACAAGATGGCGCTACATGCCACACAGCTCGCGATTCTATGGCCATTTTGAGGGAAAACTTCGGAGAACAATTCATCTCAAGAAATGGACCGGTAAGTTGGCCACCAAGATCATGCGATTTGACGCCTTTAGACTATTTTTTGTGGGGCTACGTCAAGTCTAAAGTCTACAGAAATAAGCCAGCAACTATTCCAGCTTTGGAAGACAACATTTCCGAAGAAATTCGGGCTATTCCGGCCGAAATGCTCGAAAAAGTTGCCCAAAATTGGACTTTCCGAATGGACCACCTAAGACGCAGCCGCGGTCAACATTTAAATGAAATTATCTTCAAAAAGTAAATGTCATGGACCAATCTGACGTTTCAAATAAAGAACCGATGAGATTTTGCAAATTTTATGCGTTTTTTTTTAAAAAAGTTATCAAGCTCTTAAAAAATCACCCTTTATTATTAATATTTTTAATATATTCAATATTTTTAATATTTTAAATATTAATATTTTTAATGTTTTTAATATTTTCAATAATTTTATTAGTTTTAATATTTTTTAATACTTTTAGTATTTTAAATTTTAATATTTTTAATATTTTCAATATTTTTAATAGTTAAAACTTAAAAGTATTAAAAGTATTTTTAAAAGTATTAATATTTTTAATATTTCAATACTTTTAATATTTTGACGATTTTTAATATTTTTAATATTTTAAATTTTAATACTTTTAATACTTTTAATTTTTTTAATAATTTTAATATTTTTTATCTTTTATATATTCCCCAATATTTCCCATTTCCCTGCTTATTTTCAGCCATTTAAGCTGTATTAAATTATTGTTCATTTGCTCGTTAAATCGATTTCTATTATCCATTCCCCGCCCTGGCCCTCGCCACACAACTTGTTTATGTAATCATCACAAAATTGATATAATAAATGATTGTGCTTCATTTGCCAGCTTTATTTGTTGCATAATTGTGTGTTTGTTCGTTCGCTCGTTCACTTGTTGTTGTTGTTGTTGCATGCTGAAATGATGATGAATGATTTAATTGGATTAGTAAATGTTTCATTACCCTCCATGGGACGACGGAACCATCATCATCATCATCAGCATGTTCATACTCATCATTAGCCATTATTCATAACAACCTGAAACAACAACATCATCATCATCGTTGTGCTCCTCCTCATTGTATTCATCATAATCTCTGTTGGAGTACTAAACTATTTTTATGCGCCATTTCGCTACAATGAATCAGTCCATCAATGGCTTTAAGCCAATTTTACTATTTTTGCAACAATATAAATTAATTTGTATTCCTCTCTCTCTTTCTCTCTCTCGCTTGCTATGTATTTAAGCTTGTATTGTTTGCCAGTTTTTAATTTATGTTTTTAATAGTTTTATGCAAAATTGAATTTGTGGCAACTTCATTAGCTGTCGTCCACAACCACCACCACCACTATCGCTCTACTCAAAATTGTGGCTTTTGGCCAGAGCTGCCACCTCTACTTCAAGTGGCCATAACTCATAGTTATGTCTATCTACTGCCCGCTTGCTGCAGTTTATAATCATTAATTGCTCCCCTGTACGTTTCGCATTTTCAATTTTCGGCGATGCTGTTGAAGTTTATGTTTTCGCTAAGCTTGCAGCCAGCTCGCTTTTTTGGTTTTTAGTGGGAGTTGCGGGTTGGAGTTACCGCGCCAGGCAGTTGAGTTGACCACAGTTAAGTCTGAAATATGAGCAATTTGATTGTTGTTGTTGTATGGCTTTTGTGCTGAATTCGCACAAATTAAAGAGGAGAAAAAAACTAATTTGCTTAAATTAGTTATTAACTTAATGATGTACTAATGATTATGCGAAATTTTGGAGTTTGAAGTTAAACTTCAACTAAAGTGTGACCCAATGCGAGGGCTGGAAGGAAGGAGGAAAAACGTGTTTTCTTAATTCTCAAATTCAATATTTATGTGGAATCGACAGCAAATTATTTTTGAATATTATTCCAGATTCCATGAAAAAGAGAGAGGGAGGACAAAAAAAATAAAATTTCAATTTTTACACTGTCCGACAGTCCATATTACTATAGAACCCGATGATATAAGCTTGAAGCTATAGCTGAACTGTAATTATTTGGCGTTTTTATTCACAGGACTACAAGTTTCCAAAGAATATAATTTAAAAAAAAAAATATTTTAAATACTTATTCACATCTTATGATATCGGTATAAGGACTTTTAATTTCCAAACGATATTGATATTTTAATCATTTTTTTTTCATACTTTTGGAATTCATACAAGAGCGATATGGGTATCAAATGAAAGAGAAGTATATCTGTTAAAAATACTTTAAATTGCATACTTTTAACTATATTAGTTTAGCAATAACAACCATTTCAAGTTTTGGCCCCTTAGCAGGGCTACAGAGGTCCAAAGAATTAAATTTTTCAAAAATTGTATCTAATATTTATTCGCTACCTATAATAACGTTATATCCGCCAACTTAAAGAAGAGAATAGGTTTTAAAAATACTTTAAATTTCAAGCTTCTAGCCGTATTAACAACCATTTTCAAACATTTCAAGTTTTCCCTCTTAAAAAGTAAAATAAGAATAAACTAAATAATCTAAAGGGTAAATTTGAAATGGCTGGTAATGCTGAACTAGTACAGAAAGAAGTATGATTTTTGAAGTATTTTTAACAGATATTCTCTTCTTTAATTCGACACTAATATCGTTATCATAGTATGAGAATAAGTATTTAAAATAATTTTTGAAAAATGGTATCCTATGGAACTTTCTAGTGATGTGAAGGAGAAACAAGGGCAATGTTTGTTAATCATAAATCAAATACCGAAATTTCAAGTATTTTTAACAGATATTCTTCTCTTTCACTTGATATCCATAACGTCGTTGTGTGACTCCCAAAAGTATGAAAATAAATTATTAAAATATCTATATCCTGTAAACAGAAGCAAGATCAGAAATCGGAAAACAATGAAGTTTTTTTAATATCTAACATTCTATGGATAGAGAAAGTGGTCCAGGAACAGTCTCCAAATAATGAGGAAACAATTAATTCTTTCGAAAAAAACCGTGTTTGGCACGGAAACAAAAACTCATAAAAACTAGAAAGAATTTGAAAAAATATTTTGTTTTATTGTTTAATATCTAATATTCTGACGAAGAATAATATATAAAAGATATATGGATAGAAAAAGTGGTTCATGAAATTTAAACTATTTTTTGCAGACATTGTTCTTTTTCATACATATCATCTTTGTATGACTCCCAAAAGTACCAAAATAAATTATTAAAACATATGTATCCTTTGGAAATTAAAAGTCCTGTAAAAGAGGAGAAAAAATCACCAAATAGAAAATTGTATACACACTCAATATACAGATCAACATACGATCTCTAGTTTCATGTGTATATGACATTGTTGTGAAATTGTCTCAAAAACATTTTAAACATTTAAAATCCTCAATTTTTATATTTAAATAAATTTGAAAAACTTTGATGTCCTTGTGGAAGACAACATTTTTTTTTTGAATTTTATAGATATTTTAAATTTTCAAAAGTGACAAAAAATTCAATAAATTTTTTATATACTCTCAGATTATTTTCAACATTTTAACAATGTTGTGATAAAAAAATTCAAACCGTTTTTTATAATTTATCAATTTTCAATTCAAATTTTACTTCTCTTTAATATGATCTCTCATGGGTCTCTATAATTCAAGCACTGGAACTTGTCAGCATAACATTGAAAAGTTGAGTGCCACTTTGTGTGTGTGTGTGTGCGCGCGAGTGTGGACATGTGTCATTTATGGTCTACGGTCATTGTATGTCGCCGCCTGGTTAAATGAACTCTCATGGCGTTGACAAATTAATGCTGCATAAATTACGTTTAATAAGGTTAATTAATATGTTTAGATTTCACTTTGTAATTGTATGTCTGTCTGTCTGTCCGCTTAAATGAATTTGCAGAGAATTTCTCTTTTTTTCAGTGTTAATCATCAGTTTGCGTTTTATGGAATTTTAGAAGAAAAAAATAAGTAAATGAAAAATTAATACATTAATGAGCAAATGATATCTGCGAAAAAAGTGGAATAAATATATAGCAGAAAATAAACTATATACCTATAATGAGCCTATACAAAACTAGAAGAGCTCGAGGATGAGAATGATTAAATTAAAGAACAGAAAGTAAATCTCAAAAATACATGCAATTGTGTTCAGTTCAAACAAAATAACCAAAAAATAAAAAATGTGTGTCCCTGACCTAAAAAATGTTTTTGGCATACTCATTCATAAAATCAATACAAAAAAATTTTTTATGGATATTTTTTCTAAAAATATCTGAAAATTAAAAAAAAACTATTCTTTTTTAAAATTCGGAAAAAAATATTTTGATTTATTTTTAACAGCTAATATTCTATCGAAAAAACGATGGCGATATTAAAATGATATTTTAATAGAATCATGATTTTTTAAATTTTAGAAAAATTAATTTTTTTGTGAAACTGTTTTTCCTGGCACAAAAAAACTCAAAAAAATCTAGAAAGAATTTGGAAGAAAATATTTTGTTTTATTTTTTAATAGCTAACATTCTAACGAAGAAAACAATTACAATATAAAGGGTGATTTTTTAAGAGCTTGATAACTTTTTTTTAAAAAAAAACGCATAAAATTTGCAAAATCTCATCGGTTCTTTATTTGAAACGTTAGATTGGTCCATGACATTTACTTTTTGAAGATAATTTCATTTAAATGTTGACCGCGGCTGCGTCTTAGGTGGTCCATTCGGAAAGTCCAATTTTGGGCAACTTTTTCGAGCATTTCGGCCGGAATAGCCCGAATTTCTTCGGAAATGTTGTCTTCCAAAGCTGGAATAGTTGCTGGCTTATTTCTGTAGACTTTAGACTTGACGTAGCCCCACAAAAAATAGTCTAAAGGCGTCAAATCGCATGATCTTGGTGGCCAACTTACCGGTCCATTTCTTGAGATGAATTGTTCTCCGAAGTTTTCCCTCAAAATGGCCATAGAATCGCGAGCTGTGTGGCATGTAGCGCCATCTTGTTGAAACCACATGTCAACCAAGTTCAGTTCTTCCATTTTTGGCAACAAAAAGTTTGTTAGCATCGAACGATAGCGATCGCCATTCACCGTAACGTTGCGTCCAACAGCATCTTTGAAAAAATACGGTCCAATGATTCCACCAGCGTACAAACCACACCAAACAGTGCATCGGGATGCATGGGCAGTTCTTGAACGGCTTCTGGTTGCTCTTCACTCCAAATGCGGCAATTTTGTTTATTTACGTAGCCATTCAACCAGAAATGAGCCTCATCGCTGAACAAAATTTGTCGATAAAAAATTTCGAACTGAACACTGATTTTGGTAATAAAATTCAATGATTTGCAAGCGTTGCTCGTTAGTAAGTCTATTCATGATGAAATGTCAAAGCATACTGAGCATCTTTCTCTTTGACACCATGTCTGAAATCCCACGTGATCTGTCAAATACTAATACATGAAAATCCTAACCTGAAAAAAATCACTCTTTATAAGAGATCTATGCTAATAATTTATTTGCATATTCGGCGTATTATTTACTTATTTTTATTATTGAAATTATAAGCTCGAAGCCAACATTTACTAAATCCGGAATTACACGTAGATTTAGCCTACTTTAATTTTGTTTTTTAATTGTTATTTCCTTCCCTGAAGATGTTTTTCAAAGATGGACGAAATGGATGGAAATAAACAAGTATTAGTAAATAAAGGATTTATTGATAGAAAAAGTGGTTCAGGAACAGTCTCCCAAAGAATATAAATATATTTTTCATTTTTTTCTTGACGCGAAAAACCCCATAAAAATAGGAAAAATATATTTTGATTTATTTTTAAATAGCTAACATTTTAACGTATGTCTACATGTAAAAGATCTATGATTAAACGTAGAATTTATGACCCTCTTTGCAAAAAATGCAAAATATTATAAAAATCATGATTTTCTGAATTTGTGTTGATATTGCACAAAAAGCCTTAAGCAAATTAAATAACAGAATATCTAGTTTTATTTTATACAATAGCAGAGATCTTAACAAAGAAAACAAGATCTATTTAAAGAAAATCTATGAATAAATGTAGAAGTTATGACTATTACTATTATTATGACCTTTTTCTAATTTAAGAGATATAACCCAAATATCTCAAAATTTAGACTGTGGAACACAGGTTTTTACGGATTCTGATAGAGGAAGTAAAAAAGAATATACTTGTATTGGCGTTTTGAAAGTTTACGTATGGTGGTCATTTTAGAGGTGACGGGCAATATTCCACATTTTTGCATATTCTTATGATGAATCGGCCTCGGCCTACGAAACCTTGTGATCCTTCAATTATAAGTATAGGATGTGTTCAGCAATATTACTCAGCACAGTATGACGAACATTTTTGTGGAACATTTTAACCCTCTCAATATAGGGGTCTTTTTGATCCATTTTGTGCAAAAGTGTTAAAAAATTGGTCCCTAAAACACCGATTTAACGGCTCAAAATGTTCTACAAAAATATTTGCCATCACATTCTACTAAGTTAAGTTTGCGAATATGCTAAAATGCAAAACTCAACTTAAATGCCAGAAATTTAACAAAACTTGAAATTATTGTTTTTGGGTTAATTTCGTCAATATTTCACCCTTTTGCACATTTTGCATTATAAATCGGCATAGGCAACCATGTTATCGTTACATTTTTTTAGTGCAGGATGCGTTCAGCAATATAATTTAAAACACTGCGATGGACATTTTTGTGGAACATTTTAACCCTCTAACCCCTCAACAAAGTGGTCTTTTAGGCCCTTTTTATGCAAAAAGGTGAAAAAACACACCTATACAAAAGGGTTTAATACAAAATGTCTTACAAAAATATTTTCCATCAAATTCTACTATAAGTCTCTGAATACATCGAAATGCAAAACTCAACTTATATGTCAGATATATGTATGTCAAAACTTAAAATTCAGTTTAGGGTTAATTTCGTCAATTTCCCCCCCTTTTGCATATGAAGTATGATGAATCGGCATAGGGAACGTTGTGATCCTTACATTTTAAGTGCAGGATGCGTTCAGCAATATTACCTAAAACACTACGACAAAAAAATTTGTGGAACATTTAAACCCTCTAACTTCTGATTGTAGGGGTCTTTTTGGTCCCTTTTGGGAAAAAGTGGTTTAACGGGTCGAAATTTTCTACAAAAATATTTGCAATAAAATTCTACTTTAAGTCTCTGAATACACTAAAACTCTAAATTAGAAGTAAATGCTAGAAATAAGTCAAAGCTTAAAATTCATTTTAGGGTTAATTTCGTACTTTTTCCGAAATGGTGCTAAAATGTCCTACAACACTGAGTTTTAGGGCGATGATGTGAATGGAAAAAATATTCTTCGTCAATTTTCACTATAAGTTGCCGAACAAAAGAAAGCTGTAGATATAATATTTATAAATAAAATACCAGTAATATTTGGGTATTCAAACAAGATTTTTTCTGTTTTTTCAGAATTTTTAATTTCTAAAAAATGTTTTAATAATTTATTTCAATACTTATGCAAGTCATACAAAGGCGATATGGATATTAACTAAAAGAGAGGAATATCTGTTCAAAATACTTAAATTTTATCCTACCTGTATTAATTTAACATTAACAACCATTTCATATTTTCGCCTCTTAAAAAGTAAAACATGAATCAACTAAATAAAATTAAGGGGGGAAATTTGAAATGTTTGTTATTGCTAAACTAAGATAGATAGAGGCATGCAATTTAAATTTATTTTTAATTGGTATTCTTCTCTTTCATTTGAGTACGAAAATATATTATTAAAACGTCTTTGGAAATTAAAAGTCCTATAAAAAGGAGAAAATATCGCCAAATGAAAAACTGAGTACGGAAGTTTTGTGTATATGAGCTCTAGTTTAATGTGGTCTTGCTCAGGTCCAAACAGTATCACACGATGTTTTTATATATATATTTGCCATTTGATCTAATTATTCTTTTTCTTTTTCCTATCTTCCCAGGTATGTCTCATCATCCCCCACTGTTTTATAATTTGTATAAATCCTTATCAGGTAATTTTCAATTTGTCATATATCTCAAAAAGAAAATACTTAGGAATAATAATGGGTTCTCTTAAAGAAAACATTACATGATTTTTGCACAACTCTTTCAGAGGCGACCCAATTCGAAGCAATTTAGTTTCGCTTTCTCAAAAATATCCATTTATGATTTTCATATTTTTAACAAAAGGCTTTGTATGGGTACTCTTTTCTAATTCTTTAAGTTGTATATGATACATTGTAATATTTTCTATTGTAGTGGTCGAAAAGATTTTCTATTTATTTTTGTGAAAATTTCCCTCCTCAAATTTGCTAATTAGGCACTTTTATTGTATGAAACAGGTTTGCCTGTGTTTGAGGCAACACAAAAACACACACTCACACAACAAATTGTCCACTTCACGAAGATTTCTCTAAAGAAGGAACACATTTTCCGTTTCTTTTGACAATTATTATCTTGTGCTCGGTGGAAGAGAAACCATTTTTCCCACTGGCAACAAATTTTCCTCATCTCATCTCATTGTGTCTTGTGTTGTGTTGCGATGTGAGCCTGGCCTCCGAGTAGCTTAAAACCACTGAACATTAGTACGATTTGTATGACGACGACGACGACGACGATTGTGTTCATACCCCATAATTATGGTTGTGTCATTGAATTCTCTCATGTACGAGTATTTTCGCACAAACAAGCTTACAAAAAAATACTTATATACTTACTTACATACTATATGTATAATGTATATACAGATGTTCACATGTAGGTATGTCTGTTTGTACATACTTATGTAAGTATCTACTTATACGAGTATAATATACACATGCATCTAAGCAATTTTCCAATTATGTACAGTTTTATTCGAATGTCGGTCTGTCTGTCTGTCTGCCGCTGCCGTGCTGGCTGTGCTGTGTTGTTGTTTTTTATTGCGGCAGCAGCAGCAGCAGCTTAATGAAAATTTCCCACAAAACAAATAAACTCAGAAACAGCAGCGACCAAACACAAAAAAAAAAAGAAAAAAAAAGAAGTAAAACAACAGCCGCCACAAAAAGCTGCAAAAAATTATTTCATTAACTTTTTCTCTTACAGTTGATTTTGTTTTTCGTTGTCTCTTTTCGTTGCAACAACAACAACTGCAAAAACGCTAAAGATGTAGCAAGCATTTGTGGAGTTAGATTAGCTGAGGTCGACTCTTCTACACACCTCTTTTAATAAGACTCAAATTTTATGGACAGTGGCCTCAGGCACAATAGGGGTGGAATAGTGTTGTATGAGAATTATAAATAGGAGTTCGATTAGGATACGCTGGAACCCCCTATTTTGTTAGATTCGGGAAGAAATCATGAGCCAAAAATGGGGGTATTGGGGTGAGAGTAAGAAGGCGCTCATTCGGATCAAATGTGAGGGAAAGGGGTAAAAATACACAAAAAGCCCCAAAACTGCCTCGGAGTCGTCCCCAGAGGCGGTAAATATAAGACCGACCCCCATTAATTTTTCCTCCCCAATACTTTCTTCGAACACACATACCCCCTATCTCCACTCGTTAGGGTGATCCCATACAAAAATTACTTTTTTTATAAAATCCGTTCCCACCGCTCTTACTGGTCCAAGGAGACCTCCCAATATATTTTGAACCCCCGCATTTTCCCACCGCTGTTACTGGTCCAAGGAGGCCTCCCAATATATTTTGAACCCCCGCATTTTCCTCAATCATACTTACCTCCTATCTTCAACCCTTAAGGTGGTCCCCATACGACTTTTTTATTTTTTATAATTTTTATTATGACAGTAAGGCCCAAAACTGGCCGGAGTCGCTCCTAGTTTGGTTAAATGTAAGACGGACCTCCACCAATTTTCCCTCCCCATCATTTTTTGCGAACAAACCTACCCCTTATCCCCACTCCTTAATGGGGCTACCATACAAAAACTTAATTTTTATAAAATTTGCTCGCACCACTCTAACTGGCCGAAAGAGGCCCCTGGTGGAGTCAAATGTATAACCAACCCCCAATATTTTTTCAATCCCAATATTTTCTTAGAACGTACCTACCCTCTATATTCAACCCTTAAGATGGTCCCCACACATTTTTTCATTTTTTAATGAAGAAAAGGCTTAAAACTGCCCCCTAGTCGCCCCTAGAGGGAAAACATGTAAGACTGGCCCACATTAATTTTCTCTCCCCAACATTTTCCCCAAACATACCAGTCCCCTATCTCCCCTCCATAATGGGGCTACCATACAAAAACTAAATTTTTATAAAATTTACTCCCACCACTCTATCTGGCCCAAGGAGGCCCCTAGTGGAGTTAAATATATGACCAAGCCCCAATATTTTCTCAGATCATATCTATTCTCCAACTGCAATCCTTATGGTGACCCCATACATTTTTTTATTTTTTTATAATTTTTTTTTAATGAAGGAAAGCCTGAAAACTGTACCCTAGTCACCCCTAGAGGGAAGACATTAAGTTTCTCTCCCCAAAATTTTCCCCAAACATACCAGTCCCCTATCTCCCCTCCATAATGGGACTCTCATACAAAACTACATTTTTATAAAATTTCCTCCCACCACTCTAACTGGACCAAGGAGGCCTCTAGTGGAGTCAAATGTATGACTAAGTCCCAATATTTTTAAGCCCCAACATTTTCTCAGAACATACCTCTATTCTCCAACTGCAATCCTTAAGGTGGCCCCCATTCATTTATTTTTTAATTTTTATATTTTTTAAGGCTCAAAACTGCCCACTAGTCACCCCTAGAGGGAAGACATGTAAGACCCCCATTAATTTTCCCTCCTTTTAACCCCTCTGGGGACGACTCCGAGAAAGTTTTGGTACTCTTTGTGTATTTTTTCCACTTATCCCTCACCTTTGACCCAGATGAGCGCCCCCTTACTCTCACCCCACCAATCCCGTTTTTTGGCTCATGGACTTTTTTCCCGAACCACACAAAATTAGGGGTTCTAGCGTATCAAAATCGAAAAGTCGTGCATCTTTAAAAGGCTTTGAAGTGCTTAAGATTGTGAATCCTTCAAAACTTGACCTTCAATATAATTAACTTTAACCTTCAATATGATCCCTTCATGAGGTATATTTTTGAGAATGTCATATTGAGGAGATATTATTTCTATTTTTTAAAACCACTGTGCCAACAGATATTCATTTTATGAGGATATACTTTATCCACGGAGAATAATTCGTGGTGTTATAAACAGCATGACAAACTTAATATGCAAACCACCACCAGCATATAGAGAAAGATATAAAAGTGTAAAAAAGCCAAGAAAGAAGACAAGCTATAAAAATCAATTGTAAAAGTGTGATACCCAGCTATATTTATATATGCTGGCAGTGGTCGCCATCGTCGTCGTCGTCGTCGTGGACGACGTAGTTAATGCTGGGATAAAAACCAATCTCCGGCTAAGTTCATTCATAAGAGCTGCATGCCGTGTGTTTTTTGTTTTTTTGCGGAGTCTGCTTCTGCTGCTGCTCGATGGCGGTGGTGGATGGCGTTGCTGGAGAAAATTGGATGTGGTACTAGTTAAAGTCGTAATGCTGTTGTCATGATATAATTACGAGCTGTATGCAGCAGCATGCTGGTGGTTGGCCGCTGTTGCATGCTGCATGCCACTACTACTACTGCTGTTTATTTTTGCGGCCATGTCTCGCTTGTGGTCTGGTCATTCACACTTTTTGTGAGTGTGTGTGAGTGCAGCTCCCCACTCGTCTGATTAAAATTTGGGGCGAGGCGGCAATGGTTGAATGTCATGTCAGACTTTAGCGTTTTTTTGTTGTTTTGTTTTATTTATTTTGCTGGCACTTCTCACTGAAACAAGTTGCCGAAGCTGCAAAGAAGATATATAAAGCAAAAGTAGCAATGAACATTTAAGTAGCTGCTCAAGTTGTGCGTGCTTACATGCGTTTGAGTTGCAACATTGAATGTTGCATTTTCATTGCCCGTATACACATGTTGCACGCATGCGGCTCCAATGAAGCTTCACACTTTCGGTTATGCGCGACGTAACGTTTATGGCGGCGGCTAGTTGGGGAATGAATGGGAATCTCAAGGAGAGGATAAAAGGTGATAGTATTAGAACTGAATACAAAAATGTATAGAAGTTCCACTGATAACTTATCCCCACACAGAATACGAAATACAAATATGCAGAAAGTGTGGTTCTACAAAACACAAAATTTTCTTAGTAAGAAAAAAAAACCGGATTTGAATTTATTAATTTCAAAACACATACAAAATATTTTTAAATAAAAATTAAAAAATTTTTTAATAGAATGATTATTTCATTTTTATTTTTTCATCAGGCATTATGACAGATCTTTTTAGAGCAAAAAAAGAAAAATATCGATTTTTTTATAGATATAAAAAATCTGTTTAATCTCTTGTTCCTTATTGTTGCCTCTAAATATTATAATATTGGTCTTGTCCCTTGTCAAAATGGTTGCTCCATTTCTATTTCCATTGCATTCCAGCCAAGAATGATTTAAAACTTTCATACATTTCACGATGCGTTCATTTTCATCCATGTCCACGTCTGCCATCGCAACTTCATTATCATTTTCGCTTGGCTGATGCAACATTTTGCACTGCACAGTATGTGCAGCAACATGTACATGTTGCATGTTGGATTTATTGGGATTTGCGAGAGTAAGTCTGTGAGTCTGTTGGCATTATGTACATTATTTTATGGTTTTTCTTTGCTGCATTTTGCTGTTGTATTATTTCGTCTCAGTATCTGGTTTTTCACGAAAACAAAACAAAAACATTTTCGCTTTTGTTTTTGCTGATATTTTGTTCACACGACTTCTTGGCGTTCCTTTGGGGGGTTTCTTGTGCTTTTCCGCGCCACCGACTTTATCAAAATCAAAATTTAATCATCTTAAAATTGCACAAACGTGCACAGTGCACCGGATTGGCGGTTTAATGATGAGTTGGAGCATGGATAGACAGGAGAGAGATTGTGGATCATATGAGGAGTTAGTAAATGTGGGAAATTGAGGTGGTATTTGTAGTGTTTTGTCTTCACTAATAAACGTTTTGTAATTTGTTGTCCCAAAAATGATACAGATTTATGAATATTCGACATTCACGATTCTAACTGCAGCACTTTGAATGGTACCATTTTTATCGCTTTTTGTCCCACTATAATTTTCAAAAAATGCATTAATTGCTGGTCGACTACGATGTCAGAGAAAATTCAAACCAAATTTTAAGATTATAGCTACAAAATTTGCGTGGATACCATTTTTATCCCTTTTTGTCGCGCTTCCTTTTAGAAGTAGAAATATGCTGTGCATCTACATAGTCAGAGGTATTTTCATAATGAATTTCGTGATTCCAAATGCAGTCTTTTGATAGGTACCATTTTTATCCCGCTTCCCATTAAAGGTGAAATATTCGAAAAATGCAGAGAAAATTAAATACCACAATTCTAGCTACAAAATTTGCTGGTACAATTTCTATCCCTTTTTGTCTCATTTCTCTCTTAAAAGTAGAAATTTCGAAAAATAAATTATTTCTGTGAATCTCGCAGTCAATGGAATGTCCACACCGAATTTCGTGATTCCAGCTTCAGTTCTGTGATTGGTACCATTTTCCCCTTTTTCGTCCCATTTCCCCTTAAAAGCTCAAATTTCGACAAATACATTTATATTGCACGTACACAAATACATTTATATTGTACACACCGAATAATTCTAGCTTAAGACCATTTGATTGGTACCATTTATCTCTTTTCGTCCCTTTCATCTAAAAGTAGAAATTTGTATAAATAAATTTTTGTTGTGAATCTCGCAGTCAAAAAAATGCACTCGCCGAATTTCACGATTCTAGCTACAACACTTTGATAGGTACCATTTTTATCCCTTTTTGTTTTTTCCCCCTTTGAGAGTACATTTTTCAAAAAATCCATTAATGTTGATCATCTATGTTGTTCAAGGAATGTCCACACCGAATTTCATGATTTCATCTTCAGAATTTTTATTGGTACAATTTTTATCCTTTTTCGTCCTTAATTCCCCATTCGTCCTAATTCTCTTTAAAAGTAAAAATTTCGAAAAATACAAAAAACAAATTTTTGAAATATCTTATGGTACCATTTTTATCCCTCTTCCTCCCTTAATGCTTTAATATCAAAAATTTTTAAAATCGTAGTACATCGAATTTCTCTATCTCAATCGCACCACGTTGGTGGGTACCATTTTTATCCCCATGATCCCAATTTACTCTTTAAAAATAAGAATTATGAAAAATAAATTTTATTTTGCGCTACTGTGCCATTTGTAAACATCGATTTTCCTGATTCCAGCTTTAGCCTTTTAATTAGTAGAATTTTCATCCCTTTTTAACCCCATTTCACCCCAAAAAATTACCCTATGATCTTTATAGGATCGAAGGAAAATAATGATAATAATAACACCCAAAAAGGTATGAATTTTCCAAATATCTTCTTAGATGCCAAAAATTAGAACATTCTAGTTGCGATCGTTGAATCAGGGCAATGGTACCATTTTTATCCCTTCTTCCCCATTTTTCAGGATCGAAAGAAAATAATGATAATAATAACCCCCAATAACGAATTTTGCAAATTTTTACATATAAAAATTTCAATTTTTTCTAGATGCATACATTTGATAAGGGCAATGGTACAATTTTTATCCCTTTTTCAATGGACAATGGTACCATTTTTATCCCTTTTTTCATTTTACCCCTTTAAAGTATATTATTAATCTTTTAAAGCGTGGACTTTTTGTCCACTAGAATCCATTGGCCGAACTTAGTTATTTCTTGTGTTGTACACATTTATCCCTTTTTCTCTATTTACCCTTCTAAAAGTAAGAATAAATTTATTTGGCGTGTCTACGCAATTTATACAAATCGCAGGCGTTTGATTGGAATCATTTTATCCCCTTTTTACCCTATTTCATACCCAAAAAGTACGAATTTTGGAAATATAGTTTTACATAGAAAATTTCAAGTTTTTAATTGCTTCCCTTTGCTCAGGGTACCATTTCGATCCACTGTGCAAATGCATTGTAAAAACTTTAGCAGAAAAACTAATCATTTAAAAATTGCAGCAACAGCAACAACTTCATCATCAGCAGCAACAGCAACCATCGCATTAGCCTTTTTTGCCAATGGCTGGCCAACCAGTGGTCCATTTGCTCGTTGTCTCGTCATCTTCATCTCAAGAAAAACTAAACTACACTCCTTATCCACCGCCACCTTCACCACCACCAACTCAAACACTAACATCCCAACCCCTTGTTGATAACAAAGACTGTGGCAAGCAAAAGGTTGAATGTGATTCTGTGTTTACCATTTGCCATTGTTGGCATTTTTTTCGGTCGTTGCACAAAGACCGATGCTCCTCGACTTGGCCAAGATGATGTCTGTGAAAAAATGTTTTTTCTTTGCCCTGAAATGGTTAACTTTTCGCTGCTATTGTGGCGTTTATTGTTCACGGGTTTCTACTGTGGCTGTGTTGCCGACACCAGAGCTGTGCTGCCATTGTTACTTGTTATTATCAGACGGCCATACTTTGTGCAATTTTTTTTCTGTCTTTAGTTTGTCTATGTCTTTTTAGGTATGTCTGTATGTATGTATGTTTGTTGTCTCAGTTGTATTTTCTTCTTGCCTTTTGAAGATCAAAAGTGAATTACTATGGTTTTCTTTGCAATTTGTTGTTGTCGTCGTCGTCGTCTGCTTTCTATGGTACCACACATATATTCCTCATTGCTGCCATTACATTCGTTATATTTTCCATGTTTTATTTGTGTAATTTTCTCAGATTTTCTTTTTGGCAAAATTTCAAAGAAAACTCGAAATGACAAAGGGTTGTCAGATAAGAGCGTTAGGTGTGGGTGTGGGTGACATTTCTGTGATAAGATATACAGAAGCACCACTGATGAGTTATCCCCACATAGGATATTTAGACAATCTACTATAAGTGGGCGAGCCAATCAGGTCATCTATTGAAAATAGAGGAACACTTTGTGTTAGCTGTTGTGAATAGAGGACTCTTTAAGGTCATCTTCTAAAAATAGGTGACGCTCTAATGCTATTTATTAGAAGTAGATGAACCATTTAGGACAGCTACTCTGAATAAAGGACACTTTAAAGCCGTCTACTACAAATATATGTCGCTTTTATGCAATCTATTATAAGTAGACGAGTCAGTTAGGTCGTCTACTGAAAATATAGAAACATTTTGTATTGTCCACTGTGAATAGGGAACCCTTGAAGATCATCTGCTACAAATAGGTGACGCTTTTATGTGATCCGCTATACATAGACGAGCCATTTAGGTAGTCTACTGTACATATAAGATCATTTTATGACATCTACTCTGAATAAAGGACATTTAAAGTCGTCTACTACAAATAGATACAGCTTTTATGTGATCTATTATAAGTAGGCGAGTCAATTTTATATTGGCCACTGAGAATAGGGGACACTTGAGGGTCATCTACTACAAATAGGTGACTCTTTTTATGCGATCTATTATAAGTAGCCGAGCCATTTAGGTAGTCTACAGCACATATAAGATCATTTTATTTTGGATAATCTGCAGAGAGGACATTTAAAGCCATCTACTACAAATAGATGATTCATCTATGCGATCTATTATAAGTAGACGAGTCAATTAGATCATCCACTGCAAATATAAAAATATTTTATATTGGTCACTGTGAATAGGTGATCCTTGAAGATCGTCTACTAAAAATAGGTGACGCTTTTATGAGATCTATTATAAGTAGACGAGCCATTTAGGTACTCAACTGCACACATAAGATCATTTTATGTTGACTAATCCGAATAGTGGACATTTAAAGCCGTCTACTACAAATAGATAACGCTTTAATGCGATCTATTATAAGTAGACGAGTCAATTAAGCCGTCTACTGCAAATATAAAAACATTTTATATTGGCCACTGTGAATAGGGGACCCTTGAAGATCATCTACTAAATATAGGTGACGCTTTATGCGATTTATTATAAATAGACGAGTCATTTAGGTAGTCTACTGCACACAGAAGGTCATTTTATGTTGTCTAATCTGAATAGTGGGCATTTAAAGTCGTCATCTATTTATAGTAGACGACTTTATGCGATCTATTAAAAGTAGAAGAGTCAATTAGGCCGTCTACTGCAAAAATTAAAATATTTGATATTGGCCACTGTGAAGAGGGGACCCTTGAAGATCATCTACTATAAATAGATGAAGCTTTTATGGGATATATTATAAGTAGACAATCCATTAAGGTTGTCTATCGCAAACTTAAGATATTTTATGTTGACTACTCAGAATAGAGGATATTTAAAGTTGTCTACTAAAAATATGTGACGCTTTTAGCGATCTATTATAAGTAGATGAGCCATTTAGGTAGTCTACTGCACATATAGGATCATTTTATGTTGGATAATCTGAATAGAGTACTTTTAAAGCCGTCTACTACAAATATATGACGCTTTTATGCGATCTATTATAAGTCGACAAGTCAATTAGCCTGTCTACTGCAATTATAAAAACATTTTATATTGACCATTGTGAATAGGGGACCCTTTATGATCATCTACTACAAATAGGTGACGCTTTATGCGATTTATTATAAATAGACGAGCCCTTTAGGTAGTCTACTGCACACATAAGATCATTTTATGTTGGCTAATCTGAATAGAGCACATTTAAAGTCGTCTAGTCTACTACAAATAGATGGCGCTTCTATGCGATCTATTATAAGTAGACGAGTCTATTAGGCCATCTACTGCTAATATAAAAACATTTTATATTGGCCACTGTGAATAGGGAACCCTTGAAGATCATCTACTACAAATAGGTGATGCGATCTTTTATAAGTAGACGAGCCATTTAGGTAGTCTACTGCACACATAAGATCATTTTATGTTGACTAATCTGAATAGAGGACATTTACAGTCGTCTACTAATAATAGATGAAGATTTTATGGGATATTTTATAAGTAGACGAGTAAATTAGGCCGTCTGCTGCAAACATATAAAACCATTTTATATTGGCCACTGTGGATAGGGGACACTTGAAGATCATCTACTACAAATAGGTGACGCTTTTATGCGAATAGGGGACCCTTGAAGATCATCTACTACATTTTTTTATTTATTTTATGTTTTCTGCGCTCTATTCTTTCTAATGTCATTGATTTATCATATCTTCAATATTTCCGAATTATAGCGCCCTCCTGTGATAACCCTTTTGGCAACAGCTCATTTAACGCCCTCCTCTAGCGTTGTTTGTGCGGATTATCTGGTATTTGCAAACAGCAAACATTTCGCTTCACATGAACAACATGTTGTTCATTTGGTTCTCGTTGTTGTTGCTGCTGCTATTGCTCGTTGCAGCATTAACGATTTTATGTCTCTCCTGTTAGCCATAAGTGGAAGGAAAGAAACAAAAGACCAAAGAAGAAAAAATAACAAGCACTTGCAGTGAAAATGAAAATGAAAATTGGAAATAATACACGAAATCATTTCGCCTAATGGAAGATGATGCTTTGGGTTGCTTGTTTCGCAATCCCTTAATTAAAAATACGTCCCTTCCATATTCCATTCCCATTTCCATTTGAGATTGAGTTTAAGTTTTTCCTTTCATGCTTTCACCAAAATCAAATCTCATCCAAAAGTGGTTGTTAGAGATCATTACTTCAACAAACTGCAACTAAACTCATTAAACAAAATCACTGGAGAAATACCCCTTGAAACACTTCATAAATGTGGGGGGTAGTATTGGGGTGAAGTGGGGTGTAGTGATGGGAGTGTTGTTCAATTGTTTCATTGCTTTTTTTCTTTTTTAATTTTGAGTAGCATCACGTTTAATGCACTTCAGTTTGGGATTATTATTATTTTTTTTCATTCGTTCAGTTTGAAACTTGTTTCTTCCACACTTCAAATCAAATTCACATTAATTGGCTGATGGTCAAGAGATTACCAAAATGCCCTACACTATGCCGCAATGTATTGGGTGGAAGAGGAAAAAATTGAGAAAAGTTCTGAATCATATTAATATTCATTCAAAGACTCGGTGTTCATATGTCAAAGAAAATTATTTTTATGAATTCTCATATGGCTTACATCGAGCATCTGTTAGCAACAGAGTGCGTTGAACAAGGTAAGCCTTTTGAAGAAAGCTCTAAAGGCCAGATGATGAAATAAAGGAAATATATAAAACCAGAGTATTCGTTCTCTTATAGCTGACATATCCTGGAGATTGTTTGATATGGACATAGAGAATTACCAAGATCTAAAAGGAAAAATTAATATATAATTTCGTGTTTAAAGACCCAAAATGGATAATGATATTTTATTTATATATATTATACCTACAGCTTTCTTTTATTCGGTGACTTATAGTGAAATTTGATCCAGAATATTTTTTCCATTCACATCACCCCCGTAAAATTCCGTTTTGTGGGTCATTTGTGGTCAATTCAGTATGAAATTAACCCTAAAATAAGTTTTAAGTTTTAACGTATTTATGGCATTTAACATAAGTTTTGATTTCTGGTGTATTCAGGGACTTATAGTAGAATCTCATGGCAATTATTTTTGTAAAACATTTTGACCCGTGAAAACCGTGATCTACGGGTGTTTTTGAACCATTTGCAAAAAAGGGACCAAAAAGACCCCATAGTGAGGAGTTAGACTGTTAATATGTCCCACAAAAATGTTCCTCGTAGTGTTCTCGGTAATATTGCTAAACACATCCTATACCTAAAGACTAAGGATCATTAGGTTCCCTTTGACGATTCAGAATGACAATAAGTAAAAGGGGGAAATATTGACCCCCTCTAATATACTGATATTTTATTTATATTTATTATATCTAAAACTTTCTTTTGTTCGGTGACTTATAGTGAAATTTGACGTAGAATATTTTTTCCATTCACACCACCCCCGAAAGGTCAGTTTTGCTGGTCATTTCAGCTCCAATTCGGAAAAAGTATGAAATTAACCCTAAAATGAATTTTATGTTTTAACGTATTTCTGGAATCTAACATGAATTTTGATTTCTGGTGTACTCAGAGACCTATAGTAGAATTTTATGGCAAATATTTTTGTAGAACATTTTGACCCGTGAAAATCCTTTTTTAAGGCTGTTTTCTATCCTTTTGTGCAAAAGGGACCAAAAATACCCCTATATTGAGGAGCTAGAGGGTTAAACTATTTCACAAAAATTTTCCTCGTAATGTTCTCAGTAATATTTATGAACACATCCTATACCTAAAATTTAAGGATCATAAAGTTTCCTATGCTGATTCATCATAAGAATGTGCAAATGGTGGACATATTGAACCCCACTCGCTATAAAATGACCACCATATGTAAATTTGCCAAAATGCCAATCTACGTAAATTCTTTTTTTTCTGTGCTAGAATGTTAGCTATTAAAAAATTGAAAAAATATTTTTTCCGAATTTTATTCATTTTATATGATTTTTTTCGTGCCAGCATTTTTATTTGAAGACTGTTCCCAAACCACTATTTCTATAAGAAAGTAATACTTTCAAAATTTGTAGTCATCTTAATTACCTTTAATCGGACATATAGGTGGTTGTGATCGGGCATATATTTCCAAAATGGGAGTACAAATATTAAAGGTATCTTCGACGAAAATTGGTATTTTAGTAGAAAAAAATTGTCCATATTTTTTCTGATTTTATGAATTACTTATTCAATGCTCAAGAAAAAACTCTTTGGTGTCAGACCCAGAATTATTATTTTTTGTTGCCTAGTGTTTCTTCTCAATATTTGTCCCCAATATACTTTCCCAGTTTTTCAATACCTATCATACTCTTCTTTCAATAAATTACGTGAAACCCAAAATTGAAATTAAAATTGTGCCCCAGCTCTAAACTAAATTTTAACATAAATCATTTGTTTTGCAAATCATAAGGTAGGGTAAGCAAATGTCTGCAAAGGCCACCACAAATTGCTCAATATTCATTGCAAAGTTTTTTTCGCTCCACCCTCGCCCTCCCTCTCTCTCTCTCTCTCTCCTGCTCACTAATTCCCTTATGTTTTGGCCCAAAAACTTTTTCTTTATTGCTGAAAAAAAATATCTCAAATGAAAACTGTAATCATTGTTAAACTTTTCCACTTAAAATCTGTTCTTTTCCATTTATATCCCCCTTCCCTCCCTATTTCCGTTTTTGTATCCTCGTCTTCCGTTTTGTTTTTCTTTTTTTTTTTTGGTTTGGTTATTTTCATTTATTGCTTTCTGATCATCGTTTGTTTTTTTTTCTAATTCTTTAATTTGTGTCAAAATTGTGTTCATAGCCAGACGAAGGGTCCGCCAGTATTCCACATAGATTGGCAGTGGCTTGGCATTGTGTAGTGTTATTGTCTAAGGGAAAACTTTTCCACTCCCTAATTTGTTGCTCTTTTCCTTTGGTCATGGATATTGCTTTTATTTTTTCCAGGGTGAAGTGGGATGGATTTGCAACAAATTATGACGTTAATAAGCTTTTATTATTACATATTTTTCGCAGCGAAGTAACGAGCTATTTTTTCTCGTTTCACAAAAATGTGTTATTTGTCAGTTTTTGAAAGTGATGGAAAATGAGGGTTTTTCTTTTGGCGGCGTGGCTGCTAAATGTCTGTTGCCTTCTTGTTAAACAACAAGAATTGTGGGAATAAACTCGTGCCGCCGAAAAGGGTAGGACTTTATAAAAATTTAATTAATTCCTGTGCTCTTGGTTGACATTTACAAAAGTAATTAGTGTTCGCTTGTGAGCCGAGCCAGCTTAACAAGGAGAGGATAAGGTAATTTTTAGCAAATTATTAAGAATTCCTTTTTATGTCGACATGTGATTTTTGTTGGCTGGTAGGTTGTTTAAGCCTTAATGAGTCTTGTGCGTTGTTGAAAGGTTTCTGTTTTAATTGAAAAAATATATTTATATTTATTTATATATTTTTAAAATTAAATTTTATACAGAATTTTATGTGGTGAATTCGTGGGGGATAAAATAAATAATTTTGCTCTTAAAAAAATTAAATTTTAACAGACATTCTAGCGATTCAGTTGCTGCTGAACTACTGCATAGTTATTTTATGTTTTTAAAGGAGATTTCACGCCATTAAAAAAAAAAAGAAAAAAAAAAGGCGCTGCGAAGCCACTTGACAAAACCTTTGACAAGGTGGAAATCATGATAGTGGTAGTCTGCAGCTAAGTAATAAATGTCACCATGCCATTTGTAAATAAATGTATTCTATTAAATATAGATGCAAAATGGTCCTAGTTCAAATCAAAATCAAAAAAAAAAACTTTTATTCTCTACATTATTCTTCTTTAAAATATTAGTTATTATAAAATAAAACAAACTATTTTGTATGGTTTTTAAAAGATAAAAAAATATTTGCGGCTACCGTCCCTAAACCACTGATTAGGTATCATAATTACATTTAATTGAACATAACAAATGTCTGTAAAAAATAATATCTTTTTTGGGTTTGAAAGCCATCGAAAAAAATGAAATTTTAGTAAAAATTTAAAAAATGGAAAAAAAAAAATAAATTTGCAGGTCTCGGGCACAAATTTTTTTTTTTTTAGAACAGAGTAATTTTATGTGAAGCGAACACGAACATTTTGACCTTTCTCTCCGATTTTGCAGAATTTTTCCAAACATTTAAAATAAGGCGAATAAAGCTACATTTCCTGATTTTCAAAAAAAACACTAGGGTGGATCGAAAAATGTCTTCCAAGTTTCCAGTAAATTGTCAAATCTGAAAAAATATTTTTTTCTGAATTATTTTTTATTGATTTATAAATATTTTTTTGATAAAAAATTTCATTTATTGTTAATAGTTTTAGTAACTTTTTTGTGGTATGAGATAATTTTTTGTCCACTTTCAGTAGTAAATTTTCAAATCTTGTAAAATATTTTTCTGAATTTTTTATAGCTTTTTATTTTTTATAAATAAAAAAATATACCTTCGATTTTTGTAACTTAAATTCTATTAGTAGTTAATAGTAGCAGTACAAAAAATCGTATATCTTAAAATGATATTTTTTTAATTTTATCAAAAAATTAACCTCCTATTTTTGCAAATTAAATTTCATTAATAGTTAATAGTGGCAGTACAAAAAAATTTTTATAAAAAAATTGAAATTTTAGTAAAAATTAAAAAAATAATGGAAAAAAATAAAATAAATTTTCAGGTCTCGGGCACAATTTTTTTATAGCAGAGTAATTTTATGTGAAGCGAACGCACACATTTTGTCTTTTCTCACCGATTTTGCCGAATTTTTCCAAAAATGTAAAATAAGGCGAATAAACCCAAATTTCCTGATTTTCAAAAAATAAGAAAAATTGTCAAATCTTAAAAATATATTTTTTCTTTATTTTAGTTTTAGTTTTTTATGGTATGAGATAATTTTTGTCCAATTTTAAGCTAATTTCTTATAGTAAATTTTCAAATTTTGTAAAATATTTTCGAATTTTATCTTTTTAATTTTTATAAACAAAAAAATATACCTTTGATTTTTGTAACTTAAATTCTATTAATAATGCCAGTACAAAAATTCTTATATCTTAAAATAATATTTTTTTATCAAAAAATATATCTCCTATTTTTGCAAATTAAATTTTATTAATAGTTAATAGTGGCAGTACAAAAAATTGAAAGATCTTAAAAATATTTTTTTTTACAAAAAAATATACCTCCTATTTTTGCAAATTAAATTTTATTAATAGCTAATACTGTCAGTAAGACGCTAATTAAGTTTCGTAACGGTATTTCCGCTAGTTACTCTAAAACAATTATAAACGAAATTAAAAATATTTTATAGAAAAAATTAAAACAATATTTTTTTAAGATTTGCCAATTTCCCGTTAAACTAGAAGAAATTTCCATAAGAACAAAAACAAAATTTGTTTTTTTTTTTTTAATAAATAAATTTAATTAATTGTTAGTTTTAGCAACTTTTTTGTGGTATGAGATAATTTTGTGTCCAATTTTAAGCTAATGTCTTATAGTTCTACAGAAATTTTTCAAATCATAAAAAAATATTTTTCTTTATTATTTTCTTATCTTTTTAATTTTTTCCTTTAAAAAAATATACCTTTGATTTCTGTAAACAAAATTTTATTAATAGTGCCAGTACGAAAAATTTTCATATTTAAAAAAAATATTTTATTTTTAATTTTTTTATTTTTTTATCAAAAAATATACCTCCTATTTTTGCAAATTAAATTTTATTAACAGTTAATAGTGGCAGTACAAAAAAATGTTATATTTTAAAAAATATTTTTTTTTTTAATTTTTTTATTTTTTTTAAATATTTACCTCCTATTTTTGTAAATTAAATGAATAGTGTCAGTTAGACACTAATTAAGTTTCGTTAAGGTACTTCCGCCAGTTACTCTAAACGAAATTAAAAATATTTAAAGAAAAAATTAAAACAATATTTTTTAAAATTTGACAATTTCCCGTAAAACTAGAAGAAATATCCATAAAAAAAAACAAAATTTGTTTTTATTTTTGATAAATAAATTTATTTGTTAATAATTTTAGCAACTTTTTGTGATAAGAGATCTTTTTAGTTCTATAGAAATTTTTCAAATCATAAAAATATATTTTTCTTATTTTTTCCTTAACTTTTTAATTTTTTTTTTTTAAATATACCTTTGATTTTTGTAAACAAAATTTTATTAATAGTGCCAGTAATAAGCGCCAGTACGAAAAATTTTCATATTAAAAAAAATATTTTATTTTTTATTTATTTATCAAAAAATAGGAGGTATATTTTTGCAAATTAAATTTTATTAACAGCTAATAGTGGCAGTAAAAAAAAATTGTTATATCTCAAAAAATATTTTTTTTATTTTTTTTTTATAAAAAATATACTTTCTATTTTTGTAAATTACATTTTATAAATAGTTAATAGTGGCAGTACAAAATATTGTTATATCTTAATTTTTTTTTTTATTTTTAATTTTTTATAAAAAAATATCCTTCTTATTTTTGTAAATTAAATTTTATTAATACCTAATAGTGTAAGTAAGACGCTATATAGGTATCGTTACGGTCTTCGTACTAGTTACTCTAAAACAATTATAAATGAAATAAAAAATATTTAATAGTAAAAATTAACACAATATTTTTTAAGATTTGACAATTTTCCGTAAAACTAAAAGAAATTTGCTTAAAATTAAACAGATGTTTCCATCACAAAAACGTTTAAAAAATTCGGTCCACCCTAGTGTCTATAATTTTTTTCTGAAAATCAAGAAATACAGTTTTTTTCGCCAAATCAAATCGAAATCGCATAGAGAAGACAAAATTTGTGTGATCGCTTTTTATGAAATTACTCTTCGACGAAAATTGGAATTTTATTAAAAATTTAAAACAAAAACCATCTTTAGAAAATTTTAATGTTGAAAAATAATTAAAATAAAGTAAACTTTCAGGTGTTGGTCGCCACATTTTTAATTTTTGTAGCAGAGTCTTCCAATCCACAAAATCTAGAAATATAAATCTCTCGCACATACCTAAATCCCTTCCAGGAAAATCACAATCCACTTACCAAATGAACTGGGGTACTTGCAACAGAGGCGTTGGGCATTAACATGTTGTTGTTTTCCTTAACAAACCATTGAACACGTTCAGCGGCAAGAATTTCGAGGGCTGTGTAATCCATTTAAGGCATTTCGAAGGCAAACTCGACAGGACGTGTCAAAGGGAGGGGAGTGCCGGGCCTTAAGTGATTTAAACAAACCCAGTGCAAATGCCGCCTGGGCTCAATATGTGGTAGGTGGGGGTGGGGAGGTGCAATGTTGTTTCTGAGACAAACAAATGGTTAACATCAACGTGTCGGTGCTTTTCTCTAAAAACAATAAACATTGAAAGTAGCACTTACTGGAGAGTGATATTATGTTCAATGTGCCACGAATCCACCGAGAGACCGGCCGACCACGACGCCACACATGTGGTGGTCTTGGGCGGTGGGAGGAGGGGCGAACTTAATAAGTACCTACTCATAAAGCACCTAAATGTCACTTGAACACATACAAGCAATCATTTGGGCTCTAGACGTCGTGTATGGCCATATATTAAGGCCGACACGTTTTGCTTTTCTAGCCCATATAATAACAGGAGCCAACACGTCGACGTGTTTGCTGGCCTGCAGCTAGCGTGCAGTCTTTTGCTTCGTAAGTGAAGGCTGGTTAGGGGTGGGGGAGACTTTTGTTTGTTTTTCCGAAGGACCCTTTTCTAACACTTTGTTTCGTTTTGTTGTTGTTGTTACGTGGTTGTTTTTCACTCAGGCTCTCCCTCCCTCTCTGTGAGACATAAACAACCAAAATGTTACACATAAATTGTGGTCTCACTCAAAGGTTATAGGATTTGGTTAGATGATCCAAAGCTCTCTGACAAACTGTTTTATTTTGTCTGCAACTGAAAGGACAACACACAAATTGCTGCTATTAGTAAATCTTTAAAATGTATAATTTACCTTTTTCCTTCTTAAAATTCCAAGGATATTTTTGCTACATCTTCTTCGAATCTTATAGTCTTTATAGTCCTGCTAGCCATTCATGCATGTTTTATGTGTGTGTGCAGGATAGACAAGAGTGTGTTTGTTTGATCACCTACCTATACATACAAACATATAAATACATTCGACTACGTGAACTGGTGTGCGTTCGTGTTATTCCGTTGTTCCTTGGTCGATGGGCGCTGTGATAGTGTGAGCTGCCATGAAGTCCTGGCAAATATGCAATGTACAACAGGCTCATCGGTTTATGTCTCACGCTGTTTGTTTAGCACGCTCTCCACCATGCGTTCCACACACACGAAGGTGTTGCTTAAGACTGTTGCTATCCTTTGGGTCCTTTGCCAGGCACCACTAGTCGCCAACATCAACACACACACTCACCGCCGCCATGGCCTTTTAGACCATGTCAACATCCTGGCTCCTGTTTTCTATTTTCTCGAGCAACAACTACTACCTACAACTCCATTCTTAAGTACTTTTGAGTGCATTTAAGCATGGCAAAAGGTATTTATTTATCTTTACTAATACTTAACAGGGATTCGCTTAGTGTACGTTCGTAGTATTCTTCTTCTTCTTCTATGTGTGGTTTATGGTTCCATATAAATAAAATTAAATGTGCTGGCTTGTTCAACAAAAAACACATTTTTGTTGTCATGCTGGTGGCCCACCTTGGTATGCATACATTCGTGTGTACATAAATAATAGGTAGCATTTTAATTAAAAAACCCCAACACTTGCTCCCGAGTTATGTCTGCATTTTGTGAATGTTGGGTGGTAGGAATTTCTTTTGTAAAAACGAGAAATTTTGAATTATGGCCAAGGTAATGTGAGAAAATTTATGGCAAATCTGTTTGGTTTCGTTAATCTGCATATATGCAGTATGTGGACGAAGAAGCAGAAGCATGAAGTGGGACTATGGCGGTTCATGTGGCATCAAACAGTTCTTGCAAGCTTTCAGTTCATATGATTTGAAAAGAGGAAAAACTTCTAATAGTAAATAAATGTCCTCGAAAAAAAACTTGTAGTATCTGCATTTCTGGAAAAATGTGCTCCCCATTACCATCCCATCAAATGTAGCCCATCATTATACCCTCCATCATAGGATTGAGGTACAATAAGATTGTAAGTTGTAGATCAGTTGGGATTGCAAATGACAGAAATCAGTCCAGAGAAATTGTTTCCCTTAATAAGGACTGCAAATACCCTCCAATACCCGCCTTAATACCACTATGCAATAAAAAATGAACAAAATGTGTCCGAAAAACTAATTTTTATGGATATATTTTTTTTAAATTTTTTTACTAAAATTCCAAATTTTGTTGAAAGTACCCATCACATGCGTATTTATGTTCAATTAAAGCAAATTTCACTTTCACATAGAGCCAGTGGTTCAGGAACAGTCTCTTAAAATTTGTGATTTTTTTTTAAATAAATCTTATTTTTTAGCAGAAAAAACGCCATAAAAATAGAAAAAATTGAGAAAAAATATATATTTAATAGATTTTACTCATTATAAGGAAGTAAACTGTGCCCGCATGTAAAAGATATACTGAAAAGAAAAATTGAGATTTTTTTTTTCGAAAAAAAAAATAGAAAAAAATAGGAGAAAATATATTTAATAGCTAACATTCTAGCGGAACAAATGGTGTCTGCATGCAAATCAGTAGATAAATGTTGAAGTTATGGTAAGTTATTGCAAAATATTTTTTAAATCATGTTTTTAAAATTCTTGATTAAATAGCTAAATTAGAGGAATGGTTTGTTATATTTTCTGAACGAAGAAAATGATTTATTTGATGCTTATTTGAAGAAATTCTATGGATAAATGTAGAAGTTATGATACTTATTGTAGAAGTAAGGGAATTTTAAAAAATCGTGTGCTATTTTTTGCTTATATTGATTTAGTCACACAAGAAGGTCCATAACTTTTACATTTATTGATAGTTTTTTATGTCAAGATCGCAGCTATTATAAGATAAAACAAAATATTCTACTTAACCAAAAAAATAGAAATCATGATTTTTTAAAATATTATTTTGTGACTATTTTTAAGATATATATATATATATATATATATATATATACTTTTTTTTTTGAGAAAAATATTTTTTAAATTTTTAGGGGACAGACTGACTAAACCACTGTTTCTATGTGAAATTGGAATTCACAATATATATATTTACAATTTATATAAGATTCTTTAAGCGAACGTGGGTGTTGTACAGGGTTTTCCAACAAGAGGTGTTATTTTGAATCACCCGGTATTTCGGTAGCTGTCACTTTTGAAGCTTTTCTTCTTTGACATTTGACAAGTAGAAACTACGCCATTACTAACAAGTAAAAACGGCGTTAAGTTCGTTAAGTTCCGGGCCGAACTTTATATACCCTCCACCATGGATTGCATTCCACAGAGGTTGTCGGTTTTCGTAGAAGTGCAGTAATATTACAGGAAAATATAATTTTTTTAAAATAGCCAAACCAAAACAAATACAAATATGTACAAATTAATTTTATAAATAAATATAATATTTTAATTATTTCAAACCACGCTTATAAGGTAATGCTACCAATACGTCAATTCAAAAAATTAATATTCTTACATTTATATTTTCAAAAATATTTTCAAAGCCAGGTTGTATTTCCATTCTATATTAATTCCAAAAGTACACATTTTGAAAATCCATTATCAGACGTACATAGTGCAAAATAACCTAACTTCATGATTCAACCAATTTTTGCCGTAAAAGAAAAAGTACGAATTTGGAAAAAATTTTTTTATTTTGCGTGTCTATGCAGTCAGAGCAATGTATACACAGAATTCCATGATTCCAGCTGCGCACATTTGGTTGGTACCATCTTTATCCCCTTTTTCTACGCAATTAGAATTTTATCATTCTAGCTGTAGCCGTTTAGTTGGTACTATTTTTATCCCTCTGTACCATTGTATCTCTTGAAAGTACAAATTTCGAAAAATCAGTTTATTTTCCGTGTCTACGCAGTCAGAGGAATGTATACTCCGAATTTCATGACTCTATCTGCGGTCATTTGATTGGTACTATTTTTATCCCCTTTTTCATTTTAACCTCAAAAAATACAAATTTCGAAAAATCAGTTTATTTTCCGTGTCTACACACTCAGATGAATGTATACTCCGAATTTCATGACTCTAGCTGCTGTCATTAGATTGGTACTATTTTTATCCCCTTTTTTCATTTTAACCCCAAAAAGGACGAATTTTGAAAAATCCGTGTATTTTACTTATCTATGCAATCAGAGGAATGTATACACCGAATTTCATTATTCTATGTACATCCGTTTGGTTGGTACCATTTTTATCCCTCTATTCCTATTTTGCCCCTTAAAAGTACGAATTTGGAAAAAATTGTTTTATATTATGTATCTATCAAGCAAATATAAACAGACATATTCAAAAAACATTCTTAAATACGCTAAAATATTAGGGATTATTATGGGTATTTTTAGTCCTTGTGAGGGAAAATTTTTTCCCTTTGGGCCGATTTCGCCCCATTTCAATCCCAACCGATCTACGACTATAAGACGCATTTATAGAAAATTTGAACGTTCTAGCTCCTTTCGTTTGGATGCTAAAAGCCTCTCCATCCTCATCGTGTGAGTGTTTGGTGCTGTTTATGGTTCGAAAATGATGTATTGCGCTATCGAGAGATGATTAATGATTTTTTATGGTCGTAGATGGATATTATTGATCTGTACAACGTTTACTTTCAACAAGACGGCGCTACGTGCCATACAAGCAACGAAACCATTGCTCTTTTACGGGAAAAGTTTCCGCACCGTGTTATCTCTCGAAGAGGTGATCACAATTGGCCACCGAGATCTTGTGATTTAACACCTTGCGACTTCTTCCTTTGGGGCCATGTGAAAGATAAGGTCTACGCCAACAGCCCAGCGTCGATTCAAGACCTCAAAGATAGAATTCGTGAGGCTATCGAGGACATAGTGCAGCCACTTTGCGATTTTGTTATGGACAATTTCATGAAAAGGATATGGTCCAATCATTTATCTCAAAAAATGGTATTTTTATTTGAATACCAAAATAACACCTCTTGTTGTATTAGCTACATTTTTGGTCCTATTAAAAGGCAGAGAAAGACGCTTAAAAAATTCATTATTTTCCATCAACCCTAGTGTTTACAATTTCATAATTTTTGAAAAAGCTGCTTTATATTCAATATAGAAAAGTTTATATTTAAAAAATGTCATCAAAATCGCAGACAAGAGTCAAAATTTGTGTGACTAGAACTACTCTTATACTCGCAAAATTATAGTACAAATATTAAAGGTAATTGCGACGAATCTTGGCAGTTGAATTTTAATAAATCATACATTGAAAAACGTAACTATGGTTTTCTAATTTACAATGCCAAGTAAACATACCGTTTTGAGATTTCCAAATAAACATGACCCACGTGGTTGAGCACAGCCTTTCCCAACTTATTTCCAGTCCCAGATAAACGATATATATATTCTACCATTTTTTGGTGAATTTATAAATTTTTTTCACTGTATAAAATGCTGTTCCTGTTGAACACTTCGAACGGCCCTCGTAATTGCATTCACTTGGAGGGGTCAAGACAACACCTTTAGCAAAAAAAAACTCGAATAAAAATGTTGGTAGCAACAAGCAAATCTGGCTGTTGGCACATACATGCATATGTGTGTTTATTTCCACACACGCACACACACAGCAAGACACATTTGAGTGACAACGACATATACAAATAGACACAAACATGCATGATGCACATTCCCACAGAGTTTGCCCTCCCAAAAAAAACCTCCAGTCAAATATTGTGTAACACACAACATTCTGTTAAAACTTTTAGAAGTATTTGTGAACACTCACTCACCCACACACACACACCTTCACCCACATAAATAAACACATTCAAGTGTGATAAAAAAAGACGTAGAATACCCTCCCACACATTTAAGAGTACAAATACAAACAATGCATTTTTGCAATGTTTGTTTGTTTTTTTAAATTGATGTGTTGCCATTGCACTTCTAAAGCCTTAAAGCAATGCTTTCGCTACACTTTTGCAATGGAAGGACACCCTCATCCTCGAGTATACACATGAACACAAGCTCTGGCACTCGTTAAGCAAACAAACAAAATCGTGTGAAAGAGCAAAATGGTCAAATGATTACAAAGAGTCTCCTGGGAGGGTTATCCCCTCGCCCGGGGAAGTGTGGTAGGGGCGTTAGAGCGTAAGAGGGTTTTTTGTTTTCACAACACCGCTTATTTTTGCGAGTTTCCTTTTGTCAAGAGGAGGAGGAGGAGTAGGAAGTCAAGAAAGGGAGAATACCAAAAGGAGCGTTATTTTTGTATGCTTGTCCAGCAGGTTTTCCGTCGTCCAGGCCACGATGAGTGCAAAGGACGAATGTTTCTCTGGACTTACAGCGCACCCACCCCCTTACAGACATCTTCGTTAATATCTTTCCTACATTTTTTGGTTTTAAAAATCCAGTGTTGGTTATTCCGTTTTTTCCTCTTTGGTGATTATGTTTGTGGGTAGGTGGGTTTGCGAATGTTTTCATGTCGACTTCAAAGTGGTCAAGTAATTTACTTTGTAAATTTTGCTTTTTCGAGCTTCTTTCAACGTGTGTTGTCCGGTTGTGCTAAACGCTAACGAGGTTGCGGGATTTAGGCGGGTTTGAACTGCTTTCAAACTTTATATTCTCATTGAAGCAGTTTCAGGGATGTCATAAAATATAATGACGCAAAATAGAAATATATTCGATTCGAAAATGATATATTTACGGATTTTTTTTAATTTACTCAATTTTCAATTTTCGTCGAAGGAACCTTTAATATCCGTACTTTCATTTTGGAAATATAAGTCCAAAAGGAAAAATATGATGGCTACAAATGTTAAGAACAGCCTCCATAAGACATAAAAATATTGATTAAAAAATTTTTATTGACACAAAAATATAATAAATTGGGAAAATATATTTTGTTCTATTTTAAAATAGTTAACATTCCAACGCAGACAACAATGTCAATATTTAAAAGAGCTATGGAGAAATATTGAAGTTATTACAATTTTTTTAAATCATGATTTGTAAATTTTTGATTAAATAGCGCAAAAACTGTTTTACAAATTTTATAAAATAATATTTTATTTTGATCTATATATCCGGGATTTTTATGAAGAAATCAATGCCTTTTTCAATGAAATCTAGTGATAAATGTAGAAGTTATGACCTCTATTGTAGAAGAACGGATTATATATGGATTTAATTGAGAGTTTATCATTTAAAGACACAATTTGTGTCCCAATAATGGACTTACAGTTCTAGTTATCTTATCACATATTAAATGGCAGTTATAACTGTAGGTTACATCTAATCTTAGGTTATTTATATGGGCGTATGATTTATATTAATGTCTCGTTTAATGTGGAGCAGGGGCGTATGATTGATATTAATGTCTCTTTCAACGAAACATATGAACGTATGATTGATATTATTGTTTCAAGGAAAAAAGTTTGGGCGTATGATTGATATTAATGTCTCGTTATGTCAGACATATGGACGTATGATTGATATTATTGCCTCAAAAGAAAGAAATCTTGTGTTATTTTTTATGACTTTTATGCTTAATTTTATTCATAGCTTTTCTTCGAATGAGCCTTCTTTTCTTCGTTAAGGTCCCAGCTATTATAAAAGAAAACGAAATATTCTATTATTTAATTCACAAAAGTCTTTTTAGCGCTATTTAACCACAAGATAAGAAAATCATGATTTAAAAAAATCATCCACAAATGGGACCATAACTTCTACATTTATCCATAGAACTCTTACATATACACATTTTTTCTTCTTTGTAATATTACCTTTTTAAAAATAATTCATTCATATTTTCTTCCTTTTTTTATTTTTATTTTTAAAAATTTATTTTAAAAATCATTTTTTCCTAATTTCTCAAAAAATTGTCTCGAAATACCCTAAAATTCCTGCTCTTGTTCTCGAAAAATTTTAAGCTGCAGATTTTCTGTCCCTCAGCCTGATCATACCTCCCTCTCTCTGTTCACTCCTTGCTCTAAGTACCCGTACCCTCAATGCGCTCGGTTTTCTACTTTATTTGGTGTTTGCCCTGTTGTCGTCGTTGCCCTTCTGGTTAATGAGCCATTTTGCAGAGTTTTAAGTTTTTAATTCCCACTGACCTGCTCCCCGCTCGTGTACTCGTGTCCGCACCGCTGTTGCTGTTGTGCGGTGCAAGCGTATTTTTGTTTGCTTTAATTATGTTTTGCCAAAAACTTGTATATCGCGTGCTGTCTCATAACGACGATGAGAATGCAGTGGACTTTTTGTGGGATATATTTTTTTCTTCGGTACACAACTTAATGCTGCATTACTTATGGCATTCTGAATGGACTTCGCAGGAAAGGTATGTGAGAGGGAAGGGAAGGGAGTGGCCAAAATGCGCTTAAAAGATTTGAGGATTTTGGAATGAAAACATAATTAACTTATTAAATGAAGAACGAGAGGTTTACAAATGAACTGTACTGTCAAAAATGAAAAACAACGTCAGAAAGAATTAATTCCACAAAAATTAACAAGGAACTTCATGTGATGTTTAATTGATGATGATGTTTTAGCATTTGAATGCATATTTTTGTGTTGCAATATATGAGGTTCTAGGTCTTAAATCACACATTTATAATTATAGGTTATTTGTATTCACTAACAACTTTCCATGGCGCCCACTCAATTTTCTGCTGTCTTATGGGCGTATGATTGATATTAAAATCTCGTTTAATGTGTAGCATGGGCGTATGATTCATATTAATTGCTCGTTTAATGAGACATGTGAACGTATAATTGATATTGTTGTCTCGTTTAATTAATATCACTTATACGTATAAGTAACTACAGTGCTTTGTATGGGAATTCCATGTCAATCACATTCATTTTCAATTAGGCGAAATCAATTTATTTAACTACACTTTTAATGCGCCCTAAAGATTTGAGAATTTTGGAATTGAAACACAAATAAGTTATTAAGTAAAGAGATAGAGGATTACAAAAAACGTAGAAAGCATTTAAGATGTGTAAGAATTAATTTCACAATGATTAACAACGAACTTTATATGGGTTAATTTATTGAGTTTAGCATTTGAATACATATTTTTGTGTCGTAATATAAGAACGACAGTTCAAGGTGTTAAATCACACATTATTACTTCTAAAATTAGGTTATTTATATTTGCGCCCACTCAATTTACTGCTGTCATATGGGCGTATGATTGCTATTAATATCTCGTTTAATGTGTTACATGGCCGTATGACTGATATTAATGTCTCGTTCAATGATACATGTGAACGTATGATTGATATTATTGTCTTGTTTAATTAATATCACTTATGCGTACGGTGCTTTGTGTTGGTATTTCTTGTCAATCACTTGTTTCACTTTCTATTTCAGTTACACGAAAGCAACTAACTTACAAATGAACGGAGGGACAAAAACGAAAAACGTTGAAAGTATTTGATATTTAAAGGAATTAATTCCACAATAATTAACAACGAATTTAATATGGATTTAATTGATAGTTTAGCATTTAAATATACATTTTTGTGTGCTAATAAAATAATTATAGTTCTAGTTCAAATTACACAAAAAATATTATTTATAACTATAGGTTAACTCTAAATTTAGGTTTACTTAGCACCCACTCATTTTGCTGCCGACATTTGGGCGTATGATTGATATTAATATCTTGTTTAATGGGTTACTAGGGCGTATGCTTGATATTAATGTTTCATTTAGTTAGACATGTGGACGTATGATTGATATTATTGTCTCCTTTAATTAATATTACTTATACGTGTGGAGGGAATGGGCTTCGTATAGGGATTTATTGTCAATCACTTTTATTCACATTCGTTTTCAATTAGACCAAAGCAAATAACTTAATTTAACTATTCTTTTTCTATTTATCTTTTCAGGTATGTTACACAAATGGCATAATTAATAAAAGCAATATTATTCGATGATAGAGGTAAGAGAACTAGATTTCAAATGGAATAAAAAGACGACGAATTGAACATGCAAATCTCACTAATGAACGAAGATTCATATACACAATATTCATGTGAACAATTATTGGCAGGTGCTGGCAACATTCACAAATTTGAATATCCATAGATGACACAGAAATATTTATGGTATACAAATGAAGAGAGAGAGATGGGGACTACTAGAGATGTAATGGAAGTAAAAACAAAAATACAACTAGAATAGAATATGCTACCTTTGCTCTAATTACTCCTCCACATATGTTGGCATTCATAAATTTTTGTGGGCAGTATTATTTCCATACTTTTGTGGAAGCTAACATGGAACTCCGAGGTAACCATGTCACGACATATTTTTGTCAGTGTTTTGCTGCATCTATGGCTTTGTTTAGGTACTATTGTGTAGCTTGAGAGAAAAAGGCATTCCTTTGACATGGAATTTCTGAATAACTTTTGTAATTTCAACTTCAATAACCATGGCCAACGGAGATGATGAACATCGGATGGTTATGTCGAATTCAAGAGCCTAGCCAAGCACACACGTCAATCCTTTTCACTCAGTTATCCCAAACATTCCGACAAAACATCCGTAAATAAATTTTGCTTTTGTTGGTTCCATCAAAATACAACTGCATGTGTATGCATAGGTATTCTTTTATCCTGTCTCTCTCTCTCTCTCTATTCATCTGTCTATGATTGTTTGTCGGAAGAATACTTGGCAGGCTATCATTAGACCCAAAATGCAAATTAAGGATTTATTACCCAACCATATTCTACCAGATCCTATCATTAAATTTTCACTTTTGTTCATTTATTCATCATTACTCCTTTTTTTCCTTTCATCTGTGTATTTATCACTCTCCCACACACAAACACACACACCGACCAACATTATTCTGTATTCTTGTCTGTTCTTGAACTCCGAGCATATCATAATTCTTCAATATGATTTATGCTTTGGCATAAATTAAATTTTCTTAAAACCCCTTTCTTCGCCACCCCCCGTGCCAGCCTCATTCTTAGTGCCAGTTGAGTTGTGATTAAGGAGTAGCCATCCTTTTTGCCTCTTTCACATCACACCAGCTGTTTTATATTTGTTATCCTCCCTCCCCCCTCCTTCCACTTGTGTTTGTTTGTCTGGACCCGTTGTTGGGAGAATAGTGACACCTGAGCGCCCATAGGGAGTGATTTACAGCCTTTAATTTGCCTTTACCTTTTGAGAGGAAATAAAAAGAGCCAGCCTTAAACAAGAGGCAAGCTAATACAACTTTAAGAAAGATTTATGTAAAGAATGATAAAACGAAGAGAAAAATCTCAGTGAAAGAAGATGGAAAAAATTAAGTTTAATAAATTTTTGTTATGAGCACAAGCTGTCTCAGACAATAAAGGAGTGTTTGTTTAAAGGAGTTTTTGTTTATGGAAATAATTTAGATTTGTGAGATCTCAATATTTTGAAAGTGTTCAGATAACTTTTTTAATTGTGAATTTCTAAACATTTTAAAATGTGCCAATATGAGATGGTACTAAATTATATTTCCCCAAACTTATTTATTGAGAGAAGCTCTCCTTTTTAATCTGTCAGAAATCTACAAATCACTGAGGTGCACTCTACGAGTTACTGAGGTCGGGGTCCTAAACAAAAATATGGGTCCATGAGTAGACCAGAAATTTCATGGAAAATAAGTTTCGAACTATTTCAATTTTATACAAAATGTTTGGTTTTTGCGATATCTCAAATGTATAATTATAATTATTCCGGATATAATGTTCCATACTGCTTTCTAAATTTCTCCCTCTCTCCATCGACTCTCCCACTGTAACTCAGAGGAGCTAGCCTTAGTTAATCAATTGAATTTAATCTTTGTGTTAAAGTATTGCATGGACGTATGATTGTTATTAATATCTCGTATGATTGACATTATTGTCACTTATACGTGTGAGAGCTTCGTATAGCGTTAATTAATATCACTTATACGTGTGTGGGCTATGAATAGCGATTTATTACCAATTATTTTCATTCACTTTAATTTCCAATTAGACGAAAGCAAATGACTTTATTTTTCATTTAAAAGATTTGAGAATTTTGGAATGAAAACATCATCCTAAATGGAAAACTTTTAGCATTTAAGATCTGAATTAATTAATTCCATAATGTTTAATAACAAACTTTATATGGATTTAATTTATAGTGTAACTACACATTTAGTGTCCTAATATATAGCCTACAGTTCTAGCTGTAATATTTCACATAAATAACTATAGGTCAGCTCTAAATTTAGGTTATTTATATTTACTGACAACGTTCGTTAGCGCGCATTCAATTTACAGCTGTCACATGGGCGTATGATTGATATTATTAGCTCGTTTAATATGCATCATGGGCGTATGATTGATACTAATGTCTCGTTTAATGGGACATGTGGACGTATAATTGATATTATTCTCTCGATTTTTTAATATCATTTAGTTTTTATTATTTCGGACTGTAATCAATAAATTTGATTTGACTATCTATATTTATGGAATGCAAATTTATTTACAAATGTCCTGGTGACATTTATATATAGATTGCCCACTATCTTTATCAAGAATGATTCACAGCAATTTTGCTGTAAAATACCCCAACTCTTTCAGTTTATAAAAGTATGCTACAAAAATTTCGAATAACAGTGTATAACATTTTCTGATATACGGATATTTTTTACTAAAATTTAAAATTTCGTCGAAGGTTCCTTTAGTATCTTTACAATTTTTCGTATTACTTAAAAGCAGTGGTATAGAAACAGAAAAAAATAATTTTTAATCCTTTAATTTATTTTAATTTATTATATATATATAATATTATAATATTTATGGATAACTGTAAAAGTTCTGACCCTCTTTCTATGAAAAAAATGTTTTTTTTTCGCACGATAAAAACAGAAATTAAAATATGGGCGACCACAGCTTAAGCTTAGAAATTTCCAATAAAAATAAAATAAATATTAATATGTATAGCACACTTTTCTTTATTGTTATACATTCGTACATGTACATATTTTCAACATATTGACAAAATTTTGCCACTCCCTACATTTAAAAGATGAAAATACACCGTAATTTATGAAAAATACCATATTTGGAAATTTTTGTTTTCTTTTTGGGATTCGATTTTTGGTTGTTATTTTAATATGACTAATTTTTGTTAATCGAGTTTTCGTCGCTGAAAGCACTGTACTCAAAAATATATATCATTGAGAAATGCGATTTTTTAATTCAAAGTCCTGTTTCCTCGCAAACTAGGGACACACTACCCTCTTGGGGGTAATTTTCCCTTCAGCGATGAAAATGTAGTAGACTAAAAATTTCAGACTTATGAAAATAAGCCCAGTAAACAATTCCCAAAAAATAACACAGAAATCCCCAAAATCCTAAATCATAAATTATGATGTATTTTCAGCGCTTATAGAATGGATTGAGTGACAATGTTATTTAAAATAAAAATAAATAACATATTTATTTTATCTTGATGATCAATCTATTATGTAAAACAGCGGAAGTTGGAGCGAAAACATTCTTAAAAATATTATAAAATATATGGCTACTTCAGCAAGTCAAACTAGTGTATATAAATCAGAGACCAGAATCAAAATTCTGTATATTTTCTATAATAATATGTCTCAAAAACGACATCATTTATAAAATTTACAACATTTTGTTTCATTAAGATTTCATTGCTTAAAATAAATCAGCCCTCAAAAAAATATTAAACAATATTTAGCATTTTAATCAAATAACATATATAATATAATAATAATCTCTTCCTCAATCCCAATTAGTTTTTAGTTGCTCCATTCATATTTTCATTTCACAAAGCATTTAAAGCTTAAGTTGTTGTATTTTCAATTTTAACATTTTTGTGGCATTTTTGCGATTTGCCACAGAGCAGAGATTATCGTTTCTCTCAGGGCAAAACCAAGAACGTTTATTTATTCAAAAACAACCGAACAGCAACGAATAGAACATTCAAAACCACACAACAGACATGACCCCTACTTGGCCAAAAACGAACACAAAAAAAGTGGTCAGTGTTATTTCGAATATGTGCAACACAAATATCCATCGATATGTGTGTGTGTTTGTGTGTGTGCGGGTAACTACATATGCGTTTATCTTTTACAAAAGCCAATACACAGTTAAAGAGTGTGTATCGGTGGTGTATGTGTCCGTGTATGTGTTTCCGGTATCTTTTGAATGGCTTTATAATTCAATGCGGTTTGGATTGCAGCATATCCTCTGCAACCAACACATCACCCGACTTCCCCTCAGTCAGTTCTCAGCACTATTCACCACCCTGCCCTACCCTGGGCAGGAATCGTAAATAACATCTCGCACTCTGTATGCAGATGCAAAACCATACCAATAAAAATAGATTTCCTGTCCCTCCCCCTTCCTATAGCTCCTATCGCTCCTATCACTGGTAGCCTTTGTGACCTTTTTTAATATGTAGCAGAGAAATTATTATGCATGCATTACTTTGAGGTTTTGCCAGTTTATTCTTTGGTCTTCTTAGATGTGGTTAGACTGAAACTAATTATTATCTTTTGCTGATCACAAAGAGGATGGATGGATGGATGGACGGACGGCAAGGGACGCTATAAAAAGCCACAACAAAATATGCAATATATGCCAACAATCTTTCGTTGCTGGATTCAATAAAATTAAACTAGACAATCAAAGGAAATTAAAATTACCTCACAGGCAATTTAAAAGGCTTACGAGATAAGGCTGTTGCAAAAACAATTCAAAATAAGTGTCGAATCGAAGGAGGAGGAGCAATAGCAAAAAAATATGATATTAAAGAAGAAGAATTGAGCAAGTGAAAAGGAAATTTTTGTAACCAAAAATTAAAATATATCCTAGCGAAGGAAACAGGTCCTGGTTGTAGAAAATCTACGAATAAATGTAGATAAATTTAGTCAATCAATTTAAGCAAAAACTTCATTTGAAACAGAAAAATCTGAAATATGATTTTTTTAGAATCCTCTTACTTCTACAAGAAGTGTCCCAACTTCTACGTCTATCCATAGATTTATCTCAACCATGAAAAAAATAAAAAATAGACTTGTTCCTAAGATTGTAAGGTTTCATAATGGGAAACAGCTCGAAGGTTTCATAAAATACTTTTCACTCTTTATTTAGAAGGCACCGTCCCTTATAACTACAAATGCTCGCTTCTATTGTTCGATGTGAATTTATTTTCCAGAGCAACTGCTCTGCCTTTTATACACAAATTTAGATAGAAATAATCTAGTAGTTTACAATATTGAACAAGTAAAGTAAATATCAACATGTGGCATAATGAATATAAACAGATTGTATGAATGTAAATATCAACAAGTGGTTTGAAATTATACATTCATACATGTCTGTCGAATAAACTAATAACTGAACTAATAATTTGTTTCAACTTTAATTTCAAGTCTTATTCGGAAGTCTTCATTCCGGAAAATCGATACATTAAAAAATATGTTTTTTTAATTTTCTTATAAAGAGGGTCATAACTTTTACATTTATCCATAGATATTTTTTAATAAAATATTTAAAAAATTAAATGTTTGCTAATAAAAACTTGAACATATAAATGTTTAGCTATTTTTTATTTTTAAGAGATTGTTCATACCAACAAAAAATATATTTTTTAAAGAAAATGTCTCTATTTTCTATTTCTAAGTAAAGGAGACATTCAGAGGATTCGTTGCCCTTACTCCCACCTTTTGTTTAACGTACATCTGGGCAAAATTGGACTTATACTTCCAAATTAATAGTATAAATACTAAAGAGGTGCGTTCCACGAAATTTTAAATTTAGTAAAAAAATTATAAAAAATCCATAAAATAAATTACTAAATTTTAGAACGTCAAATACATCAGCAAATGTTATAGACAGTCATTCGATTTTTCTGTGGTATAGTGTTGCCTACATATTTCAAAGAAATTTGTTGAAAAATCACAGCGATCCTCCCTGTGAAGACGTTCGTCACGGCCCGGTATTCTTGATAAAGTTAGTGCCAAGAACTAAATGTATCCAGGAGATTTGTAAATAATTCTGTATTCTATAAATATAGATAGGGAAATCCAATTTATTGATTACAGTCCGAAATAATAATAAAAATAAATGTTATTAAATAATCGAGACAATAGTATCAATCATACGTCTATATGACTCATTAAACGAGACATTAATATCAATCATACGCCCATGCAGTACATTAAGCGAGATATTAATAACAATCATATGACAAATATAAATAATCTAATTTTAGATAAATGTGTGATTTAACACCTTGAACTGTCGTTCTTATATTACGACACAAAAATATGTCTTCAAATGCTAAACTCAATAAATGAACCCATATAAAGTTCGTTGTTATTCATTGTGAAATTAATTCTTACACATCTTAAATGCTTCCCACGTTTGTTTTGTAATCCTCTATCTCTTTACATAATAAGTTATTTGTGTTCAATTCCAAAATTCTCAAATCTTTAGGCCGCATTAAAAGTGTAGTTAAATGAAGTTACTTCATTTCGTCTAATTGAAAATGAATGTGAAAATAAGTGATTGACATGGAATTTCCATACAAAACACTGTACGTATAAGTGATATTAATTAAACGAGACAATAATAACAATCATACGTCTATATGCCTCATTAAACGAGACATTAATATCAATCATACGCCCATGCGGTACATTAAGCGAGATATTAATAACAATCATACGCTCATATCTCAGCACTAAATTTAGTGTGCGCTTAGGAACTTTGTCAGTAATTATAAGTAACTTAAATTAAGAACTATCTTGTAGTTAATATCTCCACTGTCACTAATATCTCTTTGTATTGAACGAGGTACGTCAGCGAAACATTTATGGCATTGGTCGAGTGCAGCTTTGTCACACTACTATTTGGTAGGAAAGAAATGTTTTTTTTTCCTCCAACCTAATTTCCATTCTCTATTTTTGTATCCACTGCTATCATTCAACAAAAACACTGCAATTAGCTTTTTTAGGCTTTCCTTTTTGTGCGCGCTGTCCTTGCCAGTTTTGAACCTTCCAGCAATTCGCTAGATTTGTTTTCCACGGTTTAGTTGACTTTTTCGTTCTCGTCCTTTGGCCTTGTCTTTCATTCTAAACGTAGTCAGTTTAGGGTTTTTTTCTCTCTCCATCATAGTTGCTTTGTTAGTTTATAAAAGCGGCTTTTAATTTGTGCAACTTAAAACGTTTGTCAAGTTTTAGTTTTTTTGTTTTTTTTTTTTGTTCTTTCATTCTATCTCTCTTTGAGTTTCTTGTTGTATTCATCTGGGATAAATGGTTTTAATTGCCTGTTAAATGGTCTTTTATACGAAAATTTAAGACAAAGTTCTAGAAAATTTATTTCGGCATCCTTTTGGAATTTATTATTCCAGCGGTTCAGAGTTCAAAAGTTCACATGGCCCAATGGCATCAATAACAAAGACACCGCAGAGGTATTTGAAGCGAACAAATCGTTAACTTTCGTAACGTCGTTAACGGTATCGTAACGATTAGCTAATACATAATGATATTTGTTACACCTTAACGCCCATAAAGGACTTTGATCCAAGCTACAAAGTGAAAAATCTCCCTTCTTCTCGACACATTGAATTCAATTTAATGAATACAGGCCGTAGGCGTAATCTCCTTTCATAAAATTTAATAATAATACTCTGTGGTAATGTTTATTGAAATTTACGTTTGAACAACAGGCTTGTTATTTGAGGCTTGTCTCTATGGTTAGCTCTTCCAGGAAATTGTGGTTTTTTGCCTCATTAATTAGACATTCCACAAAATTAATTTAATTAATTATTTCTAGGAATTGGTGGCAGTTCATGTGAAAAGAATGTTGATATTGAAATTTTAAGTCGTTCTTAATTGCAGCATTAAAGTGGTATTAATAAATTTCAATCTAAATAACCAATTTATATAAATACATCACTAGGCATATTGGAAAGAATTAAAACTATTCGATGGGTAAAGACTCGTGAGAACTTCCCTCTGTGGGGGGAAAGGGCAAATGAAAGGAGTCCACACCTAAAGTAATCGCCATATAATAAACACCGCCTTGTCTACTAAATTTGGTCAGAATTACATGCAAATTTATTTTTTAAAATATTGTGAATAAAGTGGAATAATATTCCGTTGTTGAAAATATATCCAAACACCATATTAAAAATAAAGTGATAAGAAAAAAACACATTTTTGCCAACTTCAAAAACATTATTATTTATTTAAATTACTTTTTGTTTCTTTGTACAACTTGTCCTGTTGTCTGCTGCAAAACGTGGTACCTACGCACTTTGGAAATATCCAAATATCCATATTTTCTTAACATTACCATATTCATATTAGAAAAATAAACTGTTTTCAACAGAATCGCAAAAATCCAAAAAAAAAAACACACACAAATGTAGAGACAAGGACAAGGAGATAGGAAAAATTGCTTAAAGGAGGATAACAAAGACATAAGAATGATAATGATGGAATAACATTTTGTTAAAGCTAACAAGTTTCATCACACACACAGTGGGATGGTTTGTACACAAGTGTGTGGAAGCAGTTTACACACAGTAGAAGTCACAAAACAGCAGTAATAAATAGATTTAAACCATTTTAAATGGTAAACAACTCAAAAGCAAAAATATTCAAAAATGCTTTGAAATTGACTAAATCACAATTATTTTAAACTATATTTTTTTTTTAATTTAAAATTCTAACCAAATCTAAAACTGGCGGTCTAAGCCAAAACACAATAATGACTTCTTATTATATTCATATTATCTCACATGTTTTTGTAGTTATCAGTAGAAAATTTTATAAAATATCAAAATTTACCCTCTCTTAGATCCATTTAATTAATTTTTAATTTTACTGGAGATCGACATCTAACGATCTCCTTAATATTTCTGATATAACATATGGGAAATTAAAATTCCCTCTTCAATTTTGGGATACTGGCGCAATTTAAAACAAGCTGTATCGCGATCCATACAAATAAAAAAACATTTTCCAATCACCCCCCCACCCCCAGTATTGAAAATTAGATTGTTTAATGATGATCAGCAAAATATTTCGTCCCTAGGTCAAGCCGGCTCCTGAAAACACCCATAGAAATCATATTTTTCTGGTGTTAATTTTTGTGATGCATTTTTGCCCAAAATTCGTTTCTGAATTAATAGATCCTTGAAAGCACTTTAAATATAAATTTTTATTCTTGTCTTAGAATAACTTATTATAATGTTCATCATTTAGGCATCATTCGAAAGGTATTGATTGCAGCTACTTATTTTTTGCAAAATAATTACACACTAAAATTACTATAAATGTTCAATAATTTGTCCAATTCTAGGACAAGAATACAATTTTATTTTAAAGTGTTTTCAAGGTTCTACTAATTCTGAAAAAATATGTCAAAAAATCAACATAAAAAATTACACCGAAAAATAATGATTTTTAGTGGGGATTTCAGGAGCGTTTATCGTTTTGCAAATAACACTAAGGAACCAAAATCCGAAGGGCAATGTATTACGTTTTCTAATGTATTTCGGCTTTCAAAAATCGAAAATTATACTAAAAAAATTTGGATAAATTTGATTTTTTTTATATTTTTATAAAATTTAAATTTTTGTCAAAGGTACCTTTAATATTTGTTCTCTCATTTTGGATATAAAACTTCAATCACCTCAGATTATATGTTAAATTAGAGGTAGTTATTACCCATAAAAATTTTGCAGTTTTGCACTTTCACATAGAAGCAGTGGGTTAGGACCAGTTTCAATGAATAGAGAAACATTGTTTTTTTCCATGCTTTATAAAGGGTGATTTTTTAAGAGCTTGATAACTTTTTTTTTAAAAAAAACGCATAAAATTTGCAAAATCTCATCGGTTCTTTATTTGAAACGTTAGATTGGTCCATGACATTTACTTTTTGAAGCTAATTTCATTTAAATGTTGACCGCGGCTGCGTCTTAGGTGGTCCATTCGGAAAGTCCAATTTTGGGCAACTTTTTCGAGCATTTCGGCCGGAATAGCCCGAATTTCTTCGGAAATGTTGTCTTCCAAAGCTGGAATAGTTGCTGGCTTATTTCTGTAGACTTTAGACTTGACGTAGCCCCACAAAAAATAGTCTAAAGGCGTCAAATCGCATGATCTTGGTGGCCAACTTACCGGTCCATTTCTTGAGATGAATTGTTCTCCGAAGTTTTCCCTCAAAATGGCCATAGAATCGCGAGTTGTGTGGCATGTAGCGCCATCTTGTTGAAACCGCATGTCAACCAAGTTCAGTTCTTCCATTTTGGGCAAAAAAAAGTTGAATATCATCTCACGGTAGCGCTCACCATTCACAGTTACGTTACGATTCGCATCATCTTTGAAGAAGTACGGTCCAATGATGTCACCAGCCCATAAACCGCACCAAACTGTGACTTTTTCTGGATGCATTGGTAGCTCTTGCAATGCTTCTGGCTGATATTCACTCCAAAATCGACAATTCTGCCTATTTACGTACCCATTGAGCCAAAAATGAGCTTCGTCGCTGAACACAATTTCTTTCTTTCTGAACTTTCTTAACAGAGCACGCATTTTGATAATAAAATTCAATGACTTGCAAGCGTTGCTCGTTAGTAAGTCTATTCATGATGAAATGTCAAAGCATACTGAGCATCTTTCTCTTTGACACCATGTCTGAAATCCCACGTGATCTGTCAAATACTAATGCATGAAAATCCTAACCTCAAAAAAATCACTCTTTATAAGGTTACTTTCTATATATGTTTGTGTGCCACAAAATTTGAAATCAATTTTTGAAAGCTTTTTTCTCAACCAATTTTGCTCAAATTTTGCACACTTAATCATTTTCGATGACAATACAAGGAAATGGAAAAATTTGACCAATTGGACAAAGGGGTGTGGCACCTCCCATACGACTTAAAACCTATTATTGAATATTGTCAGTTTTATGACACCTAGAATGCTGAAATTTTGTGTAAGTGCATCTAGCATCAATGTGCATAGTTGTGCCAAAAATGGGCAGTATTGGAAAAGTGTGCGTGGCATCTCCCATACGAAGTTAAAACCTATTATTGAATATTGTCAGTTCTATGACACGTAGAATGCTGAAATTTTGTGTAAGTGCATCTAGCATCAATTCGCATAGTTGTGCCAAAAATGGGCGGTATTGGAAAAGTGGGCGTGGCATCTCCCATACGAAGTTAAAACCTATTATTGAATATTGTCAGTTCTATGACACCTAGAATGCTGAAATTTTGTGTAAGTGCATCTAACATCAATTCGCATAGTTGTGCCAAAAATGGGCGGTATTGGAAAAGTGGGCGTGGCATCTCCCATACGAAGTTAAAACCTATTATTGAATATTGTCAGTTCTATGACACCTAGAGTGCTGTAATTTTGTGTAAGTGCATCTAGCATCAATGTGCATAGTTGTGCCAAAAATGGGCGGTATTGGAAAAGTGGGCGTGGCACCTCCCATACGAAGTTAAAACCTATTATTGAATATTGTCAGTTCTATGACACCTAGAGTGCTGAAATTTTGTGTAAGTGCATCTACCATCAATGTGCGTAGTTCTGCCAAAAATGGGCGGTATTGGAATAGTGGGCGTACCACCTCCCATACGAAGTTAAAACATATTATCGAATAGTGTCAGTTCTATGACACGTATAGTGCTCAAATTTTGTGTAAGTGCATCTAGCATCAATGTGCGTAGTTGCGCCTAAAATGGGCGGTAATGCAAAAGTGGGCGTGGCACCTCCCATATGAAGTTAAAACCAAAATTACACCTACTGTAATTTTGTGTAAGTGCATCTAGCATTAATGTGCGTAGTTGTGACAAAAATGGGCGGTAATGGAAATGTGGGCGTGGCACCTCCCATACGAAGTTAAACCCCATTTTCGAATATATGCCGTTCTATGGCAGATAAAAAACTGAAATTTTGCAGTAATTTTTCCTTCTACAAAAGATAACTAAAAAAGAATTTCTAGGCCCAATAGAATTCTGCTTGCATAAAGCATAGATTTGAAAAAAAAAATTTTTTTGATTTACTAGTTTAAATTTCTGTTAAAAAAAATTCATAAAAAATAGTAAAAAATCGGAAAAAAATATTTTGTTTTATTTTTAAATAACTAATATTATAATGAAGATAATAATGTTTATATGTAAAATGTCTATGGATATATGTAGAAGTTATGGTCATCTTTGTAGACGCAAAAGAATTTAAAAAAACAATGATTTTCCAAATCTGTTGTTAAAAACCCTTCTTAATTAAATAACAGAATATTTTTTATTATGTAATAACTGGGGTCTTAACAAAGAAAACAAGGTATGTTTAAAGAAATTATATGGCTAAATGTAGAAGTTATGGGCCTACTTGTCGTCGTCTTGCTATATCAATTTAACGAAAACTTTGTAGATAAATGACACACGGGTAATAGCTTCTACATGTATTCATAGATTTTCTTCAAATAGCCATTGTTTTCTTCGTAAGGATGTCAGCTAAAATAAAATAAAACAAAATATTTTGTTATCAAACTAGTAAAAAGGATTTTACGATATTTAAATAAAATTAAAAAAATATGATTTTTTTAGTTTTTTTTTCGTTTGAGCCAGGACAATATCCCAGTTCAAATCAAATTATGATTTTTAAAAAAAATCATTTACGTCTACAAAGACAGTTATAACTTCTACATTTATCCATAGATATTTTAAATGTATACACTGTTTTATTCGTTAGAATTAATTTTTACCATTTTTTTCTATTTTTTGTGGGGTTTTTTGTGCCAGAAAATGTTTTTTTTTCCGAAAAAATATCTCAATTCATTGGAGAATGATCCGAAGCATTGATTTTATGTGAAAGTGAATTCGCAACATTTGGAGACATCCTAATTGCCATTAATTACACACATAAACGGATTTTGTCTGACTTAATCGTCGAATTTTAGAAAAAACAAATGAAAAAGTTCATAAAATATTTTTTTGAGTTGATTTTAGGAATTAATTAATGATGAGGTACACTTTAGGTTTATTGGATATTTCAATGGGTAAATTATCACATTTAAAGTGAAGAGAATCAATCCTCAAGAGATTTACAGGACATTGTTATATCCATAACAACTCAATGTTAGGTGTGTTTTATGAGCGGTAACACTGCGAAGAAGCATGGAATTTGAAGTATTTCTAACAGATGTTCTTCTCTTTCATTTGATACCCATATCATATTTCAATGACTCGCAAAAATAATAAAATAAATTATTAAAACATCTGTATCCTTTGGAAATAAAAAATCATGTAATGACGAAAAAATATCACCAAATGAAAACTACATACGATCTCTAGTTTCATGTGCATATGGTATTTTTCAGGTCCAAAAAGTACTATCACATGGCGTAATCGTTGTTTTTTACTTGTTTAAAATATGAGAAAGGCCAGCGGTATAGAGTCATGATTGCCGAAAAATTTTTACCCCAATTGAATGCCTCACGAAATGCGAAACACTCGACTACGTGAACAAGTTATTTCCCGAAATGGATTAGTCACCACGGTTTAAAGCCTATAGATTATTTTCTCTGTGGAAATGTGGATACATTAGTTTAAGCTAAGAAGTGGGAAACTTTACATTCCTCAAAAGAAAAACGAACCAATGTCGAGATACGAAACCATTTCTTGAAAATGTAGTGGAAAATTGGATTTCGAGAAAGTTTACAAGTCGATGATAAAAATTGACAGCAAGGAGTTGCCTTGCCTTCATTCAGAAAATTGGGTTTCCAGAAAATAAACTAGTGAAGAAGCAAACTCTACAAATCGATGAAAATGAACCGCATGAAAGCAACTCCGCCTTCATTCAGACATTCAGCATAAGACAGATATGGTTGGATCATTTAGAATCTTTTTAAGTTTTACGAAATCTGGTCGAAAGTATCGCAAAATAAAATAATTGATTTGAGAGGTAGGGCATTCTCTTAGCTGTTTAAAAATATATAAATTTATATTTACTGGAAAGTACTTACAGTTTATAGAAGGCTTCGACGAGTAATTAATATTTTAGCGAATCTCTATAAAGTTTTTTAACAGAATAAAATTTAGCTACCTTAATAAGATAATTCCAGAATTTTGAAAGAAATCATTTTAATTTATTTCTGTACATAGTAGTAATAAATGTGTTACCCACTACTGAGGACTATGAGGCTCAAGAAAATTGTCAATTTTCAAATTTTCAATTTTAAAAATTTCAATTTTTTCTCCAATTGCATCCCACTGTATCAGTGTGCATTTGTATGCATCATTTTTAGCAGCATTTAAGCAAATAGATAGCAAAACTTTTTCCTAATAACACACACGCCACACACACACACATTTGCATAACTTTTATGACCACATTATAAAACTCCCACTCTCACACACACATACACACACACATAACTGTGCAGCAAAAGCAAAACGGCAACGGAAACGAAGCACAAGGACATGACTAACATACTTAGTGCCATATGTTTGAATTGTTCTAAAACAAATGTTCAAACTGTCTGTCTAACTTCTCTGTGTGTGTGAGTGTGATGCCTCTTTGGCTTGCTGGAGTGTGTGTGTGGGTATGTGTGGTAACCACACACATACACACCCACACAGGATGAGATGTGTTGCATGTGATCTGCATACCATAGTGCTTGCCAGTGTGGACAGGTTTTTCTCGCTGTGAGTTCTCGGTTATTATAATGATTTCTATGATAGTAACATCCACGCTTTCATAACATTTGACATGTGTGTTTGGCTCAAGCTCAAAACTAAATTCATTCGTACATGTTTCAGACTTTCATGCTCCCGGTTTTCTTCACATATTAGCTAGTTGATGTAGTAGCCTGCTTTGTTTTCTAAGAGGGTGGTTGCCAAATTCCCAAAATGGAATTTACAAACAGCCAATATTAGGGCTATTTTGTCGTCGATGAATCGCCTTTTTTGCCCTTCTATTATAATTGCGCTCAATTATAATATTTCCCAATGGGAATAATCATCCGCTTGAGGGTATCATATCTATCCAACTTGTAGGCTATAATTTCTCTCCCACCATCCTAGAAATTGAAATATCACCTTTGTCACCAAACTCTTGCGTGGCACCCTCGTACAATTAAACTATTATGTAGACTGACGTGACTTCATTGTTTGTAAAACTCCAACACTTTGATCTTTACCTCAGTTCACGATGATTGTAACCAAAAGCAAACTTTAGGTTTTTTTTGTTCCCATTCCATCCATATACACACACATATAAACCAAAGGATATGCTCTATATATGTGTGGAAAAGGATATGTCGTTATGGCCATGTAAACGTTTGTTAAACATCTGTCGATGTGGTGGTGCTACTGGTGGTGGTGGTAGGTAGTACTTCTGCATGAGTGTGTGTAATATCTTATGCATTCAAATTCCTGTGGAAGTGGAACACATTCATTGTGTCGATTCAATTTGCATATGATGCACTCTTCAAACAGAAGCTGATGGTTATGCGGTTACAAATGACATCTCCATATACACACATATACAAATTGAAGCAATGAGTGAGAACATCGCCAAAGGTCTAGAATTTATAGTTTACTTGTCCTGAGAAGGGGTGGGAGGTGGGGGGTTAGGATTTAGTTTAGATTGTGGCCTGAGACCACATTTCCAATTTCAGAGGGGAACTATTCGGACATTAAAACAATGTGTTTCGAATAAAATAATCCCATGTCCAAATACTAATCTTAAACACTTTGTTGCAGGGACAAAAACTAAAGGGACAAAATACACTATAGCAGTGTTTTATAGACAACACAGGCTTTTAATTACAAATAGTAATTGCAATTTTACAGAACCCACTGTATTGTTATTTTTAGAACGTGAAACTTATTTTAATTAATTTATTTTTAATTTAAATATTTAAATAAATTAAATTAAAATTTAAAACTTGAACTTTATTTATTGAAGAAAGAATTATAGATATTAAATTTAAAATTTAAAAAAATAAATTTAAAAGCTATAAGCTAATATAAAAATTTAATTAAAAATTTATGATTAAAATTTCTACCAAAATTAATTCCAAAATATTTTTTGGTATTAATTACAATTTCTTTTAATAAAATTTAATTAAAAATTTGTATTTTTTAAACTAAAAATATTATTCTAAAATAAAAACTAAATTTTAAATTTAAAAACTAATTTTAATGATTAAATTTGAGCGCCCCGGTAGTCGAGTTGGTAGCGTGCTCGGCTATCAGCGTGGGGGTCGTGGGTTCGATTCCCACCAGAGGCTCTGGTCTGTCGCTGCAATAACTAGCTTCAATGGTCTTAGTCACCCCGGCTCAATCCCTGGACCCAAAATTAGAATATAAATTTACTTTGTATTGTAATTCATAATAAATAAATAAAAAAATAAATGATTAAATTTAATTTGTTTAATTGTTTATTAAAAACTATTAATTTATTTTTTAAATTAATATTTGTAAATATAAATTTAAAATAAGAAAAAATAATTTTAGATTTAAAAAAAATTTAATTTTTATTTATAATTTTTAATTAAAGACATAAATAAATTATTAATTTATTTTTTAAATGAATATTTGTAAATATAAATTTAAAATAAGAAAAAATAATTTTAGATTTTTAAACAAACTTTAATTTATAATTTTTAATTAAAGACATAAATTAAAACTTTTTAATATAAATTTCTGCACAATTTTATTATTATTTAAAACATAATTTTAGTATTCATTAATTACAAATAAACTTTTTAAATTTAAATTTAAAAAATAAATGTTATAAACCAATTTAAATAATCAACGATTATATTTATAAAATTATTTAAAAAAAAAATATAAATTTTAATTAATTAATATTTAAATTTTTAATTGAAATTTATAAATTCAATTTTAAATAAACAATAAAATTTGAATATATAAGTTTTTAAGAAAATGTTAATTATTTTTTAAATTAAAATTTATTTCTGTTTTATATCAATTTTAATTGCAAAAATTTATTTTAATTAATTAATTAATTTTATAAACATTATTAATTAATTAATTTTATAAACATTATTAATTAATTAATTTTATAAACATTAATTAAAACATTTTAATTTATTTTTAAATTAAAATTTAAAACATAAATTTAAAATATTAAAATTTTAATTTATAATTGAAATTTATTTTCCAAATTGTAATTTATATTTTAATTAAATTAAATTAATTTAAATAAATATAAATAAATATTTTTAATTGTGATTAAAAACAATTTTAATTAATTAAAATTTATTGATTAAGATTTATAATTGTTAATTTTAATTAACTAAAATAGAATTATAACATATTTCTTTTAATTTAAATTTATTCATATTTTCAAATTCAAATTAAAAAATTAAATTTAAATTTCATTAATTTTTTTTAAATTATAAAATTTAAAAATTAAATTAACTAGAATTTATAAATATTAATTTAAAATTAAATTTGAATTTGTTTATTTTAATTAGAAAATACTTTTTTATTAATTAAAATTATATTTTATAAATTTTAGTTTATATTTTTAACTAAAATTTATATATTCCAATATAAAATTATTAACAAATTAATTTATAATTAAAATTTTAAATTTCAAATTTTAAATTTGTGAATTTAAAAATTATAAAATTTAATTAAAAAATATATTTTTCTTAGTTTTGTGTTGATCGATTTAATTGTTTTTCTGCGTGCTTTGAATTGGAATATAAATTATGTTTTTTAGTGATCAAAATATTTTAATATTAATAATTAATAATTAATAATTAATTCTCGTTCATGAACTTGTTGTAATAAATCTTAGAATTAAAAAAAAAAAAAAAGTCGATAAATTACATGATTCCCGCAGCCAATCCAATCCAATGTGGAGTTATTTGATTCTCAACAATCAATCGGGGATTTTCTGAAACCCAAATGCCACAATATTTATGTCTAACGAAACCAAGTAAAATTTAGTTTGAACCCTGTACATTATTTTCTCAATTTAAAGTATCCTGAATCCAACTGCCAAATCTTGCCTGAATCCCTGGACACTCTTTAAGAATCCCTAAATATAACTTTTAGTGCAATTTCGAAATTATATTTTACACAATAATTTCAAGCATGTCTGATACATTTTGTCAAGATTAAAATTTAATTGCTCTTCTCTCTGCTGTTGAAATAACAAGAAATATATTTGCAGGATACCCACATAAGTTTAGTTTTGTCACGAAATAGTTAGAAAAATTCTTTGGCCATATGTTGGGTATCTAAAGAACGTTTTCTTAAGTTGTTCGGAAACTCCATGAGTTTTCGAAAAAGTTTTGGCTTAATTATACAATTACTTTGACAACATCCTTGCGAGACCAACTTTAACTCCGGTCCCCCTCTCCACCCAAAGTCAAAGAAGAAGAAGGAAATCCTTAAAAGGCCATAACAGGGCGCGATCAGACATGATGGTGGTCTCTTTAGCCTCAAAGAAAGAAAAGAAGAAAAGTTGTTGGCAAATTTTTAAGGAATTTCCATATGTCAAAGCATATGCTTGTATTCATATGCGCGCGTGTGTGTTTGTGCGTGTTCAAGGATAACAAGAGGTCAGACTGTGAATATCTACAAAAGACAAAAAAGTTTGGCCTTACACCCCCCCCCCCCCCCCAACCCCTTGTGTTCCGAGTCCTGTATTATCCACAAAATGTATATCGAACGAAGTTTTGTGCCAATAACGACGTCGTGCATGCCAATTCCCCACAAGGATTATCGGCGTGTGCGTGTGCATGTGCGAAAGAGAAACTTTTTATTAAAAATTCACACACACAGACGCACATGCATGCATAAACTCGGGTTAAATGTGTACGTGTGGGTTTGGAGTGATGCGAGTGAGTGTGTGTGGAAACACTCTCAACTAGTCATGGCTGTGCAGTGCCAGTGTGCATATGCTTTTGGATTGGACTATTCCCCCGTGTTTGACCAACAAGTTTTAAAAGATTCGAACCAAAGACCTCCTCCGCCCTATCTCTCATCCCCTTGCAGGCCTTTGCCATGGGATTTGATTGATTTTGATTGAAACTCGTTGGGCTGAGGGGTTCAACCGAAATTATCGGCCTTTTAAGAGTTCAGCTTTGTAATGTTTGCCAAAAATTCGATTCGTAATGGCTTCAATTCTACGCTGCAATACTGTGCTGTGGCTCTTTGCTCTGACACTTGTGTTTGGTTAAGCGCCTCGTTAGCAAACCAATCATTTTGTCTTTAAGCAGTTGGCTGGCCGATATTCGCACAAAGAATTTAAAAGCTTCAAGGAAAGTTCAACAAAAGTAACAAAGCGTATGGGAAATATGGGCAGAATATATCCTGCAAATATAAGTCTAAAAGATTTATGGGAAAAGAAGAAAATTTCAAATGATTTCTCAAAGTCCAATGACATTATGAAATTATGAAAAACGTCATTAAATTCTCCAAAAACGCTACAAGAATTCAAGAACACAAAATGTCTTTCAACAAGAGTATCAAAGCGTATAGGAAATATAGGCAGTTTATATCCTGCAAATATACCTCTAAAATATTTATGGGAAAAGAAGAAAGTTTCATATTATTCCAGTTCAATGACTTCGTAAAGTAATTGATGAAATGACGAAAAACTCTATTCCTTTCTTCATTAAGGCTACAAGCTTCTCAGCTTCCTATGATTTCACATGCGAATTATTCGGAAGAGGAAAAAATCTCCTGCCAGACTTCAACATAATTTCCAGTATTATAGACATATTACAAATATATATATATTTGTAATATATATTTATTTTTTCTGCAGATCATGAAAAAAAATCATTCTAGTTTCTTGATTTTTTAATATTTCCTAAATACAATCCAACCGCTGAGGCAACTTTAGACTATTATTATTATATGCCTCTACTGTTAATTTTATTTCCTCACACTCTTGTAGCATTTCCCACCAGAAAAGCAAAAAAGTTTAACATTGTGCTGGCTGAACTCAGGTGCTGTAAATATTCCATTAAGTCTCTTTGATTACTATAATCAAATGCTGTCCAGCCGGCCTACAGTGGTCATTTATTACATTGTAGATAATTTGCATGCATTGACTCACATGTCATTTGAATTCCCAGTGTTATGTCATTTGGGTCTATTCATGTTGCCCCATAATTGCATGGCTTAATGCTGAAAGTGGTAATTTAAATATAATGGGCACCTTTCGTCGCCGGCGCAAACCACCACTTCGATGAGCAGTAGGGTTTCCCATTTTCACGGGTATTGCAAGGAAATGGGCATTTTATTATTTCAAATGAATGGAAATTATTTTTGTCACAAAACAGCCGAGAAAGATTTGGGATACAAATATTTGAACCACTATAGACATTTTTGAAATAAAAAACAATCTAGGAATCTAAAGAACGATATGATATCGGCCAAATGTTCGGCGGAGTCAACATTGTTGATGATGATCTGCACAGAAGCTCTATTATCTCTTAATGTCTGCAGAGTTAGTAGTTGAATTGGTCAGTTAGCCAGGACTTTACTCTTGAGATAACTTCTATAGAAGAAGCCTAAAAGTGTCGAAAATCTCACGCTTAGTGGCCATTTTAATTCGCAGTTTCGAGAGATCATGTGACCAGTTAACTTATCCTTTAATGAAAAAAGCATTACTTTGTCTGTTTGACAATTGGTGTCAACTTGAAACAACAATTCAGGCCATAGCAAGGCGTATTTATACAGGTGATAGCACTAGAACAACAACAAATTCGGCAACAACAAAATACAAGTAATTTTTTGAATGGTGAGCCATAATGTCAAAGCAAAATATATGGGATTTGACAGTTTCGGTTACTTTTGAATGAAAAAAAATTGAGTCAGCTGGGCTCCTGCTATCACCTTTATAAATACGCCTTGGGCCATAGATTTTTATTTGGAGTAAAACTATTTATAGGGCGTGAGAAATTGTTAATCGTGGCAAATTAAGGTGAATGGTGTCATTACTATTACAGCGGACAGCACCAGACTTAATCCAAATACTCAACTTTTGGTTGATGCATCGGTATTACAAGAATTTTCACAGCCCAAATGCGAGAATTGTTCTTAGTAACGATGTTACCATGACGAAGATAGTTGTGAAATAAAATAGGACAATGATTTCGCCACCACACACCAATGATCATTGGTTTTTCTACAGTCCCCCTTGGATCTGCATCAGCTCAAATGAGACAAAATTATTTATTAACGAAGTCACCTAATAGAAATAGGAAAAGAAGGTCACATAATTGAAACACAAACCAAAGACTGAACTTGAACCTTCTAAAAACAGAAGACCAGAATCAATCACATCGATTCGCCTAATTGGAATATTATTTATTACTTCTCAGCGTCCCTGGATCTAATGAAAATATTGAGCATCATTTTTTGCCACAATAAATTTTATTTTTAATCTCTAATTATTTTTTAATTATTCATTATTTTAATTATTCCTCTAATTTTTAAAATTAAAATTAATTAAAAAATAATTAGAGATTAAAAATAAAATTTATTGTGGCAAAAAATGATGCTCAATATTTTCATTAGATCCAAGGACGCTGAGAAGTAATAAATAATATTCCAATGAGGCGAATCGATGTGATTGAGTCCCAATCAAATGATTCTGGTCTTCTGTTTTTTGTGAAGAACTCAAAACTTTTCTTTAAAATTTTAAGCAACAACTTGAAAAGCACAGGCAGGTTTTAAGACTAAAAAATTTCTAAAATAACCAAAAAATCCATTCCTCATTTTTAAGACTAAATGTTCATCAAATCAAATTTGCGAAAAATAAATTTTGAATTGCACAAAAATAATTTTAGAAAACATATTCGTTATAAAAATCGACTAGAAAATAGAAAATGAGGTCCAACGTTTCCTTTTGTGGTCAACATTTATTTCAAATAATATATTCCAATATTAAAAAATTCGTGATCAACAGGTTTCGACTATTTTATTTTACTATAATCCAAAGTTGGAGCAATCAATCCATTCAAACGTTAGTTCAGGCTTAAGAAACAAAATAGAAAAGAAATGTTGTCCACAAAGTTTTGGTATCTGCTAATTTCAGTTAAGTGCAATGCAAAAAAACACTACAAACAATTCAAATTTATAGGCAAAATCATTTTCCAAAAATTCTAAAAGTCTTTGAAATGTACTTATATGTTGAATGCATTATTCTCCATTTTATGAAATTTGTGTATAGCATTTTCTTCTGTATTTTGGTGTCCTAAACTTGAAAACAATACTTCAAATATTTTTATGGGCATTTTTTAAATATTTTTACTAAAATTTCAATTTTATTAAAGTTCGAAATTAAGTAAAAGCCAAAATCATTTGACAAAATCACTACAACAGTATAAGATTATGGCCTAAATTCAAATTTTAAAAATGCTGAAAGTCTTAAAAATGTACTTTGATGTTGAATCATTCTCTAGTTTACAATCATTTTGTTGAAGTCTGTGTATAACATTTTCTAATGTATTTTGGTGTCCTACGCTTTAAAACAAACTATTTGTAATAATATTATATTTTTTGGCAATTTTTTTTACATATTTTTACTAAAATTTCAATTTTATTAAAATTTCAAATTAAGAAAAAGTCGATTTTTTATGGGACAAAATCACTACAATAAATTCATGCCAAAAAAATATAGCCAAAATTTAATTTTTCAAAATTTACGACCATTTTGTTGAAGGTATTCTTAAAGTGTTGAAGATATTCTTAAAGTGAGTTGTGGTTCTAGTTCATTTGGGAGATATTTTGTTGAAAAATCGCAGCAAAGCGAGAAATCATTATAGACTCAGCAACAAAATTGGAAGTACTTCCGTAGGAAGCACATATTAATCGCATCTTAAAATCCAAATGTGCATTTTCCCCATTTTTGAGGATGCTATTTTAATCATCTTCCAAAAAAGAAGATAATATGTTACTATACCGTAAAATTTTAGGAATAGCATTTTCACAAGTGAATGGGAACGAGTTTTTAGTATGGGGTCAAAGAGGTAAGGTGTTCGCTTTGCACCCAGAAGGTCTCGGGTTCGAATCGTTGCTCGGGAAAAAACTTGTTCTGTTTTTTTATATTACTTTTATATATAATTTTAACAATTTATAATTTCTTTCTTAAAAAAATCATTTTTTTTTTGTTTTATTGATATACTTTAAATATTGAATTTTTCATTAATTATTAATACTATTTAGCACTCACAACAGAGGCTAGCTGAGATGGTTTGAGTGCCGTAGAAGCAGCCAGAAGGCCCGCTGTGGAATTTAGTGAAAAAGTGGTTCCTTCGCAACACTTTAAAATAATGTTCAATTATTTCAAAATAAAGGACATCTCTCCTATGGCAACTCCATGTTAAATTCATCGGTGAAGATCCCAATTTTCACTAATTCCGAATCACAAGATGAACATCTTCTTTGGATGTTCTGTTTTTGCTGGGGAGGTACTGTGCAGCCAAGTAATAAATACCACCATGCCATTTTCAAAGAAATTTGCATTCTAAAGGGTGATTTTTTAAGAGCTTGATAACTTTTTTTTTAAAAAAACGCATAAAATTTGCAAAATCTCATCGGTTCTTTATTTGAAACGTTAGATTGGTCCATGACATTTACTTTTTGAAGATAATTTCATTTAAATGTTGACCGCGGCTGCGTCTTAGGTGGTCCATCCGCTTAGTCCAATTTTGGCATTTCCACGTTTTTGAGTAACAGAGACCCAATTGGTGCGAACGGCGACGAATCGAAAATTGGTGGTCATCATTAACACTGGCCGATACAGCTGCGATATTTTCTTCAGTTCGCACTCTACGTAAGCGTGTTGGTGGTTTAATGTCCAACAATGTAAATTTGGTGCGAAATTTAGTCACAATAGCCCGAATAGCCGCTTCAGTGGGTCGATTAAACTGACCATAAAATGGAAGCGCGCAATGAACTTTCTTAACAGAGCACGCATTTTGATAATAAAATTCAATAATTTGCAAGCGTTGTTCGTTTGTAAGACGATTCATGATGAAATGTCAAAGCATACTGAGCATCTTTCTCTTTGACACCATGTCTGAAATCCCACGTGATCTGTCAAATACTAATGCATGAAAATCCTAACCTCAAAAAAATCACTCTTTACAGTTTAAAAAAGTCGTTACACTTAAATCGGACGATGTGCGCCTGACACTATAGGCAAAATGGTGTTAATTTGCGCTTTCCTTCCCTCATTCTTTTGCCCCTTAAAAGGACTACAATGTTTCAGAGGATAACATTTTTCACAAAATATTTTAAATACTTATTCGCGCCCTATGATATTAGTATATGTGTCAAATTAAAGATATGAATATCTTCAATAAATACTTTAAATGTCTTGCTTCTATCTGTATTAGTTTAGCATTTACATCAAGTTTCCCCCTTAATTTATTTAGTTTATTCATATTTTACTTTTGAAAAGGGAAAACTTGAAACTAATTTATATAGAAGCTAGAAATTGGAAGTATTTATAGCAATAATTTGACAGTTATCGTAGGGGAACAACTACATAAAATATTTTTTTTTTAAATTTATTTGAAACCTTGTTGTCATTTTAAGGGGCAAAAGGATTAACTCAATTTTGCCTATAGTTTCAGAAGTAAATATATCATTCGACTCAAATTCAATATGGTCAGACGGTGTTAAAAATGTGTGAAAACTAAGAATTTATTTCAGTCAATGAGATGTCCCTGGTCCCTCTTATTCCGTATTATTAGTTACAGCATTTTAAATGGGATCAGATTAATGAAAAATAAACGCTAAATATTTTTGTGTTTCACCCCAAGGGGTTTCTGTGACAAGGAGACTAGGATAAAATAGTTCGCTAGTCGCTCAAGACGATTTCTCTAAGGGCCATAGTATTCCGTAGAAAAACAGAGGACCACTTTGAGCAAGAACGTTTGGAGATTTTTTCAGTCTAGGGTTTTCTGTAAGAAATTAAGTTACCTCACAAAGGTAACTCTTCCGATCCAAAAAGGTTTCTTTCTGACATTCCACCATAAACGAACCAAAATAAAATATCCTCTCCTCCATTGCCTAGCGAAATTCCAAAACGGTGAGAAGTTTCTGATTTAAAACAATTGCTTGATTGCGCCAAATGTCAGTGGCCTGCCTGGCTGCCGGCTGGCATATCGTTGCCCTCACCAACCAAAAGTTGCATGGCTTTTGGGGCATGAAACTACGCGTGTTTATGAGTGTTTTTTCACCAGCCATACCTTTTCGTCGGCATTTTCTTTGAGTGAGAAACTCCAAAGTTTTTGCCATCAACTGCAAGCAGCAGCTTTATGGGTATAAGGCAACAACTGTGGCTGCTGCTGCAGCTGCGGTCGTAGATGTTGATGATGTGCGGCTTCTTTTTGTGATTTTTCTCCTTCTCCTCTTCTTCTTTTACTGATTTTTCCTAAAAGGAAAAAAAGCGAAAAGTGTTTTTCCGCTTGAGCGCCACATTTGGTATTCCACACTACTTAGCTACCACTTGCAGTTGGCAACCAGGCCGTAGACAGCGACTGCCAATGCAAGTTGTTTGCACAGCAGCAGCTGCTGACGACTGCTGCCTGCAACTTGAAGATTTCGACGAGCATTTAAACTTTCGACATGGTTTTTCTTACAGTGCACAGAGCGTCCGTTTAATAATACGTTTTTCTTGTTGCTTTGCTTTGCTGTGGTGCGGTGTGTGCGTTTAACAAAACTCGCAAAAAAAATAAACAACGAGTCAAGAAAAGAAATGCACTTGCTGAATATAGAAAAGCGCCCGACAGAAAACGCAAAAGAAGATGGTTTTTCTTTCGGGTTTCTCCTTCGATTTCCCGCTGCCTTTGCACGTTTTGTGTAGGTCTTGCAGACCCCAGATTGCATGTGGGGGTTCGGCAGACACAAAAATCAACAACTTGAGAAGTTTTTTCTCTAGCTTCGCTTGAAAATAAATATCACAGCAAAAAGATGATGTTTAAAATGCTCAAGTTGCAGCTGAAATTTGGCCAGGCACGCACCGCCGAACACTCTGGCAGATAATAGCAATAACTACAAAGCAACTTCATTTGCGTTTCTTGGCCGAATTTTAAATTAAAAGTTTAAATTAAATTTGGGCGTGGATGGATGTGTTGAAAAAAAAAACTTTCTCATCTTTCTAGTTAAAATTACGCGATATTTTTTCGCAAACTCAAAAGAGTTTCTTAAGTGAATATTAAGCAGTGTGGCACTAACATTTGTTATTTGGTTCTAGAGCCTTGCAGTTTTTTTCGTAAAGCTAATGAAAAATTTAATTTAATTTCAAAACCATGTTTGAATATTTCATTAAAATCAGCGCATGGAATACGTTGCAGATACATTGTTGCAGATGCCTACATCTAGGCTTCAATGCGAAGTTTGCTTGGCAATACATTTGCAAAGGGTTATTAAAACGGGATTCCAATAAAAATGTATTTTCAGATATTAAATGTAATTAATGTTTTAATTAAAAAAAATCAATAATCACATTAAAAAAATAAATAATAATATGTTGTATGCGTTGTCATTTATTTTGGTTTAAGACCAAAGGCTGTGCTGAAGTCTTCATCAGAACCCAAAATTAGCAAAAAGGCAAAGTGAGACCTTTATTGTTGCAGCTAAAAGTTGACTGCGCTACCCCATCTCGTCAGAACTTTCGCAACGAATGTAAGTCTTTGACTTAAATCAGGGTTCATATTAGTACCAGCGGTCACATATAACAAATGAGAAGCGCTGATAAACAAAATATGCCACCGACTAAGTCGACACACTAAAAATCACACTTTGCCAATTCATTTTTATGCAACAAACAAAAATACAAAAATTAAAAATAAAAAATTAAAAATAAAAAATAAAAAATAAAAAATAAAAAATAAAAAATAAAAAATAAAAAATAAAAAATAAAAAATAAAAAATAAAAAATAAAAAATAAAAAATAAAAAATAAAAAATAAAAAATAAAAAATAAAAAATAAAAAATAAAAAATAAAAAATAAAAAATAAAAAATAAAAAATAAAAAATAAAAAATAAAAAATAAAAAATAAAAAATAAAAAATAAAAAATAAAAAATAAAAAATAAAAAATAAAAAATAAAAAATAAAAAATAAAAAATAAAAAATAAAAAATAAAAAATAAAAAATAAAAAATAAAAAATAAAAAATAAAAAATAAAAAATAAAAAATAAAAAATAAAAAATAAAAAATAAAAAATAAAAAATAAAAAATAAAAAATAAAAAATAAAAAATAAAAAATAAAAAATAAAAAATAAAAAATAAAAAATAAAAAATAAAAAATAAAAAATAAAAAATAAAAAATAAAAAATAAAAAATAAAAAATAAAAAATAAAAAATAAAAAATAAAAAATAAAAAATAAAAAATAAAAAATAAAAAATAAAAAATAAAAAATAAAAAATAAAAAATAAAAAATAAAAAATAAAAAATAAAAAATAAAAAATAAAAAATAAAAAATAAAAAATAAAAAATAAAAAATAAAAAATAAAAAATAAAAAATAAAAAATTAAAAAAATAAAAAATAAAAAATAAAAAATAAAAAATAAAAAATAAAAAATAAAAAATAAAAAATAAAAAATAAAAAATAAAAAATAAAAAATAAAAAATAAAAAATAAAAAATAAAAAATAAAAAATAAAAAATAAAAAATAAAAAATAAAAAATAAAAAATAAAAAATAAAAAATAAAAAAACAGGGAAATTGTTCACAAATTAACGCAAAATAAAATTGAAATTAAAACAAAAGAAAAAAAATAAATTTATTTGTAATCATCTTTTTATCCATTCCACTTAAATCAGGCAAGCACTGCTCGACAAGGTTCACAATGTTTGAATATTATATAAAACTACATACCAAAAATATATTAGAAGGGCTATGTATGACATTTTCTGATGCATTTTGGCTTTCTATTTATACGTTTATGCATCAATTATTAAAAAAAAATAAAATTGTAACTTTCGACGAAGGTACTTTTAATATTTTGAAAAATAAGTCTAATAATAATAATATGTACAATTAAAGGTAGTTATGGTTACAAATGTTGGAATGACACTTTTACACAGTAAAAGTGGTTTAGCAGAATTCTCCTAAAAATTGAGAAAAAAGAAAGATTTTTTGAAAGAAATCATATTTTTTGGCACAAACAAGCACAAAAATAGAGAACAAAATATTGTGTGATATTTTATAAGTGCTAAAATTTGAACGAAGGAAAAATTACCAAAAGTAAAAGATCTGTGGAAAACTGCAGAAGTTGGCAGACGCAACAGATTTTTAAAAAAATCATAATTTTTTAATATTTTTAAATAGATCGGAAATCCGTATTATAAATTAAATAACAGAATATTTTGATTTATTTTATAATTGCTGACATTTGAAGAAAATCTATGGATAAATGTACAAGTTATGACCCTTCTTTGTTGATGTAAATGTCGACTTCACTTAATGCCATTTTTTTGAAATTCACTTACTTCTAATATAGGGGTCATAACTTGTACATTTATCCACTGATTTTTCATCAACTAGGCCTTGTTTTCTTCGTGAGGACACCAGCTATTAAAAATTAAATTAAATATTTTTTTAAGTAATTTACAAAGCGGGGTTTCGCGCTATTTAACAACAAGTTTAAAAAATCATGATTTTTTAAAATACCCTTTCATCTACAAAGAGGGTCACAAATTCTAAATTTATTCGTTGATCTTTTATATGTAGACATAGTATTCTTCATTAGGATGTCAGCTATAAACAAAAAGAAAAAAATATTATTTCGGATTGTTTTTCGATTTTTTATGCTTTTTTTCGTGTTTTTTTTTGTAAAAAATAAATTTTTCTCAATTTTTTGGAGACTGTTTCGACAGTTGAGACTGTTGCTACACTACATCATAATTACCTTTAACTTAATATATATGCGGGTATTATCGGACTTTTATTTTCATAATAAAAGTATAAATATAAAAGATACCTTCTGGTCCATTGGAATTTTAATTCAATTAAAAAAATATATATGAATAAACAATTTGTGTTAATTTTATAAATCGTTTTGTCTTAATACACAATTTTTAGGTATCGTGCAGAAAATATTTATTTTTTGTTTCATAGTGTTATGTACAAAATTCACATTTTTATTGCAAAATACTAAATATCAATATACTTATTTTTCCTATAACTGAATAAAGTATTCAGAAGTTCAAAAGACTAGGCACTTTGGAAATAGACACTCTCATTACTTGTTGTTGATTATGGCTAAAATTGTATCAGAAATTCATTTGAGATCTTTGAGGTCAGCTGTGAATTGTGCACACATTAATTTATTTTATTTATTTTTTATTTATTCAGTTTTGTAATATAAAAACCAATTCCAATTTTCATAACAATTTTTCAAATTTATACCTCCCTTTCGATAACCCTCTCGAAGCAAATAGCATTGTGCCACTTATACAAGTACCCACACACACACGCACACCCACGCTATGGAAAATGTTGTTAATCTAATTTTGCAATTTGTTCACATCCACACATGCAAATACATAGAGCCCACTCGCTTTTGGATTGAGCGCAAAATAACGAAAACATTGAAACAAAAACCAATCGAGAAACTTTTTCATTTCATTCACAATAACATGATTTAATTATACTCACGCTCATACATACATATCTGCACAAGTCCTTACAATGTATGTATAGGTATTCACATATACCCATGTTCCCAAATAACACATAATACTTCAGCAATAATAATAATAATAATAATGTGGTGTTGGAAATATAATGAAAATGAGAATGTTCTTGTTCATTCAATTCGATTTCGTGAACCATCCATCCATCCATGCATACATCCACACATCCATCCCTGATATCCAATGTGGTAATAACTAATTTTATTACCATAGTGTTGTCGTTGCACAGTGGGTTTATAGCAAGGCCTCTTAGGAAATATTTTTATGGGGAAAAACAAGTAAAATATGATTTTTTAGAACGTTTTGAGCTGCAGATGCATAGGGATGTATTAAATATTTAGGATTATTTGTTTTCGTATCCCCCGCAAAACCGAATTCAATCCACGGTGTTCTATACTCATGTGGAATTATAGGGGTTTTATTGTTGTACAACATGTTCATGCATAAGGATACACACACGCATACATGCATAAAACTGTCGACTTTGGCAAAATTTAATTAGTACTCTGTTAATGTAATCAATCTGAAAACACACACACATATATATGTGTACCCTCACTCGCTTATCATAATGCACAGAGATGTGAGTAAATTAAAATGGGTCGCTGTGGCAAACAATTCTATTTTAAAAGAATTTAATTGTGGAATAACTTGACAACTTTCTAGGTAAACATCGTTTGAATTTTCATAGGGATTACTTCGATCATCAGTTGGCAAAAGAGTCGGATGAACAATGTGAACGATCATCAAACATCTGCGTCTATTGAAGAACACTATAAAGGTATATGCTGGGCATTGTTTGATAATGGTATAGAGAATTACCAAGAGCTAAAAGAAAAATTTAATAATGAATATTTTGTTTAAATACCCAAAATAGGTACTGGTGTTTTATTTAGTTCGGTGACTTATAGTGAAAGTTGACATAGAATATTTTTCCATTCACATTACCCACCTAAAATTCAATTTTGTGGGTCATCAAAGCTCCAATTCGGAAAAAGTACGAAATTAACCCTAAAATTAATTTTAAGTTTTGACTTATTTCTGACATTTAATTTGGGTTCTGAGTTTTGGTGTATTCAGAGACTTATGAATTCCATGGCAAATATTTTTGTAGAACATTTTGACCCGTTGAACCTCTGTTTTAGTGGTGCTATTTTAGCCTTTTCTATAAAAAGGACCAAAAAGACCCATACATTGAGGAGCTAGAGGGTTAAAATGTTCCACGTAGTGTTCTAAGTAATATTGCTGAACACATGCTATTTAGGTATATATATAATGTAAGGTTTCCTATGGCGATTCATCATAAGAATGTGCAAAAGAGGGAAAATACTGACAAATTTAACCCTAAAATGAATTTTAAGTTTTGACTTATTTCTGGCATTTAAGTCGAGTTTTGAATTTTGGCGTATTCAGAGACTTATAGTAGAATTTTATGGCAAATATTTTTGTAGAACATTTTGACCCTTCAAAGCCCTGTTTTTGGGGTGTTTTTTAGCCTTTTGCACAAAAGGGACCAAAAAGACCCATTTACTGAGAAGCTAGAGGGTTTAAACATTTAACAAAAATGTTCGTCGTGGTGTTCTAAGTAATATTGCTGAACACACCCTATAATTAAAATGTAAGGATCACAGGGTTTCCTATGTCGGTTGATCATAAGAATGTGCAAAAGGGGGAAAATACTGTCAAATGTAACCCTAAAATGAATTTTAAGTTCTGACTTATTTCTGACATTTAAGTTGAGTTTTGCATTTTGTTGTATTGAGAGACTTATAGCAGAATTTTATTGCAAATATTTTTGTAGAAGATTTTGACCCGTTAAACCTCTGTTTTAGGGGTGTTTTTTAGCCTCTTCTATAAAAAGGACCAAAAAGACCCCTACATTGAGGAGCTAGAGGGTTAAAATGTTCCACAAAAATGTTCGTAGTAGTGTTTGAAGTAATTTTGCTGAACACATACTATACTTAAAATGTATGGAATACAAGATTTACTATGCCGATTCATCATAAGAATGTGCAAAAGGGGGAAAATTATTGAAAAAAAAAATAATTTTAAGTTTTGACCTTTTTCTGGCATTTGAGTTGAGTTTTGAGCATTGGTGTATTCAGAGTAAATTGTAGTAAATTTTTATGGCTCATTAAACCTCATTGAACTTGGTTTTAGTCGGAATCCAACGATTTTTGGAATTTTTTTTATTTTTGGCGTTTTTTGGGAATTTATAATTTTCGCTCCTGACCCACTCTATTGCATACATATATTTAATATACATATGTAGCTATGTACGATCAACAAACAATAAAGTTGAGAACAAAAAGAGTTCATGTATGTTTTGGGTAACATATCGCATGTGTGTGTGTGCGTGTGCTTACCACAAAAAGTTTCATATGAAACAAGAGACTCATTGTTATGAAAATTGAGTATTGAACGAAAATATGAATAATAAATCTGTAGTGATTTCAATTGGGAAATTCAACGAGTATGGCCAAGTGACAAAATTATGTAGCCGATAAAAAAAATTGGATTGGATCGTTGGGTTAAAATACAACACATACACCATCCAGACGAGTCGATTATTTTTTATAAATAAATTTAAGAAAAAAATTCACATTTTTTGCCGGGATTCCGATACAAAACAAGTAGAAATATTCCCACAAACATCTAAGAAGAAATAATGTAGAGATTGTAGATATTACTGCATTTAAATATTGTTCATAAAAATGTCTTCATTTTAATTCGCCTTGGTTTCGTGTCAAGTTCGTACCAGTTCTTGACGTAGATGGTGGAGTAGCACAATTTTATTTAATTTTAAATTCTCATTTTCGCCACAATTTTCTTTAATTTTAAAATACCCATTTTCACCATCTCTGGTTAGGTTAATCAACAGTTGTAGATGTCAAACGCCACGCAAAGTGTCAGTGCTAACTGCTGGTTACCTTTAGCCGCGTGCGAACAACACTTGGCATTTTTTATAAATTCGTTCCACACTAATATACCGTGTTGTATTAGAATCCATGAATGCAAACGTATACTTAATGCCGTTGCTAATCCTTCAATGTATTTGTTGATAATTTAACTCCCTGTACAAAATTATCTCCCTATGTTCATAACATGCATACGTTAGATTGGGTCACGAAAAAAATTGACTACTAAAAATAAAATTATACAAAATGATTTACAACATTTGACTTAAACAGCTAGGCAGGATGAACAATTTTGTAAAGTGATTTGTGGGCGAAAGAAAATTATATATTTTTTTAAAAGCAATCGATGGCAATTCAACAGTGCCTTAAAAAAATCAATGCGGAGAAAAATGGATGAAAATCTCCTTAAAACGTCAAAGAAACGATTTTTTTCAGAGGATTTTTGTAGTCGCTGTCCCTCATGACCGGTAGCTACAGATAGGCAGAACCATATTTTCTTGTCGTTTAATTCATCGTGAACTATGTCATACCATATGCACTCTCAGAAATTATCGATAATGTTAGTGATTCCATTGTGATTTCGTGATATAGATGACATTGTATACATTTCAAGACAGGGTGGATAATATTTTACATAAATATTTATATATGAAAAGGTTCCGATCAACCAATAATGCCGCCAGCCCAAAATCCACACCAATCCATGTAGATGCTTTTACCTGTGGGTTCTCTGAACCTCATATGGCCAATTTTGCTTATTGACATAGCCACCGAGATGAAAATGAGCTGAACTGAAGGCCGATACTACTTACTTACTACTTTCGAAGTAAATTTTTAATATTTCCCAATGTTGTTTGTTCGCGCTGAAAGTAAAAATAAATGGTATTCTACCTTTCAAAGACAAATTATTCAGTAGTTTAAATTTAAAATGTTACATGACCCACCCTATATTTGTGCAGGTGATTTGTATCAGTCTTGTCGTTCCTTCTCTACTCCTTAGGTATCTTTATGATGTGTAATATCTCTAAGGTATATCTTCTTCGATAATTAATTTCCCGTGTAAAAATGTCGTGGATGTTGAAAATCCATTGGAAGCAAATGTATTTTTCAGAACTTTAGAAATTATTCTACAAGGACGCCAAAATGAAATTGAAATAAATAATGCGAAAATCATGATTTTTGAATAATTATTTTTTTAGCGGTTAATTGAGTAATCGATATTATTCCAAACTATAAGTTTTAATACAAAAATATTGAATTATAGATGTGTTTTGTATTCAAAATATCCTTCGGGTTCAACCAAGCCGGACACCTTCCTTAATTTGATTAATTGACAAATATGCATGAAAATCATCGTAGTTCAGTAGAAGTGTTATTAACATCGACTTTGAAACTATAGTTTGATCCAATAGGTTCAACGACCAAAACAGAAGCCTATAGAAAATGTGAATACAATTTTAAACTATCGTTCTGATATTTGCTGCCTTGTGAAATGTGATTCTTCTAATTCTTTTAAATGAAGTAAAAATAACGTGAGATGCCTGTGTTGTATAGATTTGGATATACCAAATTTATATTATTCTTTCATTAATTAAACAATTTTTCGTAATTAATTGTAAACAGGATTTAGAATGGCCGATTTAAAAATTCAGATTAATTCACTAATTAAACTACCTCATCATTCTTAGTATTTGAAACCAACCTACCATGTTGGTGACAGACTTAGTGAAAATGGTGGTTAATATTATTAATGATGTTAATAAAACTTCACAAAGCGATAGTATTCAAGTTCTTGCAATAAAAATTACAATTATTTTATTATGGAAATTTTACGACTTTATCAAAAATATATCTGGCAGCACTGTCAGTTCATAGAATTTTTATTGGTCAATTACACTGTATCCGAGACATAACAATTTATTTTTTTTTATTTGAACTGGGATATTGTCCTGGCTCAAGACCATTTTGCATCTATATTTAATTGAATGCAAATTTATTTACAAATGGCACGGTGACATTTATTACTTGGCAAGTGATAAATGTCAGCCAAGTAATAAATGTCACCATGCCATTTGTAAATAAATTTGCATTCTATTCAAAATGGTCTTGAGCCAGGACATATCCCAGTTCAAATCAAATATTGATTACAGACCAAAAAAATTCAAACGAAAAAACTAAAAAAAAATATTTTTTTAATTAAGGTATAAAATCTCAACAAAATCTTTTATTTTTCTAAAATTATTTTTTTTATTGTTTTATGGTCCTATTGGTCAAATAAAAAAAATACAAAATGGACAAATAAAAATCTATATCTATATCTATATATATATGTATATATATTGCAATTATTTTTTATAGACTACAAAGTTATATTCTATTTATTTCTCGACTGCACACTACCTTTAGCATGATCTCTTTAATATTTGTATTATAATTTTCGGAGTATAAGTCCGTAGTTGGGAATATAGGTCCGATCACAAACAGCATATATGTTCAATTAAAGGTAATTGATATGGCTACAAATGTTGCGAATTTCACTTTCACAGAAAACAGTTGTATTGGGAAAAGGAAAAATAAAAAATTATTTTTTCTAAAAAAATATTTTTTGCTAGTAAAAAAAACTTAAAAATAAAGAAATATATTTTGTTTTATTTTTAAATATCCAACTTTCTATTATTACTTGGCTGCACACTACCTTCATAATGATTTCTTTAATAATTGTAAAGGGCGATTTTTTAAAAGCTATAGGAAAGTTTTTCAAAAAAAACACATAAAATTCAGAAAAATGCAAGAAATCTTTATTTGAATCGATAGTACGGTCCATATAATTTAAAGTTTGAAGATTATTTCATGCAAATATTGACCTTGACTGCGCCTCAAATGGTCCATCCGCTTAGTCCAATTTTGGCATTTCCAAGTTTTTGAGTAACAGATGCCCAATTGCTGCGAACGGCGACGAATCGATAATCGATCATTAACAATGGCCGATACAGCTGCGATATTTTCTTCGGTTTGCACTCTACGTAAGCGTGTTGGTGATTTAATGTGCGAATAGCCGCTTCAGTGGGTCGATTAAACTGACCATAAAATGGAAGCGCGCGATGAACTTTCTTAACCTTCCGAGTACACACTTATTTTTTGTAACACGGAGTACACATATGGTCACAATTGGACAAGAAGACTTTTAGTTAAATAAAAAATAACAACAACACCAAATCACAATTTTTTTAATAAATCTGTTGTAACTAGTATTATTAAGTAAATCAAATAAAAAAATCGATTACTATGACTTTTTTCTTCTAGTTTTTTCTTATTATTATTGACAAATCAGTTTTTTTCTTCAAAATTGATAACACTGACACAATATTATATATATATTTTTTAAATAAAAATAGAAAATTCATTACACGTTTTTCCTATTATTATAATGCTAATTATTCATAAAAAATTAAAAAAGAACAAAATCTATTAAAAGCCAAGGATAGCCATTGGCATAAATTTGGTTTATAAAGAGTGATTTTTTTGAGGTTAGGATTTTCATGCATTAGTATTTGACAGATCACGTGGGATTTCAGACATGGTGTCAAAGAGAAAGATGCTCAGTATGCTTTGACATTTCATCATGAATCGTCTTACAAACGAACAACGCTTGCAAATTATTGAATTTTATTATCAAAATGCGTGCTCTGTTAAGAAAGTTCATTGCGCGCTTCCATTTTATGGTCAGTTTAATCGACCCACTGAAGCGGCTATTCGGGCTATTGTGACTAAATTTCGCACCAAATTTACATTGTTGGACATTAAACCACCAACACGCTTACGTAGAGTGCGAACTGAAGAAAATATCGCAGCTGTATCGGCCAGTGTTAATGATGACCACCAATTTTCGATTCGTCGCCGTTCGCACCAATTGGGTCTCTGTTACTCAAAAACGTGGAAATGCCAAAATTGGACTAAGCGGATGGACCACCTAAGACGCAGCCGCGGTCAACATTTAAATGAAATTATCTTCAAAAAGTAAATGTCATGGACCAATCTAACGTTTCAAATAAAGAACCGATGAGATTTTGCAAATTTTATGCGTTTTTTTAAAAAAAAAAAGTTATCAAGCTCTTAAAAAATCACCCTGTATTTGAGCCAGCAAATTTGACACACATATCTACAAGTCTTGTTTTTTGAAACTTCGGTTTCATCTTCCTCAATTATCGCATCGATTTCGCTTTCTTCGTCATCATCTGAAAGTGTACTATCTGATTCCTCATCTGAATAATCAGTTATCGCCGAGGCAGGTTCATAGTCACTATCATCATTCTCATCTTCAAAAATATTTTTCAAAAAATTTTCCGTTGCGTTATTTCCAAAATCCGCTCTTTTTTCAATTTATTTCTAAAACCAAATAAAAATAACCCAAATAATAAGAACATACATAATTCATGCCAAAAAATAAAAACAAAAATCACGAAAACAGTTACACGCAGTACACACATGGTCACAAATGGTACACAAAAAAAACCAAAGCTTTCACAAACGTTAACCTTTCAAAATATTTACGTGCTATCACTTTGAGATCGAAGAGAATACTACACAGATTTTTTACAACCAATTTTGATTTAGTTGTTTTAATATTTGGGAGAGATACCGTTATTTTAAATTTCAGCTGGTCATAATTGGTACATGTGTGTACTCGAAAGGTTAACAGAGCACCCATTTTGATAATAAAATTCAATAATTTGCAAGCGTTGTTCGTTTGCAAGACGATTCATGGTTAAATTATAGACCAAACTGAAGATGTTTGACAGTGAAACAAAACACGAAACGTGCGTCAGCTGTTTAAACCAGTGTTGCCAACAAGATAATAGCTAAAAAATCACGCTTTACAATCATTTTCGGGGTATAATCCCGATCACGTTCAGTTACACATTAAACTAAAGCTATTTATTATGACTACAAAAGCTTTCACTTAGAAACAATTTGTGAACAGTTGCAAAAAAAGTTGAGAAATATTTGAATTCTATAGGGTGATTGGAATTTATTTTTGTTTAATTGTATGAACCTCAACCCAACCTAATGTTGGTGTATCTGTAGTTTACGTGTATCCCCCTGTCACTCTCAGCCACACCCTCTCTCACACTATCATATGCATATTTCATATGGTTTCATCTCCTCTCCTCCCCCCCACCAGTGTTTCTCGCTATGACGGTATTTAAATTCGCGGTAGAACGTAACACAACTAATAACAGGCTTTAGCCCGAGCGCTGTAACATGTAGTTGTGGGTTCTGTTCGGTGTTTGTTGTATTCTTACATGGAAAATCCATCTGACATTGTTTCTGTTTCTTCGCTTGGTTGGCTCTCTTACACATGTGCATTAGGGCGTACCTCAAAAAAAAAGTTCGCCGTACACCTTCGAATATGAAGTATTATTGAAAGGTAGTTTCAAAAAAAAAATTTTTATTTTTTTATGCCGAATGTAGGGGTCGCGCTTTTACATTTTTCTATATAACTTGTATTTATAAACGGATTTTAAAGTGTGATACATCGATGTTTTTGTCTCGACGAGGCCGATTTTTTTGTCTTTGAAGTCATTGAGCTCAAGCACCCCCTTCTGGTACTTACCCATCATTTCTCAGTTGCTACTACCCTAATGTACCACTCTAATAATCGAAAATTAAAGCTCGCATAAAATCATGAATCATGTTTGAGCTCAATGACTTCAAAGACAAAAAAATCGGACAAAAACATCGATGTATCACACTTTAAAATCCGTTTATAAATGCAGAAGTTATATAGAAAAATGTAAAAGCGCGACCCCTACGTTCGGCATAAAAAAATAAAAAAAAATTTTTTGAAACTACCTTTCAATAATACTTCATATTCGAAGGTGTACGGCGAACTTTTTTTTTACTTGTAACCTGGTACGCTCTAATGTGCATGTATGTATGGATATCCTGCAAAAGGGGTTATTAAAATATTACTAACACTGACAAACGCACACACATACACCCTAACATTGTAATATTGCAAGTGTGTGTGCTTATGTATGAAATAAGCTCACAGTAAGCTATTGTGCGAGTAGTTGTTGAAATTCTATTATACGTGTGAATGCATGAATGCATGAACGAATGACAGACTGACGGAAACTAAGAAAGAAAGACATGTAGAGAGACAGACAGACGACTGGTTGACTGACTGAGCAAGGAAAACATTTCACACGCTTGTCTGCTTAATTTTTTACACTAAAATGTATTATTAATATGCTCCCACACACACATACACACCCACACCCATACACACATGCAAGCCAAGTATATTCTTCTTTGAATCGCACATTCAACCGCATCTCCCGCACTCAGCTGCTGCTCTTTTACAACGCAGAGAGACACACACGCAGAAACATTGCAGAACAAGGATTGAGTTGTAATTGTAGCTGAACGCGATGTGCTTGGTTTGGTGCGTGTGTGTCTGTGTGACGACTAATGTAAAGTAATGTCATTTAAAAGGACGTGACATGTTTTATTTTCGGCAGCCATGAAATTGTGTAACTAATTTTAGATAGAATTGGTCCATTTGACAAGGATTTAAGTGCCCCCGTTTTTTTGTTTGGCAAAATTCTGGAATTAAAAAGGTTTCCAAGAACGGAAACACACAGAAGTGCAATCAGGGCCACTAAATGGGACGATTAGAATGAAATTGAAATTGATTTATTGACGTTCATTTTTCAAAAGGTCAAGTTTATTTGTCTTTTTCTAAGAATGTTGAAAATAAATGTCTTTACATTAGACATCAGAGAAAATCTAAAATCGAGAGTGCGGAATGTACTCTTACTTTAATAAATAAATTGAAGGAATATTAAATAAGTAACCGATCGTTTTTATAAAAAATGTGTGTTTTTTAAATATTTAAATGGACTCCAAGTCGTTAAAAATGAAAAAAATATTTAGTTTTGCAATATTTAAATGGACTCCAGTGACTACAAGGATAAACGAATTAAATCCCTAATTTGCATCCCTGCTACTAATAGGCATCTAAATCATTTCTCTCTTCAGCTGTACCCACATTTCTCTTTCATCTAACCAAAATTCTTCAGAGTGCTTGAACATTTTTATGCTACATATTAGACCATTTTTTTTTGGACAAGAAGTCTAAGAATTAAATGCACCGTAAAGCCTAAATTACCACTACTCTCAGGCACTCTTAGGGATTTATAAGTCAACTCTGTTTCAGTTTATTGTTGTTCCTATTTATTTTTCCTTTTTTCTTCTTTGGTGCTGGAATGACGTCTAATTTCCGCTTTAGAAAAACATAATGAGCATATATTACACTGCATGACTAGCAAACAAAAAAATTAGAAGAAGAAAAAAACACAACCAAAGAAATAATTACAAAAATGTTAGCAACAGAACCACGACAATGACAACAAGAGAATAAGTTGTTGGGCGAATTAGTGGCAAAGGGGGGAGGCTATAGAAGTTATGTGCATTTGCAGTTGATCCGTAGGGGGAGGATGGTATGATCATTTTGGTGTATGCAAGAATTTAAATTTAGATTCTTTTATCTAACTTCTTCATTTTAAATATAGATCATTTTTTTAAAACTAAACGTTTTTTTTTTAAACTAAAAATTTTGAACACTTTCCTCCTTACTGCAACAAAAAATTAATGCAAATTTTGTGCCCGAGCCCTAAAAATTTATTTTTAATGTGAATTGAAGCATACTTTTTCATAAAATCAACACCAACAATTTTTTAAGGTTAACTTTTTTTCTGAAAAAATTAAAATAAAATGTATTTAAGGCATATTGATTCATAAAAGCAACACCAATATTTTTTTGATTTATTTTAATTTTGTACTAAAATTAAATTTTTCGCTGAAGGTACCCTTAATAGTTGTATTCTCATTTTCTGAATATACATAAATAGGTCCGATCGCATGTCCAATTAAAAGTAATTATGATGGCTACAAAAGTTGCTAATTTCACTTTCACATAAAAATAGTGGTTTAGGATCAGTCTCCTAAAAATTTGGAAAAAATAGATTAGAAAAAATAATTTTTTTGATTTCATTAAAATCCCATAAAAATTAAAAAAATGTAAAAAAAATATTTTGTTCTATTTTAATAGCCAACAGTTCAACAAAGAAAACAATGTCCGTCAATGAAACCGATCTATGGATAAAAGTAGAAGTTATGAACCTCTTTGTAGGCGCGAAAGATTTTTTTAAAAAATCTTGATTTTTATTTTTGGTTCAACAGTCTCTAATAATTTAGAAACAAATAATTTAAAAAAAAATATTTTTTGCTTATAATTTTTTGCTAATAATTTAAAAAAAAATATTTTTTGCTGGCAGAAAAAACATAAAAAATGAAGAAAATCGTTTAATATTATAACAGATTCTAAAGAAGAAAACAATGTCTGTCAATGAAAAAGATCTATGACTAAAAGTAGAAGTTATAACCGTCTTTGTAGACAGAGAAGATTTTTTTAAAAAATCACAATTTTTAAATTTTTGTCGATATAGAAAAAAATATTCTATAATAGCTATAAACCTAATGAAAAAATAAAGCCTCTATGTAGATGATATGACCCTTTGTTGACGTTAAAAATTTATTGTGAAGAAAAGAGTATGAGGACCATTTTGGAATTCCATCCCTTGAAATTCTATAAAAGTACATGTTATTGCTTAATTGGAAAGCACAATCATTATTGAAATGCTAACCTGTTTGCTCAGTTCACACAGGTGTAGACTAGGTTTTCTTAGATATTTTGTGCTATCTTGCCGCAATAGTTTTGAGCCACAGGGCCCCGAAGTTGGTCACCACGGTTTTATTAATAAAGGGCGATTTTTTAAAAGCTATAGGAAAGTTTTTCAAAAAAAAAAACCAGTAAGGAAAGGATAAAGTCGGGCGGGGCCGACTCTATGATACACTCCACTTCTATCAGAATACAATTCAATTCGGAAAAAAGTGAAAACGGGAAGAATTTTTGTATGTTTCCTAATCATAGGCTAATATGTCCTGGTTCAATTTGTTAAATCGAAAAGAATATTTGTATCACGGGTATATCCGAACATGGAATGAAGTGACCCATTTCACAATAGGTTCTTCCAGATCTCAATTTTAAGTAATCCTGGGGCGGAAAAATCAATTCGGGAGCGAAATTTGTATAGGAGCTATATATAAATCTGAACCGATCTGACTCATTTTCATCCTGGGTGTTTCTCATGCAAATATTTATAAGATATTTTTCCAAATTTGAAGAAAATCTGTTAAAATATGTGGTTTCTGGAGCGGAAAACTCAAATCGGGAGTGAAATTCGTATGTGGGCTATATCTAAATCTGAACCGATCTGGCTCATTTGGTCTGTTTCATTGGTGTTTCTAGTTTAAATAGAAGATGTTTTGCCAATTTTGAAGAAGTTCTGTTAAAATATGTGGTTTCTACAGCAGAAAAAGTCAAATCGGGAGTGAAATTCGTATGGGGGCTATATCTAAATCTGAACCGATCTGGCTAATTTTCACCGTGAGTGTTTCTAGTTGAAATATAAGATGTTTTGCCAAGTTTGAGGAAAATCTGTTTCAATATGTGGTTTCTACAGCAGAAAAAGTCAAATCGGGAGTGAAATTCTTATGGGGGCTATATCTAAATCTGAACCGATCTGACCAATTTTCACCATAGGTGTTTCTAATTGAAATGTAAGATGTTTTGCCAAGTTTGAGGAAAATCTGTTTTAATATGTGGTATCTAGAGTGAAAAAAGTCAAATCGGGAGTGAAATTCGTATGGGGGCTATATCCAAATCTGAACCGATTTTCTTCAAATTAAATAGCGTTCGTCCTTATCCCGAAAAACTTCGTTGTGCAAAGTTTCATTTGGTTCTGGCTACAATTGCGACCTGTACTTTGATTACAAGAATAGATGGACAGACGGACGGGCATCGTTAAATCGATTCAAAAAGTGATTCTAAGTCGATCGGTATAATTAACAATGGGTCTATCTCGCTTCCTTTTGGGTGTTACAAACAAATGCACAAAGACATAATACTCTCGTGGAGTGTATAAAAACACATAAAATACAGAAAAATGTATGAAATCTTTATTTGAATCGATAGTACGGTCCATCTAATTTAATGTTTGAAGATTATTTCAGGCAAATGTTGACCTTGACTGCGCCTCAAATGGTCCATCCGCTTAGTCCAATTTTGGCATTTCCATGTTTTTGAGTAACAGAGGCCCAATTGCTGCGAACGGCGACGAATCGATAATTGATGGTCATCATTAACACTGGCCGATACAGCTGTGATATTTTCTTCAGTTCGCACTCTACGTAAGCGTGTTGGTGGTTTAATGTCCAACAATGTAAATTTGGTGCGAAATTTAGTCACAATAGCCCGAATATCCGCTTCAGTGGGTCGATTAAACAGACCACAAAACGGAAGCGCGCGATGAACTTTCTTAACAGAGCACGCATTTTGATAATAAAATTCAATAATTTGCAAGCGTTGTTCTTTTGTAAATTTAAATTATAGACCAAACTGAAGATGTTTGACAGTGAAACAAAACACGAAACGTGCGTCAGCTGTTTAAACCAGTGTTGCCAAAAAGATAATAGCTAAAAAATCACCCTTTATAACTCTTCCAGTCCGTCTTTTCAATTTCTTCTCCTGTTCATAACCATTCTTATCAAACCTCCTTCATATGAGCAATTTTGTCGGAACCCAGGAAATACACACACACACACAAATCCACAATTATAGCGTTCTTTTTGCCCCACTTGTGTGATCGTCATCATCATCATGTAGTTGTGGTTGTAGTGGCAATTTAAGGTTATATTTTTTGTTTGCTTGGCTCAATTTTGTTGTCAAATCCTGATGATGGTAATCACGCTAATAAGTGTAGATTTTAGATGCAACCGCCCTGTTTCTCCCGTCACCGCGGAGAGGGGGACCAACAAACTTGTAATTAGTTAACCCCAAAAAAAAGTATGAATAGAAGTGTTGCACTTGTAGTGGTTGTGGAATATGTGGAAAAATTTCCCCATTTTTTGAGAAAAAGTGGTGTTCACAACAAAAAAACATTTTTTGAAAATAATTCTAAAATTTAACATAATTGTTGTATTGATGTTTTTTTAGAGAATTGTTGTTTTCCTTGGTTCGTTTGAGATTATTTATGAAAAATTAGTTTCGTTCTGGTTTTCTTAGTCCACATATGTACACATGTATGTGTAGGTCTGCATGACTTTATACGTGTATTTGTGTGCTTATGTCCTTTCTGGTTTGTTTGCAATTTAACTGGAGCGGAAGAATTACCAGAATGTGTTGTGGCGAATTAAGTTATTTTGTGTGTGCGAGTGTGTGTCGTTTAAACTGCTGCTGGTACTTTGCCTCCACCACATTCGCCTCCCACCTTCTTCTCCTTATTTCTCATACCCTGAACTTTACGGATATGTTGGCTTTAGAACTTTTTTGTTCAACAAAAAAAAAACAAAAACACCAACAACAACTTCTCGGTAAGACCAAAGTGAAACATTGTTATTGCTCATATCTTTTAAAAAACACATCGCAAAGTGTAATTACCCGTTAATACCATCAGCAACAACAAAAAAATAAAAACAAACGAGTTGGAACAACATTCATACCGGCCTTAAGCTAAAGTTGACTTTTTTAAATGGGTTATTTGGGAATGGGGGACATTTTGCGGGTGGGTTGGTCGGTAGACCACCTTGACGTATGAGTGATATTTATTATTGCATTAATTCGAAAGAATTGTCTCTTTCTTGTTGTCTTTCGCTAAATTCATATAAAATCGAATGTAATTAGAAAGTTTTGAATGTTCCCAATAAAATTCAAAAAGAAAAGACAATTAGAAGAGAGGGAAAAATAAATTTTCAATAAAAGAAGACAATCTGAAGAGAGCGAAATATATGTTTTGATGATTTTTCCTTTACTTTTTTACAACAACAGAGGAGAAGAAGATTTAAAAGTTAAAAGTTTTTTAGAGTAAAACTGGGTGTGATCGGATTTCTAACACCCTCCGACGAAAATTTGAATTTTATGTTAAAAAATTGAAAATTTTATTTTTCGTTTGTTTTATGGTGGTCTACAAATAAACAAATCTTAATTTTGTTTATAATTTTTTAATATCGAACGCTAAAATACATCTGATAATATTATACACAACCCTACGATAATACGACTAGTGTTATTCTTCAAAAGCATTAATTTAAGAAATTATTATTATTTTATTTCCTTAACATAGGATATATCCTTTGATCAGCATCACAAGGAAGAAGCGAAATTTTGTCTCAGTCTTTTGTGATATTTAACACTCTTAATTTGGCTTACTAGCGGCCTAACAAAGAGCCTTCTCCAATTCATCTCTCTCTCTCTCTCTCTGTTGAATAAAGGTCGTTTTTCTTCTGTTGCTAACAAATCTTTCAGCCATATATCATTTTAAGGCCAGCATGCGAATGCGTATCTAACACAAAAGTTTCTAGGATGCGGCAACATACGCGCCCTCAGACACACGATAAATTATTCTTGTCTTTAATAAAATTCAATGGTTTCACACAGATTGAAGGTCGCATGAATATGTATGCCACTCCATGTTATATTTTAACGACCCATTGGCCCTTAAGCCATACAACACCACCACCACCACCAGTACCACCACCATGGCAAATGGAATGTGAAGGAACAGAGACCCAACAGCAACGACCGACAAAGGTTCAGCTTCCATGTTTTTCTTTGAAAATTCTTAACAATTTCGTATGTAGTGCAAGTGTGTGTGTGTGTGGGGGCCACATGGTTTCCACTGATGTTTTGGGCCCCCCGAAAAAAAGTCAAACAATGCAAAGCCAAAAAAATTGCCAACAGCTGTTGATGGCTACATAAATGTTGGCTGACATTACACGGCAATGCATACGGCCGGAGCAGCAACAACACACGAATGTAATGGCCTCAAGTTTGAGTCAATGAATGAAATTCATAACATGACTTACATAACCGCTCTCCCTCTCTTCCGCTCTCTTCAAAGTAACATCCGACGGAAACAAGGCGGATGGCAACAACAGGCAACCTTCTAACAAACAACACCCACCACAGCTATTCAACTGAATGAAGAAGAAGAAGAAGTCGAAGAAAAACTCTTAGTCAAATAGGCTGAGGGCAATCTGCCAACATAGAAATTGGCCGAAGACAAGTTAAATGGCAGCAGGATTATAATTTCCGTTTCCTCTTTCCTCACCGTTTTGTAAGCCTATTTATAATAAATACTTTGAAAGGACTAACGCAAATTAGTTGCCAACTTTTCGGAACAAACAACAAACCTAGTGGTGGCGGTGGTGTCGGAGCATGAGGGGAACTTAAAAGGGCATCAAAAAATGATTTACTGACCAAATGTTTTGGGCTGTTTTCTTTTCTTTTTATTTTATTATATTTCGTAATACAAATTTTGTGGGTTATTCAAAGAAATTGCCGAACAGCGGGACAAAATCCGATAATTACAACCAATAAAGCAAATTATATTGAAATACAAATATTTTATGAAGTTTAATTACTTCTACAAAAGGGTCCATAGCAGCTACATTTATCCAAAGATTTTCAAATGAAATATACCTTGTTTTCTTCTCTATGATCCCATATATTGCACAATAAAATAAAATGTTTTATTATCTAATTTTTGTTTTAAAAATTATGAATTTAAAAAAAAAACAAGTAAGGAAAGGCTAAAGTCGGGCGGGGCCGACTCTATGATACACTCCACTTTCAATCCGAATACAATTTAATTCGGTGAAAAAGTGAAAACTGGAAGGATTTTTGTATCCTGTAAATGTATGCGTTTGACAAAAAATGTTAAATCGGAAAGGACATTTGTATGGGGGTATATTGAAATCTGAAACGAAATAGGTGAAATATAATATGTATAGTTTGGCCAAAATCAGTTAAACATTTGGGAGCAACATTTGTATTTGCGCTATATCTAAATCTGAACCGACCTTAGCCACTTTCACCATAGGTTTTTTACTTGGATTATAAGATGTTGTGCCAAATTTAAAGAAAATCGGGTACAATATGTGGTTTCTAGAGCGGAAAATGTCAAATCGGGAGGGACATTTGTATGGAGCCTATATCTAAATCTGAACCGATCTTACCGAATTTCTGCATAGGTGCTTCTAGTTGCATTGTAAGATGTTGTGTTAAATTTAAAGAAAATCGGGTACAATATGTCGTTTCTAGAGCGGAAAATGTCAAATCGGGAGCGACATTTGTATGGGGGCTATATCTAAATCTGAACCGATCTTATCTAATTTTTGCATAGGTGTTTCTAGTTGGATTATAAGATGCTGTGCCAAATTTAAAGAAAATTGGGTCACTTTTTGAGTCGATTTAGCGATGTCCGTCCGTCCTTCCGTCCGTCCATTCGTCTGTCCATCTATTCTTGTAATCAAAGTCCAGGTCGAAATTGTTGTTAGAACTAAATGAAACTTTGCACAAAGAAGTTTTGTGGGATAAGTACGAACGCTATTTAATTTGAAGCAAATCGGTTCAGATTTAGATATAGCTCCCATACAAATTGTGCTTCCGATTTTACTTTTTCCGCTCTAGAAACCACATATTTCAACAGATTTTCTTCAAATTTAGCAAAACGTCATATACATATTTTAACTAGAAATAGCTCTGGTAAAAATAGGCCAGATCGGTTCAGATATATATATAGCTCCAATACAAATTTCGACACTAAATTTATTATTTCCGCTCTAGAAATAGCATATTTGAGTATATTTTCCTAAAAATTGGGAAACCAGCTCATATTTTAACTACAAACATCTATGGCGACAGTGGGTCACATCGGTTCAGATTTATATAGCTCCCATACAAATGTTTCTTCATGTTTGGCTCTTTCCTCTCTAAAAACCACATATTTTAACAGATTTTCTTCAAATTTGGCAAAACAAACTATATTTCAACTAGCAACAGCTCTGGTAAAAATGGGCCAGATTGGTTCAGATATATATATATATTTCCAATACAAATTTCGACACTGAGTTGATTATTTCCGCTCTAAAAATAGCATATTTGAACAGATTTGCTTAAAATTTGGAAAACCAGTTCCAACTTCAAACATCCACGGCGAAAGTGGGACAAATCGGTTCAGATTTATATATAGCTCCCATATAAATGACTCCCCTGATTTAATTCTTTCCGCTCTGGAAACCACATATTTAACAGATTTCCATCAAATTTGGAAAAGCGTCTTATATTTGAGAAAACCTATGCTAAAAATGTGTTAGATCGGTTCAGATTTATACATAGCTCCCTTCTTATACCCTACACCACAGGGTATATTGGTATATTGTCTAGGTGTAGGGTATCATATAGTCGGCCAGGCCCGACTTTAACCTTCCTTACTTGTTTCTTCATATATTAACTCTGCTTTCTTTGTTAGAAGACAACTAAAAAATTTAAACATTTTTTATTTTTGTTTTTTTCCGTGCCAGCTAAAAAGATTTTTTTTTGGAAAAAACTTAATTTTTTGGAGACTGTTCTGAGTCCATTTGTAGCCATCATAAGTACTTTTAATTGATCATATCAGAGTACAAATGTCAAAGGTACCTTTGGTGAAAATTGAAATTTGGAATAAAAAATATTCATAAATTTTGTGTGTCGATCTCAAATCTCTCTCAGATCTCGGTCACAAAATTTTTATTTTTTCGTGTCAAGTGTAGGTTTTTTTGTAATATAATTGCTCTTTCATTTGAATTTATTAACTAATCTCGTATTTTATTTTTTCTATTTTTAGGTAAATATTTTGTTCTTGCAATTTAGAAGCCCTTACAATTTCTTGATTCTGTAAGTAAATTAATATTTTTTCTTATGAATCTTAATGACAATTCCAGTACAAATTTATTTTAAGTTACAAAAAGCCATGTAAACATACAAAGGGTTGTTGAGCCTGCTACAAATGTCAAATTAAGGGAATGTTTGTAAAAAAATAATTAAAAGCAAACACAACATTCCAAGCTAATATCTTTTGCACGAGTATCATTTCATTAAGAAAATACTCAAGAATGGATGGATATTTTATAACAAAAACGACAATCCTTGTTATTATTGCAACTCAGCCAAATTAAAAAAGGGAGACAAAACCAACATTAACTCATAAATCCCCCCACTCCCACTCCCCACTCGATTAATCAGGGGTATACACTTTGGTAGGCTCATCCTTTTTAAGCTTTGTTTTTTTTTTTCGTTTTTGCGAAAGAAAAACAAACAAAGTTTACATCTTTGTCTTATTTCAAATTGGGTGTAATTTTATCATAATGGATTTCGGGTGAAAAAGGACATGGAGAAACCCCAAAGCCCGAGAAAAGCCAAGAAAAGGATTGTGGAAGGCTAGGTTCTTTAGCAAAAAGACACTCGCTGCAAAAGTTTGCAACAACAAACATTGTCAATTTTGCTGGATCAGTATTTTTACCCACTCTCCCGCACAAAGGACTCATTTGGCAATTTCTTTGACATTTTATTTAAACAGGCACCCCAGCAACAAGAGCAACCAACATCTTTTTCGTGTTGCTAAAAGATTTATTAGTGTTAATTAAAATAAATTGATGTTGAATACAATTTCTCAGAAAAGGGTTCATTCAATATGGTTGCAGGCTGGCTGTACAGTGACAGTTATTGCTAGACAAAGACGTCTGCTACGGAGGGCTCCATCCTCATCCTTGAAACTGTTGGTGAAATGAAATGTGTGGCAAGTGTTTCCTTCGATTGCTGTACGGCAACCTCAATGGAAGCAATCTATTTCACTTTTTTTTGATTTCATTTTTCTTCAGACGACTTTCGTTTTGTTTCAACGTTTGTTTTAGTCAGCGTTTTGCTTACGTTTATTGTTGTATGAAATGCAAACTATCAATAAATTTTCCATTTACACTTTGTGGCACACGCAATTGGGTAAAACGACACTAGACTACAACATTTTTTTGAAGAATATTATTTATTTAATAAAATGGGCGAAATCGGCGCAATGTTTTAATAATTTATTTTCGCACTTTTCCGATTCGTACATAGACGATATGAGTATCAAATGAAAGAAGAGAATATCTATTAAAAATACTTCAAATGTCGCCATTATATCCCTATTAGATAAGCATCAACAACCATTTCAAATTCTCCACTTAAAGAAGAAGACATGAAAGAACTAAATAAATTTCAATTTAAATTTAAAACAATTGTTAATACTAAACTAATATAGCCAAATGTATAGAGTTTAAAGTATTTTCAACAGATATTCTCCTCTTTCATTTGATATCCATATCGTATTTGTATGGCTTGCAAAAGTACGAAAATAAATTAAAAGTCCTGTAAAAGGAAGAAAAGATCACCAAATGGAAAACTGGGCTTTTCTACACACGATCCTTAGTTTCGTATGTATATGGCCCTGTTCAACTTCAGAAAAGACTGTCGCACAGTGTTATAACTCCTTTCTTTCTTGTGCTGATAAATATAGTTTAAACCCCTTAAAAGTGTTAACGAGGTGGCAAAAGTTTTTTTTGGGGGGAAACATGAAACTTTATGTCAAGCAGAATCAAATATTGAGGGTGAAAAAAAAGACTTTTTTGAATAATTTGGCGGTTAATTAAAATATTATTCAACAAATTACTTCCACTTGATTTGACCCAAGCTCAATAGTGCTAAAGAGAAGCATGTGCTTGCTGTTCCCTCACTTTAGTATTTCCCCTTTCCTGTGCCACAGGGCTTTACCAATAAAACCACAAATGATTTCTTATGGTTTTCCAGCAAAATCACACACACTCCCGAAAGCCTTACTCACACAGACAGACAGACACTGTTGCGAAATCTATTTTTGTAACATGGGAATATTTTGCAGTAGCACCACCACCATCTATGACTATTTCTTTTTTTCTGTTTTTTGTTGTTGGCATTGACAATATAAACCCAACCACAAACAAACCCAACCGAAGCAATAAATTGTCTCTATGGCAACATGACAAAGGGAAAACTTTTCAAAAAAATCTATACACAGGAAAAAAGACAAACATACATAGTAGTGTTTGCATAAGCACAGTGGCTTTAATTGTGGTCAGCGCCACAAGAAGAAAAAAATACATGTAGATCCTTGTAGAGTTCAAAAATGGCAGCCAGGGGAGAGAAAATACAGTTTCTTTACTCAACCAGTTATTTGCATTGCAGGAGAATTGTTGGTTTTTACGCAAAAAATAACTGAAAATAAAAAATATATTTTTTTTAATATTTTATCTTATCTAAAAATTCCAAAGCATTTTCAGTATATCCTGAGATATCAGCTAAATGTTCAAATACTCTAAACAAATAATGAGAAAAGAAAAATAAAACAATCCTATATTTGTTTCTGATGAGACTTAATAAAATTCCGTGTAGGGCCGCCAAAAAATATTTAAGTCTCACCTTAATGATCTAATCTATGATTCCACATGTTACTCCTTCATATTTAAAAAAATTGGACGAAAATATATATTTTGTTCCCGTTTTTAATACTCTTAAGAAGAAAACAATCTATTACAAAAATATATATTTCTTCGTTTTTCTAACACGATAAAATCCCATTAAAAATGGAAATAAAAAAGTATATTTTTCATTTTCAAAATTTAATATATAAATTCGTTTTCATAGTGCCCGAAAAACGGTATATTAACAAGTAAAAACGGCGTTAAGTTCGGCCGGGTCGAACTTTATATACACTCCACCATGGATTGCATTCCACAGAGGTTGTCGGTTTTAGTAGAAGTGCAGTAATATTACAGGAAAATATATTTTTTTTATATGTTTAATATAGCCAAACCAAAAAAAAATACAAATATTGAAAAGTTAATTTTATAAATAAATATAATATTTTAATTATTTCAAACCACGCTTATAAGGTAATGCTACCAATATGTCAATTCAAAAAATACATATTCTTATATTTATATTATAAAAAGTACGAATTTGGAAAAAACTTTTTATTTTGCGTGTCTATGCAGTCAGAGGAATGTATACACCGAATTCCATGATTCCAGCTGCGCCCATTTGGTTGGTACCATTTTTACCCCCTTGACGTTTCTACGCAATTAGAATTTTATCATTCTAGATGTATTCGCTAAGTTGGTACTATTTTTATCCCTCTGTACCATTCCCTTGAAAGTACTAATTTCGAAAAATTCGTCTATTTTCCGTGTCTACACACTGTATGTATGTAATGTATACTCTGAATTTCATGATTCTAGCTGCGGTCATTTGATTGGTACTATTTTTATCCCATTTTTTCATTTCAACCCCAAAAAGTACGAATTTCGAAAAATCGACGAGGCCGATTTTTTTGAAAATCGACATACTTCATTAGGAAGAGTTTCATGATTTTATGCGAGCTTTAATTTTCTGATATTAGAGTGGTACATTAGGGTAGTAGCAACTGAGATATGATGGGTAAGTGCCAGAAGGGGGTGCTTGAGCTCAATGACTTCGAGACAAAAACATCGATGTATCACACTTTAAAATCCGTTTATAAATGCAGAAGTTATATAGAAAAATGTAAAAGCGCGACCCCTACGTTCGGCATAAAAAATAAAAAAAAAATTTTTTGAAACTACCTTTCAATAATACTTCATATTCGAAGGTGTACGGCGAACTTTTTTTTGAGGTACCCCCTAATGTATATACCGAATTTCATTATTCTAGGTACAGCCGTTTGGTTGGTACCATTTTTATCCCTCTATTCCTATTTTACCCCTTAAAAGTACGAATTTGAAAAAATACTTTTATATTATGTATCTAATCAATTAGAGGAATGTACACACCGAATTTCGTGTTTCTAGTTGTTGTCGTTGAATATGTACTATTTTTATCCCTTTTTTGCCCCATTTCACCCCCTACAAATAATAATCACTTTATGATGCACGTTTTTGCTATAAGGGGAATGCGCATACCAAATATCAAGCAAATATAAACAGACATATTCAAAAAATATTCTTAAATACGCTAAAATGTTAGGGATTATTAAGGGTATTTTTAGTCCTTGTGAGGGAAAAATTTTTCCCTTTCCTCAGGCGAGTTTACTCGGGGACTATTTATCCATTGTGATGCCTTTGAAAGAGTAAATAATTTTATAGGTTAAGGAAGAGAAAGAGAGAAATGAAAGAATAGCGAGGAAAGTCCGGTGGGTTCATTATTGTGTCGTTCGTCATTAGATTGTCTGGTGGTTTTACTAGATAACCAATTGGTCGTATCTATGAATTGATACAGGAGTTTAAAGGAATGCATGCTACTTCGGCCAGCGATAATGGAGAGACAAGATAATAAACAGGTGTTCCACCGACTCATCTTCTTCTTCGTCGGGATAGCTTCTACAATAGTTCATATGAGGGGATGTCCATACGCTCTGTCATACGGCCTATTGCTCAGTGTCCTGTAAGGATGCTTGTTTCTTTTGCCGATTGCAATTAAATCATTAGTTCCACTAAGGTTGTATTTCGGCCATAAGTTGCTACTTATTTTGCTGTTATGCACGGAATCCCATCTCATCTTTGTTTCCCAGTCTGCTATTTCGTCTATTTTTATTAAGTAGCTCGATGAAAGGTTGATTGCGGTTGTTCATAGTAACTGGAACGTCAGTCGCCTCGGAGCCATTCCGTGCAAATTCGTCTGCCACTTCGTTTCTAGGTACATTCGTGTGACCCGGTACCCATACAAGTGTGACGTCATGTGTCGGTATTGGCAGTCCTGTACACATCTTGATCTGATAGTCTTAGAATTTAAGGCTTTAAGGGCTGCTATACTGTCCACATATATTCTGAATTTTGATCGATCGATATCCCTTTCCAGAATATTTCTCGCGGCTATTTTAATGGCATAGATTTCTACCTGAAAGACAGAACAAGTGATTGTCAGTCGGATGGAGATTTTAAGGTTTAATGATTCCGAGAAGACTCCCGATCCCGTACTAAAATATTTATATTTTGTAAATACGTATAAATTATTTTTAAGAGAGGGTGTTGCATACGCAAACTTTGGAAACAATCTAAGCTAGTGACGAAAAAATCCTTTAACAACATATATTTAGCTTTGGAGCCACTGTATCTAGATATTTCACATCCGTATCTGTATTGCAATATATTTATATTTATATCTGAACTGTAGTATAAATGCCACTGCATATGTATCTCCAGAGTTGTGTATGGACGGTCGGTATAGAGGAGTAACGTGAAGCTAAAAAAAGTTATTATACATTTGGGAGGACATTTCTGAAGTGTCCACAGTCCAGAGCATAAAGAATTTTTTGTCTTCATTATTTATATTTAGCTCCAAAAATATTTCATCTCTTTAATTACCCTTTGCGAAAGTCCAAAATACCTGGGAAGTGATACTATTTTTCTGGAAGGTTTTGTCGAGTACAACGCGTGTGAAATTTTTCAAACACTCTCAGCCATTGACATTGCATACTTACCACTTACACTTCCCAACTTATAAGGCTGTAATTTAATGGACTATGACAAACTTGAGAAATCTGTGTGTCTTTGTCCAAAAAAAAACATATATTTTAAAACCACAATTTTTCAAAATTATTATGTATAATTTCGAATCGGCCATAAAAAGTACTGATTATGTTCTCAAATTTCTGATTTTATTGGAAAGGTTGAACTTTGAATATGAATACCATGACTGGCTCGGCAGTACCTCAACCGATCAAGATTTCAGTACAGTCCAAAATCCACACCAAACAGTGACTCGTTGTGGTTGCATTGGCTTCTCAATAGTCACGTGTGGGTTCTCTGAACCCATGTGTCGCAATTTTCTAATTGACATAGCCAAATGAGCGTCATCTGAAAACACGAAAAATGTCCGCCTAAATTTCTTACAGTTTGCGTTAAAGACTCACTACTCTGGTCATTCCAATTCGCATTCCATTGAGGCGCAAAAATATCTAAAATACACAAAAACAAATAAAACTGATGAAATAATAAAAGAATTACATATTTTGTTTCTTTAATTAGTCTAATTCCCAAAGTGGGGAAAATGTGTTCCCAAATTTGGGATTTTTACTAAAGTGGTCCTTATGTCATTTTTATTCGTTTTTTTAATTAGTCTAATTCCCAAAGTGGGGAAAATTTGTTCCAAAATTTGGGTAATTTTCCCAAAATGGTCGATATGGATCTATTTACTGTTTTTATATGTTTTGATGAATTTTAGGTATTTTTATTGGACCTCAGATTCCCAAAAATTTACAGAGATATGAACTGGAATTTCTGCCATCAGTTTTCAACCTGGACATTTCGCAAATTCGCTTTAAGTCCTTGTGTACATCATCAACTAAAGACTGCAACAGCACTTTTTTTCTGCTCTGCCATCACTTTTTTCGGAAGTTTTCCTTTTTTGTTTGGGTTGCGCAATGCATTGAGAGTAAATATAAATATGAACAAAGAAAATATCGACATTCGGCGTCAATATGGAATCCCTTCCTCCAAAGGATTTATGTTGCAACATCAGTAATATGACTATTTATTTGTGTGGAGAAATTGCCACATCTATAGACACATAAAAGTGCAGTGCACACATGAGAGGAAGCCGGCTTTAAATGGTACCTCAGGGGAATTTTACTATAGAAAATATATACTTTAGAGTATAAAGTTGAAGGCAACAGATTACAAGACTTTGCTCATTCGTCCTCTTAAGCTGAACGAGTTTTAACTCAGCTAACCAACTATATACATTAGGTTGAATTTTTAATCATTTTCAGAATTGAAAATTAATTATAGAATCGGCTATAAAAGGTACTGATTTTTTCAAATTTCTTGGAAATTTCTTTTTTTTGGAAAGGAGGTTGAACTTTGTCATTTAATAATGGAACACAAATCATATGACTACCACGTCTGGCTCGGCAGTACCTCATCCGATCAACCCAATTTTTCAGTACAGCCCAAAATCCACACCAAACAGTGGCTCGGATGCATTGACTTCTCAATAGTCACATGTGGTTTCTCTGAACCCCATATTCAGCATTTTTGCTTATTGACATAGGCAACAAGATGAAAATGAGCTTCATGAAGGCTGAACTGAAGGCCGATCTCTTCTCGAAAATTGTTACGTATATTTCTTACGGTTTGCGTTAAAGACTAAACTACTTTGGAAGACTCACTACTTTGAAAGTTAGTTTTTAATATTTCCCAATTTTGTTCGTGTGTATAGCGTCCCATTTTGCAAATGTCAAACATATACCTGAAAATAAAAATAAAAATGAATGTTAAAATTTCAAATTTTAAATGACACACCCCCATCTCTACCTCTCAGAATTAATTGAGACAGATGTCGTCCCAGACTTTTTTCTTTTCTTGTAAGCAAAACAGTTTCAATGTATTATCTAATATTTTGGGTAACCAAATGACAGTCTTCTTTATTGCTGTTTTAATTTTTTCTGCCAACAATTCCACGTAAAACTATTGCTGAATCCTTAAAACTTCTATACAAAACCACTCCACTATACTTTCCCCAACGACTTCTCTCTCCTTCTTACTTTTAAGCAGCTAAAAGTCTGTCGAAAAGTAAGGTACCTCTCCGCCAAAGATATGAAATCGATTTAATTTCAAGCATTGCAGACGTTCTATTACCATGAGCATATTCGTTTAGTTTTGAATCCAGCCATGTTGATGTTGATATTTACTTCCCGTTTTCACTTTACTCCATTGGCTCCGCAGTTTGCCAGCTAAGCTAAACGTGTTTTTCCGTATTCTCTAAATTCAAAACAACAATCTGAAATCACAGCATCATTTCCATGCGGCACGTATAACACGTAAATATGGCGAGGGCAATCCAGTCAATCGACTGTGCCGTGCCGTGCCATACGATGCTCCACGATGCCTACCAAGGTATGAGCTCTATTCATCCAACCATCCATCCATCCATCCAGCTTTGTAATGTAAGATGTTTTGCGGGAAATTCTATAGTTACGTTTCTTGTCAATCTGATGATGATGATTTCTCTGGCACAAAAGACGAAAGATTATTTTCCCATTTTCGATAAGCACAGAATTTGAATGAAAGAAAAAACACAACAATAGTTTTATGCAAATTGTGCTCGCATTTTTTCTCTCATTTCCATTTTCCTTTGAGAATTCATTCCCATTCCTGTTGTGTGCGGGATTTTATTGCGAAGGCAAAAAGTTTAGAGATTTAAATGTCAATACCTTGCTTTGGCGATACTTGGAGACGTATGAGTTATATTTAATATGGGATTTACACAAGAATATTAATCATACGCTACACTGTACTTCTAAAGCAGGTATATCATAGAGAGATTACAAAGCTTTCGCATATTGATTGATATTTTCGTGCGACAGGGTCAAGTATAAGAGATTTATTTTCAATTTCCATATTAATGATCAACAAGTCCATTGTATTATGGAAATCAAGGTTTTGCTATTTGCCGATAATTGGAAATTTTCTGTTATGATGACACATGTTAACACATAACCAATCAGGAGAATTTAAATTGTAAATACATATAGTCAACAAAGTGAGCACAGTCAAAAAAACATAATAAATTCAAATAAAATGGAAGGGTATTATGGAAAATGATATTTTTTGTGTATCCTTTATGTTTTTATTCAAAATAAAATTATTTATATTTACATCAAAAACTTGCATACAAAAATCAAACGACTGCCAACTTCTTAACAATTTCAAACATTATCCTTCTCTTTGATCAGCTGAATCCATCTATCTTGGTTATTTCACCACAAAAAAACCTTAAGAAGTGTGTTCTTAAATCATGTTTTCAGCAAGTTTTTTTTAATGACATACGTACTTATTTCAGTTTAATTATTTCATTATTAACTACAAATTTGTGGAAATAAATTAAGGGCAAAGCACGAAGTGTTCCGCTTGAAAGTGTTCTAAGTCAATTTGTATTAAAACAAGAGTTTTGTTGTGTTTTCAAATGAGGATTGGAGAAAACTCACTCACATAATTTATTTTCTAACACTAGCACAATATTTTGTAAATACATTCTTCTTAATATATAAATAAATTAAAAATATTAAAATAAAATTTATATAAAAACGAAATAATAATCTTTGTGTCCGAGACCCAAAAATTTAACTTTTGTTGCATCGAGATATACTCATAAATAAAATCAATCAAAAAGTTATATATAATTCTTTTAAACAATTTTTTTACTAAAATTCCAATACCACTAAGATTTGTACTCCAACACATCACAACAGCTTATATGGTTTAAATGTAATAATAATGGCTAGAAATGCTGCAAATTTCACTTTCTCATGGAAACATTGGTTTCGAAAGAGTCTGAAAACTGAGAAAAATTGACTTTTTTTTCCAAAAAAATCACGAAAAAAAATAGAAAGAAAATTTGAAAAAATATTATTTTTTAATTCGAATTCACTTCCACATAGAATCCGTGATTCAGGAAGTCTCCTAAAAATTGAGAAAAAATGATTATTATTTTTTTCGAAAAAAATCATTTCTTGGTGACACAAAAACCCCATAAAAATAGGAAAAAATTGAAAAAATATTATTCTTTATTTTCTAGTAGTCAACATTCCAAAGAAGTAAGTAATATCTATGTAAATCCCAGACTTAAAAAGACCTAAAACTTAGAAAAAAAATTATTTTTATTTCAAAGAAAAACAATTTTTGCTGCACGGAAAACCTTCTTTTTAAAGGAAGAAAATAAAAAAATGGTGACACGAAAAACCACATGAAAACAAAAAAAAATATTTTTTAGTTCGAATTCCTCTTTCACATAGAATCAGAGTCTCCTAAAAATTGTTTTTTTTTTTTTTCGAAAAAAAAAAATCATTTCTTGGTTACACGAAAAACCCTATAAAAATAGGAAAGTAAAATTGGAAAAATATTTTATTTTATTTTTTAATAGCCAACATTCCAACGAAGAAAGCAATGTCTATGCGAATTGTACTTTTACATAGAATACGTGATTTAGGAAATAGACTCCTAAAAATTTAGAAAAAAATTATATTTTTTGAAACAAAATCAATTTTTGCTGGCACGAAAACCTCCCTAAAAAACCTCCGAAAAAATCAATATATTACAATATCCTATTTTTTAATAGCCAACATTTTAAGGAAGAGAACAATGAAAAAGAAAAAGAAAGATCTATGGATAAATGTAAAAGTTATGGACCTCTGTAGAAAACAATTTCTTCAAAAAATCATTTTTTGCTGGCTTGAAATTACATATAAAAATAGAAAAAATATATATTTTATTTTAGGTTTTAATAGCCAAGATTCTAACGACAAAGAAAACGATGTCTATGCGAATTTCCCTTCCACATAGAATGAGTGATTTAGAAACAGTCTCCTAGAAATTAAGGAATTTTTTTTTTTTTTTTTTGCGAAAAAATCATTTTTTTAAAAATAGTAAAAAATTTTAATGAACGACATTCTAACGAAAAAAATTATGTATATATGTAAAAGATCTATGGATATATGCAGAAGTTATGGCAATTGTTCAGACGTAAACAATTAAAAAAATCTTGATTTTTTTTAATTTTTGAATAAATAGCTCGAAGCCCCTCTTTCAAATCATTATTTTATTATTTTATTTTATAATAGCTGGGAGACTAACGAAGAAAACGAGGCATATATGAAGAAAATATATGGATAAATATAGAAATTATGGATTTTATTGTCGAAGTAAGGAAATTTCACAAAATCGTCATTTTCACCAAATTTGTGAAGGCGACAAGAACATCTACAAGAAGCGCCATAACTTCTACATTTACCCAAATAGACTTCGGTTTCTTCTTATTTGCTTATTTGTCAGCTATTAAAAATAATTATTCTGTTATCTAATGTGTAAAGGATTAATCAAATTTTTCATTTAGTTTCAAAAAATCATTTAATCAAAAGTTTTCATTTAATTTCAAAAAATCATTTAATCAAAAATTAAAAAAATCTTAACAAAAAATCCTAAAACGGTCATAACTTCTACAGTTATCGATAGACATTGTTTTCTTCTCTAGATAATTAGCTATTAAAATAAAACAAAATATTTTTTTTAATTTTATATTCATATTTGTATGTTTTTTTTTGTCAGCAAAAAAGATTTAAAAAATACATTTTTTCTCCAATTTCTTGAGTCTGTTCACAAACCAATTTTTCTATTTAAAAGTTCTGAACATTTGTAGCCGTCGTAATTCCATTTAATTGAACATAAAACGGTGAAGAAAATTTATGGATAAATGTAGAAGTTTTTTTACTTTTTACCTAGTTTTTAAAGGCGACAAGAGGGGTCGGGGTCATCAGTATACTTTTATCAATAATTTTTGTTTATATAATCCTTGTTTTTTGCCTTAGATGGCAGCTAATAACATCTAAAACAAAATAGGCAGTTAATTTGCTAAAGGTTTTTCCGCTATTTAAACAAAAATGTTAAAAATCATATTTGTAAAAAGAAATTACTTACTAATTAAGGTCATAACTTCTACATTCATTCGTAGATCTTTTAAATATAAACAATTTTCTTTCTTCGTTAGAAAAATGAAAAATGTCCAAAACGAAAAATTGAAGTACACCAAAAAATCACCCAAAAAATTGGGGCATTTTTCATATGAAAATCACCCAAAAATATCAGTAATAATAAATATGGAAAATCAGCCAATAATATATCATCTAAGGACGTCAAAATTGGCTATGCAGTGTAAAGGTTTTCTGCTAAGAATATCACCCAATGGGCGATATTTCACATTTGGTTTTTTGTGATTTTTCATAGTGAAATATGACAAATATGAAATATTGCCCAAAAATTATGAATAAAAACTTAATTTTTGGACCATTTTTCATATGGCGAGAAATTTTTCATTTACGAGAAACAAATGAGAAAAACAGTCTGTAACATTCAGCCTGTGAAGTTTTATGGGGAGAGATAGAGATTTACAAAAATTAGGTTTCATTTTTAATATATTTTCTGTGATTTATGACCCTCACACCTGATTTACCAACCTAAAATTTCCTTCCACTCATTCACTTGCTTCTATGTTCATTTTTTAATGGAAAATGTTGTAATTCTGTACAAATCTAAAATTATATGTAATAGATAAATTGAACTGTATTCAACAGTTACTTTTTCTTTTTTCCTTTGAATTTAGTTGAGATATAATTGTTGGGTATGTATCAACATTTCCCCACCACTGAACAAAAGAAGAAAAAACAACCATAAAATATAAATCAAAATATGTAAAAACTTGCGTTAAGATTGACCTGGTAGAATCGTATTTTCCTTTCAGATTTTTCATACTGAAATAAGACAAACTAGCTGAACCCCGCCCACTTCGCCAGGATAAAAATGGTAAAATTAAAATCAGGTTTCATATTGATCTTTCTCGTGGTCAGTAATATATATGTACCAATTTTCAGCCTTCTAGCTCTCAAAAACACTTTTGCCACGCCCACTCCGCCCACAAAACAAAAATCCAAATTTCGACATCATAGTTATCATTCTCGTGGTCAGTAATATATGCGTTCCAATTTTCAGCCTGCTAGCTCTCAAAAACATTATTGCCACGCCCCCCCTCCGCCCACAGATCAAATTTTTAAAAAGTCTATATCCTATAGTTCCTTCCAGACCCATTTGACCCATTTTTTGGTGAACTTTCATATGAAAAATCGATCATTTTTGTATGAGTTATTTGGTAATTTTCATATCTCTTGCAAAAAAATTGTTTTTCAAAAAAAAAAATATTTTTGTTTTTGAGTCTGTTCCCAAACTACTGTTTCTATGGGAAAATGAAATTCGGACCAGTTGTAGTCCTTCCCAACTGAAAATACAAATATTAAAGTTACCTTCGACGAAAATTGGAATTTAAGTAAAAAAATATTTTTTAAATGGTTTTCGAATGTGGAAAGCCAAAATATATCAGAAAATTTTTGTCGGCAAACATTTTTTACATAGTGTATTTATTTCAGCTTGCCTATCCTTTAAAAAGTGTACTAAACTCACTTTCAAGATTAACTGTCCCTATAGATATGTATATAGGTATGAATATGCGAAGGTATGAACATGTTTCGTGTAATAAATTTATTTGCTGTTGGCACAACGTTTGCGTGAATACTCCCCATTATACTCGTATCTGTGTGGTGTAATTAAAAGAGAGAGAGCGAGCGAAAACAACTATTGAAAACAATTTCCATAAATATAGCGACAAGAACGCCAGGCGACAGTATAATGTCCTAGCACTGAATGCTTAAACGCTCACAGTCTCTACCCGCACTAACCGAATGTCTGTCTTTCAAGTGTATCTGTCACATTTCCCAGGTAGTTAGTTGAGGTACTTCCTCAAACACCACGCCGTCAATTTCAGTTGTGTGGGTGTGTGCGGGTGTTTGTGTCTTTGTGTTGAGAATTGTCACGGCTGTTACTGTTTACTTGCACAGTAAATTGTAAATGTTAATTAGCGCAAAAATTCTATACAAATGTAAAGTGAAAACCAACAACAGCAACAAGGCAACGGAAACAAAAACTGTATTCGTATTTACTTTCCACGTTGATATTCATCATACGCCACCAGCGCAGGGTGTTGAGTTGCCCACCCACTCTCGTCAATTCAATGCGGTTCTTCCTTAAGGCACTACTTGACGCTGGTGATGGTGAGCGGCCACGTCAACCATAAGTTGCCCGCATAACAAATGGTTTTTGATAAAGTCCTCCTCCCCCCTTTGGATTTCTTATATCAGTTATGTTTGACACGAAAGCATAGGGATATTTATTGTTAAGAGTTTTTTATGAAAATGTGTTCACAAAGTGTATGTGTATTTTACACGAATTACATTTGAACAATAAATAATTGTCAGGGATAAGAATAAAAATAAATAATTATATAGTTTAGTGTAAAACAACAGTGAAGTGACATCGGAAATTGTTGTTTGCTGAAAATTTATTCATTTTTCACAGAAAATAAACATCTCGATATCGAATCCCGTAATTAGCACAAAGCTTAAGATTTGCTGACAAAATCTAAATTCTGCAGTCCAATTACAATTTATTTTCATTTTTATTTCCATTCGGAAATTTTTAAATACCAAATATGTATCTAACTTATGCAGTATTCAAACTAAAGTTTTATTGATAAAGAAAGCCAAGAATTCCGAAACTGGTTGCCCTTATTTTAATATATTAAGTTCAAATTTTCTATTTCTATTCTATTCCTTAGCTTGAAAATTTCCCCGATTTATTAATCTACCATTCGCTTCCACTCATACACTTCCATGTATGTCCATTTTTAATGGCAAATTTTGTAATTCTATAGAAATCTAAACCAATTTTATGTAATTGAAAAGTTGAACTTTATTCAACAGTTCCTTTTTCTTTTTCCTTTGCATTTAGTTGGGATATAATTGTTGGGTATGTACCAACATTTCCCCACCACTGATGTTGTCTGTGGCTTCAATTTGTACTGGCCTTGTCAAAGCAAAAAACAACCATAAAAATCTAAATCAAAATATATTAAAACTGGTGTTATGTTTAAGCTGAACGAATCGTAAATACCCTTCGGCATGAGAATATATCAAATTCCCACTCAATCTAAAGAGAGGCGGTGTATTTTTAGTTTGAAACCTATGAAGGAATGGAGGTTATACATATATCTAAAAAATCATTTTTTTTAATTTATTTCCCACGCTTTAGGAATTGAGAGATGAAGAAAAACTGGCCGTAATTTTTCTAAAAAAAAATAAATTTTGGTATTTATTTTCCCCATTTTAGGAATTGCGAGATTTTTATAAATTATTGCCTTCCTGCAAAAATCATATTTATTTTCTTTGTTTTAGGAATTACGGGATATTTATAAATAAGTTCGTCTTCCTGCAGTTGATCCTGGTGAAGGAATGCAGAAAGTTTCCTTAAAAATAAATATTTATTTGGGATTTATTTTCCCCGATTTATGAATTGCGGTATCTTTATAAACAATTGTCTTCCTGCAGCTAAACCCGATGAAAAAATGAGGGAAATTTTTCTAAAAAATATTTTTTTTTTAATTTTTCCCCGCTTTAGCAATTGTGGGATTTATTTTCCCCGCTTTAGGAATTGTGGGATTTTTATAAATTTTGGTCTCCCTGAAAAAATCACATTTTTGTGGAATTTTTATAAATCATTGTCTTCCTAAAAAGTCACATTTTGACAAAATTGTAGAATTTTTATAAATAATTGTCTTCCTACAGTTGAACCTGATGAAGGAAATCGGAAAATTGTTCTAAAAAAACAAATTTTTAGTAAATATTTTCCCCGCTCTGGAAATTGTGAGATTTTTAAAAATTATTGTCTCGCTGCAGTTCAACCCGAGGAAGGAAAAAATGGTACTCATTTTTCTAAAAAAATGGATTTATTTTCCCCGTTTCAAGAATTGTGGATTTTTTTTAAAATTATTGTCTTCCTGAAAAAAAAACATATTTATTTTCCTCGTTTTTGGAATTGCGGGATCCGAGCAGTTGAACCACAAATTTATTTTCCCCGTTTTAGGAATCGTGGGATTTTTATAAAAAATTGTCTTCCAGCAGTTGAAACCGATGAAGGAAAAAATGGCGGCATTTTTTCTAAAATATCAAATTTTGAGATTTATTTTCCCCGTTTTAGGAATTTTGGATTTTTTAAAAATCATTGTCTTCCTGAAAAAACATCACATTTTTGAGAAAATTGTAGAATTTTTATTAATAATTGTCTTCAAGCAGTTGAACCTGATGAAGGAATCTGGGAATTTTTTCTAAAAAAAACATTTTTGGGATTTATTTTCCCCGCTTTAGAAATTGTAAGAATTTTATAAGTTATTGTAAATGGAAAGGAATAAGTAAATATAGCGAACCGACTCACACTGTTCCGTTTTAAGGACAAAAATAAAAAAACTGTGTTTTTTTTTTGCTTTAATGCAGTTGAACCTGATGAAGTTATGACGGTCCTTTTTGTACAAAAAAAAAAGAATTGGAGATTTATTTTCCCCGTTTTAGGAATTGTGGAATTTTTGCTATCAGGTTTCTCAAAAAAATTTCTGAAAACAATTCATGGATTTTTAATTGTGTTACTTTTGCAAATCACTTCTAAGATATCCCATATAAAATCTCAAAATTCCTGAAAGGTACAAAATAAATTACAAAAATTAGATTTGTTGTAGAAACTTACCGACATTCCTTCATTTTAATCGCGGATCAGAAGTCGAAAATTTTGTAAAATTCAACACATAACATTTCGAATGTTAATTCTCCAAATAAAAATATTTTATATGGAAATTGGTCCTATTCTATTGAACCAACACCCACAGTTCCGTTTCACAGACAATACTCAGGAAACTGACTTGCTTCGAATATATATATTTTTTGATATCGTTTACTAAGAAAAATTCGTAAAGACTTTTTTAAAAAATGGTTTATTACGCTCCAGAGATAGTGGGTGATTTGTATGTAAAATATATTTTATAATTTGGTTCTTAATAATTTCGTTCGCGAGTAGTTGAAGAAAAATATTGTTAAAAAATACGGAAGTGAATATTATTATACGTTCTGGATAGCTGAGGAGTGGTACGAATTTTGATTTTTTCTAAAACGTAAAATTTTTATTTTTAATAATTTTTTTATATTTAATTTTTAAGGAAGAATATTTCAAAAATTCTTTAAAAAACCTAAAACTCGAAGAAATTATTTTTCGTAATAATTTTGCTTTGAACTTTAATCTATTAAATTTTTTATATTTAATTTTTAAATATGAATATTTAACAATTTTCCATGAAAACTTAAAATTCGGTGACATTATTTTTCGTAATAATTGAGTTTGAACTTTATTATCACGCCCAAGTGTAGAGCGCGACCGTGCTACACATGGACGAGACCGGTTCGGGCCAAAGACGCAACGTGTCGAAAGCGATTTATTTTTAATTACAACCAAAGGGGCAGACCTTCGTAATACCTTCGAATGCCAGCTACTTCGATCTAGTTTTTCTTGACGTCTCTTCACTCCAAATGCGGAAATTTTGCTTATCCGCATGTCCATTGCCAAAAATCAGCTAATTTGAATTTTCGAATTAAATTTCCACAAAAAATATGTTTTTTTTAAATATTTTTTATGAGAATATCTGAGTTGTAATCTTAATTAAATTTCTATTTAAATTATATATATTTTTACGAGAATATTAAGAAGAAGTGTTACCAACCCTGTGACAAAATCCATATATACCCCCAGTATGCGCTGTAGAGGACCTCCCCAGCAAACTTTCTAACAACATTGCTTTAAATATATGTATGTAACGTATGTTAACAAAAGTTTACAAATTCATTTGCAATATTATTCGTGCTTCTCAGTATTGCTGAGGTTTTGTTCTGTTTCTGTTTGTTTCTCGTTTTTTTTTGTACACTCTTGTTGTGGTCAACTTAAAAATAGCAAACATCATAGGAATGAAAATTCGTTTGAAAATTTTCAAATTCCACAGCAGTTGAGGTCAAAAAGATTTCGACAACAATTCTAATTTGTTATTTGTTTCTTTTTTTTTTGGTGGGAGGGTGGTGAGGCGTTCTTGTGGTTAACAAATATGCTAAGCATATATTTTTGGATGGCGGGCGGCAGATGTTCCTCATTTGTGGAAAATGTTTGCGGGTGTAATTGAAATTTTAAATTAGCACCACAAAAACATGAACTTTTTTCTCTCTCGAATAATAAAACAAAGAAGAAGAACCACAAAAAACAACAATTTACTAATTTTTGCCCTATGTTCTATGTTCTCATTTTAGGTATGTTTCGGGTTCGGTTCATAAATTAGCATAATTTCAACAAAAAGGGTAAGTTGGTCTTGTGTAATTTATTTGCTGCAGCGGCTGATAATCATCTTTGTTGGCCCAGTTTCTCTTCGTTCATCTTGCTTATGTTCTTGGCTATTATGCATTCATTTATTTGGTGTGTTTTTTGTTCTTCTTCACAAAATTCTTTTAATAGTTTATAGTCTTTATGGTGCTATTTTTATTTTTATTTTTTGTTGCTTTGCCTTGTGGCCTTTTTTCGGCGTTGGCGGTGCCTTCTGCCTTCAATAAAGTGTTTGGCCCAACCAAAGCCAAAAACCTAAAGTTAACCCTTGCAACAGACCACAATCAGTGGCCAAAAGATAAAACACTTTTCTTCTGTTCGGTGCCGATTCTGGCCAGGCTGGCAAGGGAAATTTTTCGAAACAAAATGTAGACAAAAATTGATGCTGGCAATGAATATATAATACAGTGATAGCTAAGCAGCAGTTAAACCCTTTAAAACGGAAACTCCTTCAAAATCTGCCACTACAGAGTAGTGTCATAGGAAAAATGGAGCATCCTTTTTTCAGGAATTTTCAAATAATTTGAATTATGTTTTTATGTTGGAAGTTTGCAGGCATTTTTTAATTAAATTCAAGTTCAAATGTGTCCCGCTAACTGGATTTAATTTGTGTATTCTTTTCACTTCTCGTTTCCTTTCATTCTTTCGCAAAAAATGCGTCTTAATTTCTCTCCGCTTTATGTTCACTTAAAAAAGATATAAAAATCTTAACACATTTACCTTTTCACATTCCCCAGCAGCCAAAAAAATGATAAATCGCTTGTTAAACACAAGAAAAAGAAAAACCTCAAAAACTTTTGCCTCACCTTCGCAGAGATTTTCGGCCTACCCTTCTACTGTCACACACACACACAGATTTCTCTCTGTTGCCCTTTTGCAATACTTCGTGGTGAAAAAGGAAGATTAAAAAAGTGCTCTCAACCACAGGTCCTTGCTGTGGTAGTGAAAACTCCTTAAACTTTTTTCCGTTTGATGTTTGTGTTTCGCCTCTTGATCGTAGTCATAGAGTAGTGGTACATCGTCGTACTCAGCGTTAAAAAGTTTTCCGGAACCGAAAGTGAAAATGGTACAATTCCAAAAGTCGTCACCTCCCCCCTTCCACAATGCTTTTAGTGTTGTAGGTAGGGCAAAAATTAAGTAAAGTGCGGTTATTTTAAGTTCAGAGAAGATACAACTTAGTCTGCTGGTAAACAGAAGTGGAGTAGAGTAAATAAACCACAAAGGTCAGTAGAATATTATATAAAAGTAAGTGTTTTAAAATCTCCCTTTCCATTTAAGGCTTACATCTGTACGTATAAGTAATTTCAATTCAATGCCAGTTGCGCGAGTAGCATACTTTTGGGGGCTTTTGGTTGATGTACACTGTAACGTATGAGTAATGTAAATAGATATTAAACCACTACTTCGTTGTGATCTCAGAAACATGCTTCAATTTATAAATAAACAATTTAGACTTTTTATATTCCGACTTAATTTATCACTTGTTCAGAATATTGCTCGCATTTTAAACTATGTAAAATTTGATTGCGCATAATGAAAATGTTGTCTTAAGTTACCTGAAAATTAAATTAAATAACTCAATTTGCAAAATAAAACTATGTTCAGGTCCAATAAAAAATTTAAAATTGCCCTACGGTGTAATAGACTGGATCGTGGTCCATATAAATAAAAAATTGACGCCACAGCACTTTGTAAAAAGAGTTTAAAAATTTTAATTCTAAAAACTCATTTTGTTTCAAACTATTTTCACAAAAATAAGGTCACAGATGTAATCTTCCTCCAATATTCATCATTTAGGCATCATTCGATAGGTATTTATGCCTTCTATTTGGTCTTCATATCAACTTTTTGAAAATATTTCCAAGAAATATAAGTTTTTAGTTGTCACTTTGCAAACCCACAAAAAATTACTCTAATGTCTTTAATGTCAGTCGCCAGTAGCACATTTTTGGGGTTAGTTGATGTACGTATAAGTAATTTCAATTCAATGCCAGTTGTGCGAGTGGCTGACTGATGTACTCTGCAACGTATGAGTAATGTAAATACATGTTGAAGCACTACTAAGCTGTGATCCTAGAAACATGCTTCAATTTATAAAAAAAAACAATTTAGGTTAAATTATGAACATTAGAAGAAAATTGACGCCGCCACGCTCATTTTTATTTCTATTTTCACAAAAATGGAGTCAGTGACTTATTTTCGCCCGCTATTCACCATTTAGCCATCATTTGAATGGTATTAACATCTTCTAATTATTTTTCAAAAAAAAATTCATGATGTTTCCAAGAAATATGAGTTTTTAGTTGTCACTTTGAAAAAAAAAAACACAAAAAATTACTCTAAACGTTCAAGTTTAAGTTTAAGTTTAAGTTTATTTGTTGAGCCTTTTTTCGAAAACATTAATACGAATACAGACTAGGAAAAAACTATACTATGATAAAAGAAATTTCTTAAAACTATAACGTATTATCTCAATGTACTATAATAATATATACAGCGACATGCTTCTTACATGTTATTGTTGACTATGATTACATACATAAATGAGAAACGCCCTTGCTCCCGGGACTGTCAATGGTGTAAGAGTAAATCTTAAAAGTACGCTTAAATCTATACTTAATACTAAACTAAAATTAGAGGATTATAAAAAAAATAATAAAACAAAAAGAAAAAAATAATACAAAAGCAAAATGAAAACGAAAAGAAAGGAAGAACAATCACCAAAGTCTCCTGCCATGTCCAACCGAAGCCCGGAATCAACCAGCACGTATGCCACAAAATTGGTATGAATTCTCCCCAATTTTTATACATATGCCCCGACAGATCCCGATACTAAAGGCCGAACCTGGCACCAGACTTAGCGTAATCCGGAAAAACAATTGCTATCCCCTATGTGTGCCCCGAAGAGCTTGATCATAGAAGCCAGGACGAATGGAGATGGATATGTCATAATTAGGTGGATCCTCATTCATAAATCCAACAGGAGAAAGGTAGACCACATTCGACCAGCTATAGTCCCTTTGCATATCAAATATCCCAGACACAAAATCATTTTCATGATAAGAGATCCTGGAAATAAATTTCCTGATGATGTCACATGCATAAAGAGCGATAGGTGTAACCTTCGATTCCCTGTACACAAACGCATTCGAAAATCGCTTGGTTAACGTCTCAAAATTCCTCCCAATACATAATCTCAAAACCCTCCGTTCCAATATTTCGATTTCCTTCATGACCGTCGGAGATATATGAAACCATATCGGGAACCCGTACAAAATGACCGGCCTTATAGTCATCTTATACAACATCAGCTTCGTATTCCTTGGCAAATTTCTGTTCCACAAAACCCTAGAAAGTGCACCCAATATCCTGTAAGCCTTCCGCGTAACAAATCTGGCATGTTTGTTAAATTTAAATAACTTGTCGAAATGTATACCTAAATACTTGATACTCTCCTTAAACGGAATTTCCTCACCACCAATGAATAACCTCAAATGCTTACTTTCCGGGACTACGAATTCCTTGCACTTCTTCGACGCGTTTCGAAGACAGATGGCCTCACATTTCGAAATATTCATCCTTATACCCCAATCGTCGTAAAATTCCTTCACCTCACGAAGATGTTCCGAAACATCACACAATGCGCCAATCGGGGATTCATTATGGGCGTAAATGAGGCTGTCATCTGCGTACAACAAACCCACACTGTTGGACCCAAAATGTGGAAAATCGCTCATAAAAATGTTATACAAATGCGGGGCCAAAATTGAACCCTGAGGCACTCCGCATCTGACATCCCCAAAGTCTGAAATAGAATCCCCAAGCTGCACACAAAAATGCCTATCCGCGAAAAAACTACAAAATAATCTCACAATCGATGAGTCAAAGCCAATCCGAATCATCTTGTAGATAATCCCATTATGAAATGCCCTATCGATTGCCTTCTCGACATCCAGAGAAACAGCTACCGTGCAATGACGCATCCTCAAATTGGAAACAACATCATTGTGGAGCTTTAGTAAAGCATCAAGAGTGGAATGGCCCTTCCTAAATCCAAATTGTAAGCTCGGAATATAACTTTCGACTACGTTAAAATCCATCCTATCTCGAATCACTAATTCAAAAAGTTTGCCGATATTAGATAAAAGGGAAATAGGCCTCAAATTGTTTATATCACTATTATTTGGTTTCTTTCGAATGGGAACAATCTTTGAAGTCTTCCATGATCTGGGAAAGTAAGAGTTATTCAAACAATTGTTAAAAATTATGGTCAAATATTCAAATGCCTTGACAGGGAGCCTGCGCAGTATGAAGTTCGATATATGATCCAATCCCGACGATCTCTTGTTGTTCAACACCCTGGAATATTCCACCACCTGGTCCAAGGTGACCAGCCGGTCACACGACCGAACGTTAAGTGCCGAACATTCCGCCGTGAATGTACAAATATTCCGTGGTGCATCCGAGATAACTCTATCAATAGTAGCCTCAATTTCAGAAAGGTCTCGCCCCGGAACTGAACCACTATAAACATTCAAAAAATGATCCCTTAACACACCCAACTTTGCAGTTTCGCCATCGACAACCTGACCGTCTACAGAAAGAGGCCCCAAAGTCGCATTCCTACCATAACCAATTATGCCATACACTTTCCTATGAGCTGTCGGACCTGGTCTTATCCTGCGGAGTATATCACCAAAGATCTGAGCTTGTTCGATCTCGATCTGCCTCTTAATAATAATGGCCAGCAATTGAACCTGTTTTGATAGTAATACGTATTCCGGGTCCCTCCTATTAAATGACCGATGAAATATTCTCTTCATTTCCCTCTGCCAACCATATTTAATCCTATACATATGCTTAATCCTGTCAGAAACCACAAATCTTCTTTTCCTAATATCAATCCTCTCTGAATGCCGTTCACTCATTGAATTTAAAATAGCTGTGAAGTCCTCTATATGATCGTCAATCTCACCATTCGAAATATTCCTATTAGAATCCGGGAAGCGATCCACAATTCCATGCACCACATCACTTCTGAAAGATTCCCAATTCGTATTCTTGAATGAAGTGTAAGTACGGGGGCTATTCAATATCACCTCAAAATCCGGCAGTCTTAAATACAGTCTTATTGGGAAATGGTCAGAAAATGTAGGTAAACTGGAAATTTGGAAATTCTCGTCACTCGAGTTAATCAAATTCGAACTAATAAGAAAATGGTCTAAAAAAGACGATGCCCCCGGGTAGGAAGGGGTAGAATTAGTCAACCTTACAAACTCCAAGGAATAGTCCCGTAACCAATTGAAAAACAAATTTCCATTTGTATTGGGCACGGAGTCCCCCCATGACTCATGTCTAGCGTTGAAGTCGCCACCGAAACACGTACCGTCATAATCCCGAGCAATACGTCGTAAACTAGAGAGACCTTCGTAAAATCCAGCCCGGTTAAAACTACATGGGACGTAAATAGATCCAAATAAAATGCTCTTCTCAACGCCGTTCACCATTATGTTCACACTAATAAAAACACCCGGAAAACCTAAACCTGCAACTTTCACCACAGAGAATTTATACGAATCACGAATGACTATACCAACGCCCTGAGAACTTCCATCCCTCACAAAGTTGTAATTCTGCAACCGAATTCTGTGAACTTCTCCCAAATGGGTTTCCTGGATAAACCCAATATCTATGTCATTTGCCACCAATGTCTCCAAAAGATCTATCCTACGACTCACATCAACAAGCGATCTTACGTTAAAAGTTAATAAATTGAAATATCTACGGACCATAATTCTGTTTCACCTCATCCAGTAGAGAAAGACATTGTTCCTTAGCCTCCGTCTTGGAAAGATTCTTATATCCCCTAATAAAGTTCTCAATCTTAGCCTCCAAAGAAATAACCTCCGGCTGACATATTGCATGTGCAATCTTTAAGAACTCCTGTATCAATGTGGGTTTCGGAGCAGAATTCCGAATATGAGTAGTCCCATCGCCTTGAAAGTGACTAGCATATGATTGACCTGGTACAACGAATTGTGCATTGTCCAATGCACTGAAAACATTCCGCGAAGCCGTCTTCCTTACTTCTACAGTCTGTGTCCGTAACTTCTTCCTAATTTCCTCATATCTCGCGTAAGCTGGGCAACCCCGATAACTGGCGGGGTGTCCCCGTTCCTTACAGTTCGAGCAGTAAGGTAAATTATCAGTATTAGACACAAATTTACATTGTCCGGGTTCATGCTTCTCATCGCACTTCACGCAAACATATACTCTATTGCAATTACAAGACATGTGTACCCACTGCTGACAACGCCAACACTGGGACACCTTCATGTTAGCCTTCGGGGACTCCCATGTAACCCGTTGATCCAGTATATAGCCAAAAGACCTGATCTCGCTAACATTTCTTCCTGAACAAAGGGTCACCAAGAAAAGCCCCGTAGCAATATTCCTCTTTCTGGAGAAATCAGTCGAAAATTTGGAAACAGACTCAACAGTATTGGGAGCGACACGATCCAAGTCCTCCTTAATCGCATCTACACTCGTCCTATGCCAAAGACCTCGCAAAACCACGCTGGTCTTCTTAAACTCCTTTGGAGTAAACGAATATGACTCAACCTTTCTCTCCCTGAGAAGCTGCATCATTTCAGAGTGCACTTGAGCATCCCTCAGATACAGCTTGCTTTTCATTTTGCTCTTGTTTACAATCTTGTAGACTACTTTCTTATTCTTCAATTGTTCAACAAGACTACCGATATCTACATTAAATAGAAAAATGGGGGGACAAAAAGGCTTGACCTTATCAGCTACGCTAGTATTATTGATTTTGACTACATTTGGCCTCTTGGCAGCAGTCGGAACTCCTTCAATATTCAAATCGCCCAATATGGCATAACGATTTCCACGGTTATCGGCCAAATCGATTGACTTGTCATTACCAGTACTCAAAAAATCTAATTTTGAATGGTTGCTATACCGCATTCTTTTTCCACTCACCAAACGGAAATCATCATCAGAAACATCTGGAAGGTCCTCACAATCCATTTCAACAGCGTTGGCAGATGCGGTGTCTGCATGTGTCGTGGACTGCAATATTTCTTTGGCAGGAACTTTGATTACCTCTATTATGTTCAGTTTACTCGGATTATTCCCAGCTTCGTTCTTCTTCAAGTTATTTCTATTCTTCGGAATAGATCCAGTTTCATTTTTCAAATTGTTGGTTCTCATGTTAGAAATTGTTGCAGCTTCAGGTTGCGTTTTGTAAGAATTTTTTACAGCTTCAAGTTGCGATTTGCATGCAGCCCCTGGCATTCCTGTATCGTCACCCAAGAATGTATCTTCATTGAAACAAGCGTTCCTCAATAAATCGCCAAGGGAAGATTTTTCTTTATGATTCTTTGAAACTTTATCTGGAGGCAACTTTTCCGTTGGAACTACGACCTCCTTTATACTAGGAGAGCCGTCCATCACAAATATAAGTCTATATATGCAATCTAAGTTTCGTTATTTCTTCACACAAAAGACAAAAGTTCAAATTCGAAAAATTTTCAAATTTTAAAATTTCCAATTTTTATAATTATTTTTTTTGACAGGAGAATAAAAGCACGTCCGTACTCATCGAACGTTTGTCGAGAAAATCTCTAAACGTTCAATAATATGAGTTATTCTAAGACAAGACTTACATATACGTATAAGTAATTTTAATTCAATGTCAGTCGCGAGTAGCATAGTTTTGGGCGGCTGGTTGATTTACACTGTAGCTTATAAGTAATGTAAATAGATGTTAAAGCACTACTTCGTTGTGATCTTATTTTTTCAATTTTAAATAATCATTTAGATTTTGTGTATATTTCGACATATTTTGTCACTTGTGCTGAATATTGAACTCTCTCTAAACTAAATTGGATGGCACATTGAATGAAATTTTAACCGACAAAAATTTATTTCTTAAGTTACCTGATAATGAAATTAAATAACTCCATTTGAAAAATAAAAATCCAATCTATTTTCAAAATCAATTTATAAACTTGAATATTTATTTTACGCTTGACTACTCGACTCCACAAAAGAAAAGAAATGAAAAGAAAATCTAAGCATACTTTTTGGGTTGCCAAAGCAATGCATGCAGCATGCATTCATTCATTCATTGTTAAGTTGTTGCATGTTGCAGACACATCATATGCAGGCATACACACACCTCCGCTATGAATCACATGCATACCTGTTCATAACGCTGTAGGGTATTTGCAATGTTCGAATTGAAACAGCGATTTCAATGAACAGCAGGAGCAACAACAACTACAATGGCTTTAAAGTTCAACGAACCGCATATAATGTCACAATGCACATACAACAAGCTACACACAATATGCAACACATTCGCACAGGCGAAAACCCAGACATAGTCATAGCCATATGCCACATGGCGTGGCAAACAAAAACAGCAAATAAGTAATCTTGACAAAACTAAAGCCACTACATGCATATATATCCACATGCATTGGGTATACACAGACAGAAACTAACCCACACAATACACATACAGAGAGGAAGGAGAAGGAGCAGGAGAGGATGAAATGGGATACGAATAGCAGAAATGTAAAACGCAAGTGAAAAGGAGCACAGGGGTTCGATAGAGCATAAAAGTGAAAATAATTGCAGTCCTGATTGATGTGAGAAGTAAAGGAGGGAAAGTCATTGTGAGCAAAAAAAAATATCATAATGTTTTCTCATAGTGGCTATGGAAATTATTTAAAAAATATTTCAAATGTATATATAAAAATAATCCCACAAATACAGCGGATGGAACAAGGGCAAGCCTTCACACAATCAATGAAATTTTAATCAAAAAATTAAAAATCCTACTTAAAAAAATGTGTATACATTTACCCATAGAATGCTAGCTATTAAAAAATAAATGAAAATATGTTTTTCCATTTTTATGGATTTTTTCGTATTTCAAAAAAAATCAATTTTATTAAAAAATAAAATGAACTATTCTTTCCATTTTTTCTACATTTTTTTATTAATTTTTTTGTTAAAAAAAAATGATTTAAAAAAATGCGTCTACATTTATCCATAGAATGCTAGCTATTAAAAAATAAATGAAAATATGTTTTTCCATTTTTTTATGGATTTTTTCGTATTTCAAAAAAAATCAATTTTATTAAAAAATAAAATCAACTATACTTTCCATTTTTTCTACTTTTTTATTAATTTTTTGTTCAAAAAATGATTTTTTTGTTCAAAAAATCAATTTTTCTCAAATTTTACGAGACTGTTCCTAAACCATTGTCTCTATATGCAATATTTGTAGCCATTATAATTACCTTTAATTGAATATATACGTGTTTGTGATCCGACCTATATTCCCAAAATGAGAGTAAAAATATTAAATTTTCAATAAAAATTTAAAATAAAAATTATTTATCGCAAAATTTGAATTTTCAATAAAAATTTAAAATAAAAATTATTCATAAAAAATTGTTTGTGTTGTCTCAATGCACAAAAAAATAAATCTTTAAAATAAAAATTGTATTTTTCTGTTGCATAGTGTAATTAAAAAAACACTATTTATTAATTTTCCAAAATTGTCCAGCAATTTGCCTGTAAAAAAATGTTTTTTTAATGAGTTTTCTTCAACTATTCTAAAACCACTGTTTCCACATGAAAAATAATTATAGTACTTCCAAAATTTCGACGCAAATATTATTTTAATATTTTTTTTGTGTTGATTTTATGAATAGGTATGAATGGACACAAAAAATATTTTTTTAGCTCTCGGCCACAAAATCTTTTTTTGTTGCACAGTGTAATTAATAAAAACGCAATTTATAAAATTAGACATTCAAAGAGGGACATAAAATCTACATTTATCCAAAGATATTTTTCAAATAGACATTATTTTCTTCTTTGGAATGCTAAATATTAAAAGTATTTTCTTTCGATTTTTTCTATATTTCTTGGCCTGCAAAAATAATATTTTTGGAATTTTGTGCCACTATTCCTAAACCCGTGTTTCCATGCGAAAGTGAGAATCTCCCCCAATTAATTACTATTAATTGAACGTAATGGTGATCATGCTCGTACTTCCAAAATTTCGACGAAACTTTTAATTTTAATAATTTTTTATATTGTTTTCCAGTCTATGAGAATCCTATGTCATCCTAGGATTTTACTATTATTTTTTACGGTTTCAAATTATTTGAGATTAGCCTGAGCCTTTTTCTCGGTTTTTGTATTGGGTTTCAGTATTTTTCAGCCGATGAATATGCTTTTGTTTATGACAAGTCAAAGCCTAAAAGTAGACTATAACATTTATGTATTTATTATTAAAATGTGAATTTTAACAATTGCTAACCACATTGAAAACCGGTGGGCTGATGTATAACACCATGCGACAGTACTTTTTGGGTCAGGAAAAGACCATCTACACATGGATTCATATTTGACATTTAGTGGACTTTTCATTTCCAAAGGATGTAGATATTTTAATAATTTATTTTCATACTTTAGCGAGCCATACAAAATCGATGTGAGCATTTTTCATATGAGAAGAATGTCTGTTAAAAATACTTTAAATTTGATGCTTATATATGTATTAGTTTAGCTTTAACAACTACTTGAAAATTTACCCCCCTTAACTGATTTAATTAAATAAACTAATGGGGAAAACTTAAAATGGTTGTTAATGCTAAACTAATATAGATAAAAGCTTAAACTTTGAAGTATTTTTAGAAGATATCATTATCTTTCATTTGACACCCATGCCGACTTTGTAAGTCTGGCAGAAGTATGAAAATAAATTATTAAAATAAATTAAATTATCAAATAGGAAATGAAAAGTCCCATAAAAGGGACAGATGATCACCAAATCGAAAATTGAGTGCATAGCTTCTACAAGCGATCGATCTCTGGTTTCATATATATATGATCTTGTTTAGGTGCAATAAATAATTATAAAATTGTTTCACGGTGTAATAGACTGGGTCGCGCTCCATACAAATATGAAAAAAAAAAAATCCAGTCACTCCACGGAAATAAAGTTTGAATTGTTTAATGAGAATTTATGTAATATTTCGATCTTGGATCAAGCCGTCTCTGAGCTAGACGCTCCTGAAATATATCAAAAATCATGTTTTTCTTGTGTAATTTTATTATGCTGCATTTTTGGACAAATTTTTTTTCTGAATTAATAGACCCTAGAAAGCACTTTAAATATATTTATATATATTTTCACAAAAATGGAGTCAGCGACAACATTTTTCGTCCCATATTCATTATTTAGCCATCATTCGAAAGATATTGATGTCTTCTATTTATGTTTCATGGCAACTTGTGGAAACTAAAGGGTGATTTTTTAAGAGCTTGATAACTTTTTTTTTTTTAAAAAACGCATAAAATCTCATCGGTTCTTTATTTGAAACGTTAGATTGGTCCATGACATTTACTTTTTGAAGATAATTTCATTTAAATGTTGACCGCGGCTGCGCCTCAAGTGGTCCATCCGCTTAGTCCAATTTTGGCATTTCCACGTTTTTGAGTAACAGAGGCCCAATTGCTGCGAACGGCGACGAATCGATAATTGATGGTCATCATTAACATTGGCCGATACAGCTGCGATATTTTCTTCAGTTCGTACTCTACGTAAGCGTCTTGGTGGTTTAATGTCCAACAATGTAAATTTGGTGCGAAATTTAGTCACAATAGCCCGAATAGCCGCTTCAGTGGGTCGATTAAACTGACCATAAAATGGAAGCGTGCGATGAACTTTCTTAACGGAGCACGCATTTTGATAATAAAATTCAATGATTTGCAAGCGTTGCTCGTTAGTAAGTCTATTCATGATGAAATGTCAAAGCATACTGAGCATCTTTCTCTTTGACACCATGTCTGAAATCCCACGTGATCTGTCAAATACTAATGCATGAAAATCCTAACCTCAAAAAAATCACTCTTTATTTCCAAGAAATATGAGTTTTTAGTTGTCACTTTGAAACCGCACAATAAATGACTGTAAATGTTCAATAATGTGACTAATGAGTTTAGAATAACTCATTAGAATAACACAAGAATAAAAAAAATTATTTAAAGTGCTTTCAAGGGTCTTTTAATTCAGAAAAATTGGACGAAAATGCAACATAAAAAAATACACAAGAAAAAAATATTTTTTTGATATGTTTTCAGGAGCGTCTTGCCCAAAGACGACTTAACAGCAACAAAATATTTTGCAGATCATCATTAAACAATCCAATCTTTTTTCTGCTGGTGGTGGCCACAGAAAATTTTTCCTTAACCACCCTAATGTACATCAGAAAACTATAATTATAGAAATAACATATTTGAATATGAAATCTCCAAAATCTATTCTCCTTATAAAAGAGTTCACCATTTTTAGTTTTTTTTTTTTGCGTTTCGCTTCACTGTTCACTACTGAAAAAAGTGGATTTTTCAATCACCCAAATAAATTTGATATCCAATAACATTCAATAATATTTATTACCAATGAGTTATTTTAAGACTAGAATAAAAATTTATATTTAAAGTGCTTTCAAGCGGTTAGTAATTTAGAAAAAGATTATGAACAAAAAAGTTACATAAAAAATTACTCGAAAAGATAATGATTTTTAGACATGTTTTCACGAGCGTCTAGTTCACAGTTTTAGGCTTAACTCAGCGACAAAATATTTTGCAGATCATCATTAAATAATCCATTTTTTTCTGCTAATGTACTTCAGAAAACTATAATTAAAAATTTCAACATAAAATCTCCCAACTATATTTTCCCTATAAAAACAGTCACCTTTTTCACTTTTTCCATTTCGCACCACTGTTCACTATAACAAAAAAGTGGATTTTTCAATCACCCAAATATATTTGATACCCGTAGATGGTTGGGCGGGAAAACCGAACTAAATTTTGAGTCAAAAACAAAGAATACATAAGAAAAAATGAATTCAATTGGAATGGAATGGGGTGGGGTGGGTGGCAGCAGAGCAAAAACGAAATGCTTACAAAAAAAGTGAATTAAAGCCGAAAAAATTCAGATAACGTTGGAAAAAGAAAGCAACGCGTGTGACATGCAACATGTTGCATGTCGCGCTATATGATATCATATGGTGCATGGGGAGGAAGCAAGGGGGTAACAACAGTCATGTATGTTCTTTGGCCAGCTTTTAAAGTAAATTTAAAATTTTCCACTGCAAGGGGAAGGAGGCTAGACATTGGTATTAGCAGACAGCAATCGGAGTAGAGAGTGCAGCAAAAACCACAAAAATTGGTAACATCATGCCCAGCCCCAACGTCGGCATCAGTAGCATCAGCAGCATCGTCATCGTCATCATCGATGTGATAGCCCGACAACAGCATGTGCCGCAGCCAGACTGGCAAAGAAAAACCAAACGAGACGTTATAAAGCCATTGCCGCAAGTTGGCTTATTTAAGTTAGTCGTCTGTATAGACAGGACTTACATGGCTCGTGTTATTTATAGTTCAGTATCATTGTTAGTTGTACGGTTGGCTGGCTGGCTGCTGTGTTGTTACATTGGCAAGGCATTTTGGTGCACTAACAACAAAGATGATGATTTTATATATCACTATTGGGGGTTAGCCCCCCTCACAGATGATTGCTGTATTGTGTTTAAATGCACCAGGAATAGGTTGTTGCAAACTTTAACATCTACATTTTGGACCATTGTTGCTAAAAATTTCGCAAACAAATATTTTGTTTTGTTTCTGTTTCTGTTTTTTGGACACACCCAGTGCTGGTAACAGGACATTGATTTTTATTTATAACTAAAGTTTTTCTCTTCTATAGCATATTTTAAAGGATAGCTGCATATTTTTAGGTTGTTGCGAAAAATATGCTAAATAAAGTTTGCCAGAGAGGAAAAATGATATATTGGCTGTTGTTGGGAAAATTTCAATTATTGCCTGAAAAGCAAGAAAATAAAAACACTTTTTTGGTGCCACAAAATTCCAGAAATGAATTTGAATTTTTAAATAAAAGTGGGCAAAAAACTTGGCAATATTTGTTAGTTTTGTGGCTGCCTGAAAGTATGTTTCACTTTTGATAAAACTCAGTCACTGACACTTTGGAATTCTTAAAATTAATATATATGCTACATATGGTAGCGAGCCAAAAAACAAGTGATGAAGTGGAAAAAAACTCAGCTGATAGTGTAACTGTGTTTTTATGGGGTATATCTTTTTTATAATGTTGTTGCCGAATTTAATACATGGCCAGAAAGTATGCATCACTTTTGATCCAAAATAATCCGATATTTTTTCAATAAAAAACGAACAGGAAAAAATAAAATCAATTAAAATTTAATATGTGTGTGCAAAAAGCGGCCCTTTGGTCCCCAGAGGAGCAATAGGAGCATATATGTATGTATGTATATTAGGCTGGGTCACGAAATCAAATTGTTGTGGTCACGATAAAATGCTGTATTTCTGGGGGAAGAAATTAACTCGAAATTTAATAATGATGATAAGTCGTGCCTAGAGCAATGCGTAAAAGCAACATATATGTATATTAGGCTGGTTCACGAATTCAAATTGTTGTGGTCACGAAAAAATGTTGTATTTCTGGGGGAAGAAATTAATTCGAAATTTAATAATGCTGACATGTCGTGCCTAGAACAAGGCGTAAAAGCAACATATATGTATATTAGGCTGGGTCACGAATTCAAATTGTTTTGGTCACTATAAAACTACTGTGATCTGCCATCAGAAATGAAGATTCGATTTTATTAATGATGATCTGCGCCTGGGACAAGCCGCACGCTAGTTAGGCGCTCCTCAAAACACTTCTAAAAATTATTTGTTTCTCGTGTTTATTTTTTTGTTGCAAATTTTCTGAATCTAACCCTTGAAAGCACTTTAAATATAAATTCTTATTATTGTCTTAGAATAATTCATTGGTTGTATTGTTGGAAGCTTAAAGTCATTTTTTTGTGGTTTTTCAAGGTGAAAACTAAAAACTCATATTTCTTGGTAATGTTTTGTATATTAGGGTGGGTCACGAAACAAAAAATGCTGCGGTCACCCTTCAGAAATTAAGATTGGCCGTTAGTAATGATGATCTGTAAAATACTTTGTGTCTGCAACAAGGCGTAAACGGAGCATATATGTATATTAGGGTGGGCTCAATAACATTGTTGCGGCCACGAAAATAAAAAATTCGGCGGTCAACCTCCAGAAATGTAGATTGGACTTTATTAATAATAATCTGCAAAATATTTCGTCGCTGGGTCAAATAGGCTCAAAACACCTCTAAAAATCAAAGTTTCTCGTGTAATGTGCATTTTTGTCCCAGTTTTTTTTACAGAAATTAAGATTGGCCGTTAGTAATGATGATCTGTAAACTACGTTGTGTCTGCAACAAGGCGTAAACGGAGCATATATGTATATTAGGGTGGGCTCAAAAAAATTGTTGCGTCCACATAAATAAAAAAATCGTCGGTCAACCTCCAGAAATGTAGATTGGACTTTATTATTAATAATCTGTAAAATATCTCGTCGCTGGGTCAAATAGACTCAAAACACCTCTAAAGATCAATCTTTCTCGTGTAATGTGCTTTTTTGTCCCAATTTTGTTTTCTGAATTAAATTATTAAAATAAATTATAAACACTTCAAATATAAATTTGTATTCTTGTCTTAGAATAACCCCTTGTCCGTATTATTGGACGCTTAAAGTCACTTTTTTTGGGTTTTCAAAGCGACAACTAAAAACTCATATTTCTTGGAAATATTTTGTAAAAGTTGCTATAAAAAAGTGAAGAGAAGGAATCAAAAACCATTGAATGATGCCAAAATGGTGAATATCGGACGAGAAATGCGAAAAAAGTTCGAATAAAATATGATTTTTTAGAACCAAAATTTGTAAACCACAATTTTTTATATTGCTTTTTGTCCCATTTTTTCTTGAAAGTACTTTAAATATAGATTTCTATTCTGGTCTTAGACTAACTCATTTGTCGTATTATTGGAAGCTTACAGTAATTGTTTGTGTTTTTTTCAAATTGACAACTTAAAGCTCATATTTCTTGCAAACATTTTGTAAAATTTGGTATGACAAATAAATAGAAGGCATCAATACCTTTCGAATGACGTCGCTCCATTTCTGTGAAAATAGTTTGAACAAAATATGATTTTTCAGAAACAACATTTTTTAACTGTAATTTTTTATGTTGCTTCTCTGTCCCAAAAATTGTTCTGAATTTATAGACCATTGACAGCTCTTTAAATATATTTTTTATTTTTGTCTTAGAAGAACTCATTGGTCGTATTATTGTCCGTTTTTGTGGTTTTACAAATTGACAACTAAAAACTCATATTTCTTGAAAATATTTTATAAAAGTTGCAATGAAAAATAAATAGAAGGCATCAATACCTTCCGAATGCTGCCTAAATGGAGAATATCGGTCGAAAATTGACGTCACTGACTCCATTTTTGTGAAAATATTTTAAACAAAATATGATTTTTCAGAACAAAAATTTTCAAACCATAATTTTTTATGTTCATTTTTATCCCAATTTTTTTTCTGAATTAGTAGACCCTTGAAAGCACTTCAAATATAAATATTTGTACTTGTCTTAGAATAACTCATTGGTGGTATTATTGGAATATTTCAGTATTTTTCGTGTTTTTTTTTAAATGGCAACTAAAAACTCATATTTCTTGAAAATATTTTCCTAAAGTTGCTATGAAAAGTTAGAAACCAATACCTTTCGAATGATGTCTTAATTGTGAATATCGGTCGAAAAATGACGTCGCTCCATTTTTGTGAATATAGTTTGAATAAAATATGATTTTGCAGAACCAAAATTTTCAAACTCTTTTACAAAAAATGGGCGCTGCGGCGTCAATCGTCTTCCGATTTTCATCATTTAGGCATCATTCGTAAGGTATTGACTGTAGCTAATTAATGTATAAGAAAATGTTTTCAATTGTCGCTTTGAAAACCCACAAAAAATTACTCTAAATGTCCAAAAATTCGACCACTAAAGAAATGAGTAAAAATTTATATTTAAAGTATTTTTAAGGGTCTATTAATTGAGAAGGAAAAAATTACAAAAGTGAGAAATAAAAAATTACAATCGAATTTAAATTGATTTTAAAGCAAGCGGCTTTATCTAGGGACGAACTAGTTAGTTTTTTTTTAATCGGAAAAATAAGAAAAATTAAAAAAAATATTTTGTTTTACTTTTTAATAGCTAACATTCTAAAGAAGAAAACAATGTCTACATGTAAAAGATCTATGGATAAATGTAGAAGTTACGACACTCTTTGTATAAGCAAATTATTTTTTAAAATATCAAGAATTATTAAAATATCAAGATTTAAAAAAAAAAATCAAGATTTTTTCAATTTTTGATTAAACTTATATTTGAAGTATTTTTAAATGTCTATTAATTGAGAAGGAAAAAATGAGAAATAAAAAATTTACAATCGAAATTACATTGATTTTAAGACACTTAGATCCATTTTAAGACATTTAGGCGACTTGACTTAGGGACGAAATATTTTGATTTTTTCAAAAAAAAATTTGCTGGCTCGAAAAAACCCAAAAAATAGAGAGAAAAATGTTAAAAACTATTTTCTATAGCTAACATTCTACAGAAAAAAATAATATCTATATGTAAAAGATTTATGGATGAATGCAGAAGTTGTGACACTCTTTGTAGACGCAATTTTTAAAAAATAATGATTTTTTTTAATTTTTGATTAAACTTATATTTAAAATACTTTGAGAAGAAAAAAAATTGAAAAAAAGTGAGAAATAAAAAAATACATTGATTCTAAGGCATTTATCTCACAGACGTATGGACCTGGGGACAAAATAATTTGTAAATAACTATTAAACAATTTTAACTTTATTTGGAAATAGTTTTTTTTATTTTTTTATGGACCGCGACCCAGCCTATATTTACATGTGTATGAGTATGCACAAAGTCCCAGGCAAATTAAAAAAATAAATGACTGAAAGTGTGACTGTTTTTAATATTCCCAACAAAATGTGAGAAAAAACCCGGCAATCCAACCCTGCTGGTCCACTTGGTGAGCCCAGCCCACCCTCACCTCACTATCGTCCTTAATGTGATGGGCTTTGTGGAAATTCACACAAAAATTTCACATTTTAATAACAAACAACACACAATATCCCCCCATCTACTTTTAGGCTTTGACTTGCCACAAAACAAAAGCATACTTATCGGCTGAAACCGAAACCCAAACCCACGAAAAAAAAGGAATGCCCAGTCCGTTTTGGTAAATAAAATTGAAACCATAAAAAACCACCCAAAATAACATCGTATTGTTATTAACTGAAAACAGCATTTGCATTAAGGCAAAATATATGAAATAAAAAACACACACACACAGCCAAATTGCGTGGCAACATTTTGCCATAAAATCCCCTATTTATAATAATGATGAAAATATCAGCCACCTCGAGGTTTTTCTTTAATGCTTGACAGTTTTTTATAGCTCCCCCATAGCAAACTGGGAAAATAATAATGGCTGGATGGTTCTCTTGCTCCGCTTCAAATCAATTTTGCATAATAATGTGCTAACAAATCCGTGGCAAAATATTTCTATTTTAAATATTGACAGCTTATTGAAGAGAAAACGAGACGTTTTTTGTGTTACCACAAAATAAATTGCTTTTGCAATTATGTTGTCACTGTATGGCATAATTTTAGGCGTTTCGGATGGCTGTGCTTGTAATTAAAGTCAACAAAGAATTTTGGTTATTATTTTTTGGGGAAGGAAAACATTGATAATTAACGATACCTTCGCAGAATTTTATGATAGAATCGCAGCATTTTATGAATTTCGGAATTTAAGGTATATTTTTAGGCTTTAAGTCAAGTTAGGTTATTTCACAATGCCATAAAAAAATAAAGATTTTTTGATCGAGACCTAAAAGATTATATCATAGTATCAACAAAAAATGTTAATGGAAAATTTTCCGTTTTCTATTTTTTTCTAAAATGCAAATTTTCCCTTAATATTTGTACTGTCATTTTGGAAATATAGTTGCAATGATACCCGCTTATATTTTCACTTAAAGATAATTCTGATGGTTACAAATGTTGTGAGTTTCACTTTCACTTAGAAGCAGGGGTTTAGGAACAGTTTCATAAATATTGAGAAAATTTGATTTTTTTTTTTTCAAAAAAATATTTTTTCTGGCTCGAAAAAAAATCATAAAAACCAAAAAAAAAATCTTTAAAATATTTAGTTTTGTTTTATAATAGCCAACATTCTAAAGAACAAAAAATGACAATATGTGAAAGATCTATGGATAAATGCAGAAGTTATTATCCTCTTTGTGGACGCAGAATTAAAAAAATCATGATTTTTTTAATTTTTGAAAAATAAATAGCCAAGCTCTGACAAATATAAATATCGCTGCTTTACAAATTAGATAACAGAATATATTATTTTATAATAACTGGGATCTTAAGGATGAAAACAAGGCCTATTTGCATAAAATCTATGGATAAATGTAGAAGTTATTATTTTTTGTTTTTTTGCTTAAATTTGATTAACAGATAAATTGATTTACAAGAAGGGCCATAACTTCCACATTTATCCATAGATTTTGCGCAAAGAAGTTTTATTATCCTATGTAGGATTCCGTCTATTACAAACTAAAAAAATAAAAAATCTTATTTAATTTGTAACGGTGTTTTTCGGGCTATTTAAACACACGTTAAAAAATCATGATTTAAAAATAACTTTTCCGTCTACAAAAAGTATCATAATTTCTACATTTATTCATAGATCCTTTACAAATTGTCATTGTTTTCTGATTTGGAATGTTAGCTATTAAAAATGGAACAACACCATTTTTACGATTTATTTTTTATAATTTTTTCATGTCAGCAAAAAAAAATCGAAACAAAAATATTTTTTTTCAATTGTTTGGAGACTGTGACGGAACCACTGTTTCTATGTGAAAGTGATATTCGCAACATTTGTAGTCATAGTAATTACCTTTAATTTAACATATAAGCGAGTGTGATTGGAACTACATTTCCGAAGTGAGGGTAAAAATATTAAAGATACCTCGAAGGAAATTTGAATTTTAGTAAAATTTTATAAATCAATATGCCTCAATGTTCACAAAAATATTTTCAGATATCACAAGCAAAATTTGTATTTTTTGTTGCATAGTGTAAAGGATGTCCAAAGATTCGAAGCATATTTTTAGGCCAAGTCAAATTTAGTCAAATTTAAAGTAGTTTCCTAACTAACAATGCAATAACCGAAAGTAAAACTAACTTTCCGCTATAGAATTAAAAGTCGTTTAGGGACTTTGACTAAATTTGACTTGGCCTAAAAATATGCTTCGAATCTATAACTAGGAACATCTATAAACTAGGACAGTTGTGTATCTCTCTCCCCCTTTATTTTAATATTATCTGCTGTAAAAACTATAAACACATGTAGTTCTATAAAATCTGAACTTTCTAGTTAATTTTGGTCACATTTAATTTGTAAATAAAAACGATTTTTATTACATTACATCTAATCCCCCAGGAATTTTTTATAAAATTCATTCCGATGCATTTTTCATATATCTTGACTCTTGATTATTCTTTAATTTAATCTTCTATATGTTCTTTTGTGGAAATTATTCCCACAACTTTAAAAAATCTCAACATATCGTTTATTGTTGCCCCCATTTTTTTTTGCACACACATCATTAAGTTTGTAAAGCGGGCGTGTACGTAAAACTTTGAAGCATATTTTAAGGCAGACAACAGCAGTTATTTAAAATTTTTGTTTACTTTTCTCACATAAATATTAAACATTACAAATTTTATGGCCAATGAAAAGAGACTGAGATATCCTTGGGGAGGAAAAATTCCAGAATTTAATGGTAATTTTATGGCATTTACTGAATGAAGAAGCACTATGAGTGTAAACTCCTCACCGAGAAGTTACGAGGCAAGAAGATAACTTCGAGACACTCGAACATTGTCATAAAACGGATGCTTTGGTTTTTTATTATTCTTTGTAAAAGCGGGGGGGACAATAAATACTGCTGAGAGACGGGGAAAATCTGCTGACAGGCTGTTGTTTGTTGTCTTGTTGTTGCCGCAATAATGTTGTGGTATATTAAGCAGCTAAATTTGCTAAATAAATGTCCCGTGGGGGAGGAGAATGGGGCAAATTTGGACACAAGGCCTCATTCAATTTGTCGGTAGGAAGGTAAATTTATTTGAAGATATATTTAAATTTTACAGGACTTTTCAAATTATGTTGTTGTTCCAAATTTAATACAAATAGAGTAGGAATTGTAGTGATATACCACTACCAAAAATGTAAAGCGAACCAAAATTATATTTTGCTCAAAAATACATGAAAAATCACCAAAATGAAAAATCGTCAAAAAATGCATTAATTTTTAATATGAAAAAATCGCCCAAAAATATATCTAATCTAGGGCATGATTAAATCTGGCTACATAGATAAAGCATTTCGTGCATTATTGACAGAATTAAAAAATACTGATTTTACTATCCCAACGTTATCTCAGTTTCTGCTGTTATACACCTAAAAATATGCAACTTCATTTGATGAATATCAATAGTAAAACTTAACACTGGGATCTGCAGCATATTTCTAGAAGTTAGAAGGCAATAATGATTGTTCAACAGGCATTTGGTCTAAAGAGAAACTCCTGATATCTGGGATATTTGAGTATATTTATGAGCTAATCGCAACTTACTAGATATTCTGGAAGAAATTATAATCAAGTTTTGAACTGCTAATTACATAAATAAATGAAATTAAAAAATAAAAATTAAAAAATAAGTATCCGAAGTAAATATAAAATATTATATATTATTTTTTTCACGGTATGTTCCTTGTCTAAAAGGTACAGCCTGAACCACTCACAATATACTTGTTCCCACAAAAATTTACACAACTTCCAAGTAAAGAATTTGTTTTTAATTTTAAATTGTAAAAACATCAAACCAATCAATTACAATAGTAACTGATTACACCCATGTGGATCTTTCTTTTATATTGTTCCCATGTAAAAAATAAACAAATATTGGATTTCTGAGAAGAAACAAAAAAACAACTCAAATCAAATCAAATAACATTGTTATTATCTCACAATGACATGTGTACTAAGGCTCAATCCAGAAATAACAATAATAATAAAGAAAACATTGCGTAGAAACAACAACCCCACGCCCCCCTTAAAATGTGTTTTTTTATATATTAATTGAAATCGAAACAAGAAAGGAAACGATTCTAACGATGCTTTTACAAAAATAAATATGCGATTTTTGTAAACGTGTGAGCAACCCAAAAAGAAAAATAACAAAAACCAAAAATGAAACCCTATTTGAATAACAATGTGCCCAGGAATCCTACGCAAAAGGGTGTCATTGAGCAAATAATTGACTGATTATGTGCTGAAGGGGAGCAAGACGATGACTTTCGCAGACGTTGTATGGTAACCAGGCGCAACCAAATTTATTTTGAGTTGATATTGTCATTGTGTGGCAGGGCATACGTTTAGGCATTCGGCACGTGTTGCTAAAATCACTGCAAGAGTTTGATGAGGATGAGGTTGGTCGTTCGTCACCGTCAAGGAAATAATTAATAAATTATAATGGGTAATTACACTAGTTAACACATATTTTGTCAAAGGCCTGTGTATAAAAATTTCATAAGTATTTGGACATTCTCAATTCGAAAATGAAATTGAAAAAATAATGAATATTTTTTTAAGAATTTTTACTAAAAGTTTAATTTTCTCCGTAGGTATCTCTAATATTCGTATTCTCATTTTGGAAATATAGGTCCGATCTCACCCATGCTTACACACATGTTGCAAATTTCACTTTCTCATAGAATCATTGGTTTAGAGATAGTTTTCGAAAAAGAAAAGAAAAAATTATTATAATTATTATTATTATTATTATTATTATTATTATTATTATTATTATTATTATTATTATTATTATTATTATTATTATTATTATTATTATTATTATTATTATTATTATTATTATTATTATTATTATTATTATTATTATTATTATTATTATTATTATTATTATTATTATTATTATTATTATTATTATAATTTAAAATTTTTTTACTAGCATTTTTTACTAGCAAAAATATTTTCTTTCACATAGAACAAGTGATTTATAAATAGTCTCCAAAAAAATGAGAAAAAATAGATTTTTTCGAAAATATCGAAATAAAATATTTAAAAAATCCATAAAAATATATATAAAAAACCGAAAAAATATTTTGTTCCACTTTTAATAGCTATAAATAGTCTCCAAAAAATGAGAAAAAAACGATTTTTCGAAAATATCGAAAAAAATGTTTAAAAAACATTTTTATGGAAAAAAATATTTTGTTCCATTTTTTAATAGCTAACATTTTATTGAAGAAAACTATGTGTATATTTAAAAGATGTATGGATAAATGCACAAGTTATGAACTTCTTTGTACACCCAAAGGATTTTTTTTTTTGAAAAAATCGTATTTTTTATTTTCTAGTTAAATAGCTCGAAACCCCGTTTTACAAATTTAATATCTGAATATATTATCTTATTTAATAATAGCTGGTATCCTCTTGAAGAAAACAAGGACTAGTTAAAACAAATGCAAATAAATGTAGCAAATATGACTCGTCTTCCTTCAATTTAAGTCATATTTTCATTTTAAAACAAAATTGAATCACTTACTTCTACAATAAGGGTCGTAACTTCTACATTTATCCACTGATTTTCTTCAACTAGACCTTGTTTTCTTCACCAAGATTCCAGCCATTACAAATTAAATAAGAAATATTTTGCTATCTAATTTGTGAAGAGGCTTGTCGAGCTATTTAACCAAAAATTTAAAAATCATGATTTAAAAAAATGCTTTTGCGTCTTTAAACTTCTACATTTTTGCAGATATTTTATTCAACTATGCCTTGTTTTCCAGCCATTACAAAACAAACAAAATATTTTATTATATAATTTGTAAAGGGACTTTTCATGTTATTTAAACAAAAATTAAAAAGATTAAAAAATCGTTCGCGTCTATAAAGTGTGTCATAACTTCTTCATTTCATAGATCTATTACATATAGACAATTTTTTTCTATTTTTTATGATTTTCGTCGTGCCAGCAAAAAGATTTTTTCGAAATAATTTGTTCTCAATTCTTCGAAGACTACACAATGTGTCTAAAATCTTTATATATCCACAGATCTCTTAAATGTAAACACAAATTTCTGCGTTAGAATATGAATTATTAAAAAAAAATAATACAAAATATTTTTTACGATTTATTTTCTATTTTTTATGATTATTTTGGGCAATTAAATTATTTTTTTTTTTCAATTCTGTTCGTAGATCACTATTTCTATGTAAAAGCGGATTTCTCAACGTTTGCAGCCATTATAAATACCTTTATTATGTCATAACATATTTATATATCCACATATCTTTTGTATTTAAAAACTGTTTTCATTGTTAGAATTTTGCTACCAAAAGAAATGAATCAAAATCATTTTTTCGGCCTTTTTCTATTTTTTGTTTCTTTCTCGTGCCAACAAAAAAGAAGATTTTTTCGAAAAAATTATGTTTATTTAAACAAAAATGAAAAATCTTGATTTTTTTTTAAATTTGTTTGCGTCTACAAAATGTATCATAACTTCTTCATATCCACAGATCTCTTAAACATAAACAATATTTTCTGCGTTATAATATCAACTATTCACATATTCAACTATTAACAAAATAATACAAAATATTTTTTCCGAATTATTTTCCATTTTTTATGATTTTTTTGGCAATTAAAAAATATTTCTTGGATTTTTTTTTCAATTCTTTGAAGACTGTTCGTAAACCACTGTGAAAGTAAAAATCTCAATATTTGTAGCCATCATAATTAGATTTTAATTGAAAATATAACCGGTTGTGATTGGACACATATTTCCAAAATAAGAGTACAAATATTAAAATTTGAATTTTGGAAAAAAAATATCCATAAATACTTTATGTTGATTTTATGAATGCACACAAAAAATACTCTTTTAGGCCTCGGCCTCAAAATTTTTATTTTCTGTTACATAGTTCTTCTAAGGAATAAAAAATATTTTTCTTTATTTTTTTTTCTATTTCCATGGGAACTTTTTGTTGCAAAAAATCAAAATTGGATAGATTTTATAATGAGAATTTTTACAAAAAATAATTTTTACACAAAAAAGAAAAAAAGTGTTGGTCTGTGACAAACAATTTTTATTTTTTTTGAATAGTTTTATAAATGTTTCTAAGATTTTTATATAGCAGTCATGATTTTAGTTAAACATCAAAGTATTGCCAAAATATTATTGAAATTTTAGAAAAAATGCATTCTATTGATTTTATAATTTTACATTTTCATTTAATTTTTACACAAAAAATACATTTTTAGGTTTCTGTCATATAATTTTTATTTTGTTGTTGTCTAGTGTTATAAATGATTTTAGGAATTTTATATAGCAATCATATTTCGAGTTAAGCCTTAATATATTACCAAAATATTATTGGAATTTTAGAAAAAATATCCATAAAAATATACTGATTTTATAATGAGCATTTACACAAGAAATACTTTTTTGGTCTTTGACACACAATTTTTCTATTTTGTTGCATAGTGTAAATGTTTATAAGAATTTTATATCTAGCAATCATATTTTTAGTTAAGCATCAAAATATTACCTGTGAAACGTGTGTAGATTTGAAACATTATGGAACCATGTTATCCTTAGCGTTTAGGTATAGGGTGTGTTCTGCACATTTGTGTAAAACATTGCGGGGGATATTTTTGTAAAACATATTAACCCTCTAACGCTTCAATGAAGGGGTCTTTCTTGGCCCTTTTCACGAAAGTCATCCAATATATGAAATAACAACTACCAAAGGTTATTATAGGGGCGGCACATATTCCTACGGTTCCTGGGTAAAAATCAGAAATCTGACATACAACGAATGTATGTAAAGTAAATTGATTTTGTAGTTTCGTTAGTGAACACTTAAATGCTTGAAGCAAAATATTGTTCAAAAATATATTCTTAGACGGAACTGAAAATTCTTATATTTTCTCAATAGCTTAGGAGTTGTACGAATTTTAACTTTTTTTCTAAATCTTAATAATATTATTTTTATTCAAATTGGATATAAAAATGTACTGATTATTTTTTTTAATTTCTGGTTTTATTGGAAAGGTTGAACTTTTTCATTTAACATATTTTAATATTTCCCAATTTTGTTCGAGCCATTTTGCAAAATTTCATAAACCCGAAAATTAAAATTAACGTCAAAGTAATCGGTAGTTCAAATTTAATATTGTTCATGATACTTTCTGAATAGCTGAAGTGAGGTACGAATTTTGATTTTTTTCTAAGTCTTCCAATTATTATTTTTATTAATTTTTATTTATTTCATTTTTAAAGATGTTGTGAATACTTGAAGAAAAATTTTGTTCAAACATTTTTAAAAATATTATTTTTAATTAATTTTCATATATTTTATTTCAAAACAGTTGAATATGTGAAAAATTCCTAATTTTTGGATGGAAAAAAGATCTCCTTAATATTCGGTGACTTTTTTGAGGTTTTCCGTTATTCTACCTTTCAAAGTCAAAGTAATCGAAAGTTAAAATTTAAAATTTTTCATGGCTCATTCTATAGTTTCCGAATAGTGATGGTGAGGTTCGAATTCGGTGTTTTTTCTAAGTCTTCAGTATATTAATTTTTATTTATTTAATTTTTAAAGATGTTGTAAATTCTCAAGGGAAAATTTTGATCAAAAATACATTTTCTAATTCTTAAAAATATTATTTTTAATTAATTTTCATATATTTAATTTCAAAACAGTTGAATATTTAAAAAAATTCCTAATATTTGATGGTAAAAAACACCAAAAAAATTCGGTGAAATTTTTTGAGGTTTTCCGTTTTTTTTTCAACTTCATTAATTCGATTAGCGTCAAATCTTGCATGAATTTTGCAACACCCTTTGTTTGGATATTTTTAAATGATGAAAAAGGCATCATCTTGCAATTTAGATAATTTGTTATTTAATTATACAACCCAACACTTGCCCGAATACCTCAAGTTATACTACAACTATCACAACACCTCAAAGTATGCTTTAAAAGACTACAAGAAAATGTAGATAAAGAAAATATTCCCATTGTTAAATTTTCTGCATTCTTTTTCGATACAATATAAATTTAAATTGGCACAGCATTACATCTTTTATGGTTAGCAGCACATCAATTAAATAATCTCGTGTCTATTAACACCCAATTAGCCTTAGCACATGCTTCATTCAATACGTTGAGATATTTATGATACAACAAACAAAGCATGCTTTCAGGGTATACTTTTTTGAGGCACAAATTTACCGAAAACATATTGTTTGTGGATAAAATAAAGGAAGCCTGTATTGTTTATGGATTGACAGGTGATTGGGTAATAAATTATGTTTGTTTTTTGGTTAAAAAGTTAGTTTAAATATTTCTGGGTTATTTTGTGCAGCCTTGAGGAACTCTGTAATACAGTCTAATGCTTTTGTAATTAATGGCAAACAATTTGATTTGTAGCAAGCAGACAGCTCATTCCACAGGCTATTAACATTGTTAATTGGTTCAGATGGCCGTGGACGGAATAAAACTGTAATACACTAACACCAACAAGTAAAGGTGATTTCCCTACGCTGTTTAACTTAATTACATCATCATCAAGGCCAACATTAGTTTCCTTAATGCGTAGAGGATCAATATTCCACAAAAGTTAATTATTGCCATATTTCAGACAAACCCATTAAACTTTCAAGGTCACCCCTCTAATGGAACCATTATATATTTCTGTTCCCCTGAAACCAAAACAAGTTTCCTTCCAAGGCCACTCGCATCCTCCACTTTAAGCTCTTACCTCTGTGCTCTTTTTATCTCCTCCACAAATAAGAGATTATTTAATTAAAAGTTTCTCCCCCTCCGCCATTCATTCATTCTTTATTGCCCTGCACGAACACTCGAAAAGCAGAAAATAGCTGAAAAATATTTCAGTTTTTCCCTTAAATTTCATATAAATTTTAATTTATAAGTTTTAATCCGTTCTGGTTTGTTCGCTGTTGTGAACCCACTCACACACACCCAAAGCGGAAGTCACTCTCAACTCAAATTGAAGTTGTGAGTAAACTGTGAGTGTGCAGAAAAAAGAAAACGCTGAAGATATATTTAAAAGATATTTTCATTAACTTTAAGCACGCGCTGGAGTGCAAGAAAAACTAATAACACGGTGTTATATAACAAAAACGAAACAAAAATAATAAAAAAGGAGAGAAGAGAGAAACAAGGATAATAAAGGAGGCGGTCGACTGTGTGCTACACTATAGCAGAATGGCTGGCAAAGAGGTCAGTAGGATTGCCTAGAATTGTTTAAATGATATTGAAATTTGTCGAGTTCGATACCAGAGAGTTTTCTAATAATCATTCGTATATAAAATTTATCCAATCAAATGAAGACTGTGAGTTTGCCTAATCTTTTTTCTTTGACCTACTGGGTTGATTACACTGGGATACAATTATTTTGAGTTAAAATTACGATATATTTTAAACGTATTTGGCCTATTTAAGTCCAATGGTTAAAGAAATACTTATGGATATTTTCCTTTTTACAGGACTTTTAATTTCTAAATGATATGTATATAAAAACATATTTTAATAATTTATTTTCGTAGTTTTGCAAGTCATACAAAGACGGTATGGTTATCAATTGAAAGAGAATAATATCTGTTAAAAATACTTCTAATTTCATGCCTCTATATGTATAAGTTTAGTATTTTATAAATTTATAACATTTATTTATAAATTTATTTTATAAATATGGAAGCTATGACCTATTAGAAGAGCAATTCATAAATAGCCGATCGGTATACATTTTTCAAAAATTGCATTTCATTTATCAACATAGCCTACTTGTAGCTCAATACACTTATGCCAATTAATTATTATATATTTATAATAATTGTTTCAACGAAGGACGAAATATTGAATACATCCCAGACTAGAGACGTAGATTTTCAAGTTGTAGATTTTTTGCAAAAAAGTCAGAATCGAAAAAAAACATTAATTATTTTTATGATTATTTAATTGTGTTTTGTTTTTTAAATTTTGTCAATTCCCAAGAAAAATCCTAGACCTGATTGATTAATTCAAAAGACATAAATAGATTTATTTTTGCAAAAAAATCAGAAACGAAAGAAGATCAGGGAATATGTATTTTTATTTTATTTTTTATACGTAAGGGAAAAGCAATGTAAAAATGTGTAAGTTATGACCTATTACGAGAGCAGATCATAAATAGGCCATCGGAAAACATTTTTTAATTCTTGCTCGATAGAGTTAGGCCAACGTTTCTCCAATTTCATTTGTACGACGATTTCTTGAGTTCAGCTTTAGTTTCCCATTAAACTTCATCATTTGACTTGAATTTCATACCATGAAATCATTTTTCCAAGTTTGGGAACGGGAAGTAGTCACAGTGGCCTAGATCAGGAGAATATGTGGGATGTGGAAGCAATACTTATCCTTCTGTTGACATCATTTGTATAGCCTCACATTATATATCAACTGCAACTCATCGAAGGAGTGGCTTAACAGACATTTATGTTGTTTGAGCGATGTGGCCTAATCCGTCTGTTGGGCTGATTGGTATACACCATAACATTCAAACGGAGTTAAGGAATTTACGATAATAGTTTCCCCAAACTTTGTTTAAATTAAATAACCCAAAAAATATCTTAAATGCTGATGGTATTGATACGCCTCTCTAGTACCTTCCACGAAATCACCTCAAACTACATAAAATTAAAGCATTTATAACTTATATACTGTTGATCGGAATCTTCTGAAAATTGGCACACACACCTCCATAATCGTTTGATTAAAATACAAATAATATAACTTTTATAAAGATAATTAAAATCAGTTGCAATTTAATATTTGAAAATGTTTATATACATAATCACAATAAATCTAAACATATTTAAGATGTCAAGCCCTTTCTAGTACCTCCATGCCATCTAAGATAAAATGTATTAAAATTAATTATCATCTATAGAAGAAGTTGGTATATGATAAGGTCTACGGGTGGGCCCCGAGCTGGGTCGCAGTCCATACAAAAAAATCCATTCACCCCATGGAAGTTTGGATTGTTTAATGATGATATTTCGTCCCTAGGACAAGCCGTCAATTGTCTTAGAATAACTTATTGGATGAATTATTGTAGACTAGCTGAACCCCGCCCGCTTCGCCAGGCCAAAAACACAAACAAATGGTTAAATTACGTTCCAAAACACTTTTGCCACGCCCACTCAACCCACAAAATGAAAATCCAAAATACGCCATCAAATTCATCTTTGTAATGATCAGTAATATATACGTATATAGTATATATACCTAAAAAAACACTATTTATTATTTATTTATTTATTTATTTGCCAACTTTGCCCACAAAACGAAATTCCAAATATCGGCATCAAATTGATGTTTCTCGTGGTCAGTAATATATGTACCAATTTTTAGTCTTCTAACTCTTAAAAACACTTTTCCACGACCCTTTCGCCCACAAAATGAAAATCCAAGTCAGCAATATACATGTACCAATTTTCAGTCATCTAGCTCTCAAAAACGCTTTTGCCACGCCCACTCCGCCCACAAAACGAAAATTTAAATTTCGGCATCAAATAGATCTTTCTCGTGGTCAGTAATATATACCAATTTTCAACCTTCTAGCTCTCAAAAACACTTTTGCCACGCCCCACTGCCCACAAAACGAAAATCCAAATTTCGGCATCAAATTGATCTTTCTCGTGGTCAGTAATATATACGTTCCAATTTTCAGCCTTCTAGCTCAAAAACACTATTGCCACGCCCACAAAATGAAAATCCAAATTTCGGCATCATATTTATCTTTTTCGTGGTCAGTAATATATATGTACCAATTTTCAGCCTTCTAGCTCTCAAAAACACTTTAGCCCCAATGTCCACGAAACGAAAATCCTAATTTCGGCATCAAATTGATCTTTCTCGTGGTCAGTAATATATACGTTCCAATTTTCAGCCTTCTAGCTCAAAAACTCTATTGCCACGACCACTCCGCCCACAGAGCAAATTTTTAAAAATTCTATAGCCTATAGTTCCATCCATTGATAGGGACTCGTAGTTTTTTTTGAGGTTTTTCATAGTGACAACTAAAAACTTTTTCGTATTTTCTCAGAAAAATTTATAAAAAATAAATAGCTGCAATCAATACCAAATTATGTGTCAATGCATTTTTTGTGAAAACAGTTTTAAAATTTTGACTCTGAAAACCCTTCTCTTCTGCATTAAACTATTTTCACAAGAATTCAGTCAGTGATGCTGTTATTCGTCCGATATTCATCATTTTGACATCATTTGAAAGATATAGATTTCTTCTGTTTATTTTAGTTTGTACTCTGAAAACCCTCAATAATATGACCAATATGTTTTTGTAAGACAAGTATAAAATAAACTATTCTAAGTGCTTTCAACGCCTATTAATTCAAAAAAAAAATACAAAAATGCAACAAAAAAATACACGTTTTCAGGAGGGACGAAATATTTCTCAAATCATTATTAAACAAACAAAATTATATTACTGGGTGGCGAAAACATAAATTTTTTCGTGATCCAGCCTAATATACAAAATTCGGTTTGAGTAACTGAAACATACTTACTTGTATGACCTCAGTCGAATAATAATGCTACCTTTGTCACGATTTTTTCATCACGAATACACACCATTTGACAGATAGGATAGTCTGAAGAGGTCTTAAGGATCGTCTCGGATCGTCGTTTATTTGTTTATACGTGGAACACTTATAGAGTGAGTGTAAGCAAGAGTATCATGTAAAAAATCCCTTTGCAATAAATTTTAACTCTCGTTATTTTAAACACAGTTTAAAGCTCACTGGCAACTTTTCGCCCACTGTATGCTGTGCATAGATTTAGACAGCCATTTTGCAGTCGCAATGGTTGACACAAACATCCGCGCCAACAGCCACCATAAACCACCACAAACTGGTGTAGGGTGTAGAAAATGTGAAGAAGAAAAAAAAACAAATGAGGAATGGCAAACAATGAAAGATATAAAGAGTAAAAATTGCAGAAATTCCCTTAAGCACCTCAACAGTTAAAGTTCCTGATGGTGATGGCGATGCTGCCTCTGCTGCCGCCATAGTTGTAGTAGCAGTAGAGATTGTTGTTGTTGTCGTTGGCCATTGTGTAAGTGACTGAGGTAGTGGCGCTCTGGCGGAAGGGTGACGCTCTTATTTCTCTCTCTCTGAATGAGTGTGTGTGTCCTTCTTTATTCTTTATGTTACGGCTATATTTTACACTTGACTTAGATAGTTTGTTAGCTCAGTGTACCTATGTATTATGTGTGTGTGTATGTGGGTTTTTCTCCCACTCTCTGCCGCTGCCTGTCTAGTGGATGGCCTGTGAGCGCAATGCAAGTGAATGTTAGTTGGTTGGTGTGTTAGTGTTCAAAGTTTTGCTTTCGCAAGTTTCTTGTTTTTTTCTCAGTACTTTATTCACAGACAAGTTGTGAAAATGAAATTTACGCTTTGCGCCAACAAACAATTTAATATAACTGACCTCCTATACCCCTCTTGGTTGTCGTTTTCGTTCTTGTTCTTCTTCTTTCTTCATTGTTAGCATCCCGAAGTAAATAAAACATTTGTTTATGGATGATGGTCTGCTGGAGAAAAGCGCTTTTAATAGCGGTACATTGTGAACGACATCCCAGGGAATACTAAGAATTACCTTGTTAGTTTGTGGAAGAGCTTGAATAAATTAAAATGTTTCAATAGCTCGTTAGCCATGTATCTGCTGGGAAGTCTCAGTTAAAATATCGCCTGTCTTGGTTAAGCACTGATTTACGGTTATTTGTTATGGCCAAAAATATTCCTACCTCATGTATCTTAATTTCGGAACTAGTATTAATGTTGCACATTTGGAACGTTTATTGAGATATATGTGGTCTAGGGCAAAAGAGACTCCAAAGCTCTCAGCAAAAATTCTTTGGGAGTTAGAAAAAGAGGCAACTCGGTTTCTGACTTTCCATGTTAACTCACTCCGATTCTTCTTAAAAATATTTTTTTATTATTTTTTGCATCTTATGGATTTTCGTTCCAACCCTAATATTGTCATCTACGAATAAGTTGACTCCATTAACCACTTTTGGAGTTAACTTTGAACCTAAAAGGCATTGTCGTTCGAATTCAACAAACAACTCGAAAGTACTCCATCAGCCCGAGTTACAAGAGTGTTCTATCCACTGAAGACTTGATTCGTAACACTTACATTCCATTCCGCTGCTGATTGTTCCATTTACGTATTCAACGTTGTTTCTAACAAGCTGTGGCTTCATTTAGCGTTTTTATACCCTCCACCTCCAGGATGGGGGTATATTCACTTTGTCATTCCGTTTGTAACACCTTGAAATATTCATCGGAGACCCCATAAAGTATATATATTCTGAGTCGTGGTAAAATTCTAAGACGATATAGCCATGTCCGTCTGTCCGTCTGTCCGTCTGTCCGTCTGTCCGTCTGTCTGTCTGTCTGTCTGTCTGTCTGTTGAAAGCACGATAGCGGCCGAACGAAATGAGCTAGGAGGTTCAAATTTTTCCTAAATGTGTCTTATGGTTGTAGATCGGTTGGGATTGAAAGTGGACGAAATCGGCCCAGAGGGAAAAAATTTTCCCTCACAAGGACTGAAAATACCCCTAATATTTAGAGTATTTCAGCATGTTTTTTGAACATATTAGCTTGTATTTAGTTGATATTTGCAATGCGCATTCCCTCTATAGCATAAAAGGGCACCATAGAGTGATTTTTATTTGTAGGGGACGAAATGGGACAAAAAGGGATAAAAATGGTACCTATCAAACGACAACAGATAGAAACACGAAATTTGGTGTGTACATTCCTCTAATAGAGTAGATACATAATATAAAAGTATTTTTTCTAAATTCGTACTTTTAAGGGGTTAAATGGGGATAGAGGTACTAAAAATAGTACCAACCTAACGGCTGCACCTAGAATAATGAAATTCGATATATATACATTCCTCTGATTGCGTAGACGCGTAAAATAAAAGAAATTTCCAAAATTCGTACTTTTTGGGGTTCAAATGGAAAAAGGGGATAAAAATAGTACCTACCAAATGAAAGTAGCTAGAATCATGAAATTCGGAGTATACATTCCTCTGACTGCGTAGACACGAAAAATAAAACGTTTTTTCCAAATTCGTACTTTCAATGGATACAATGGCTACGGGGGATAAAAATAGTACCAACTAAACGAATACAGCTAGAATGATGAAATTCAGTGAGTACGTCCCTCTAATTGTGTAGATACGTAAAATAAAGAGATTTTAGATAGTCGTACTCTTGAGGGGGCAAAATTGGAAAAAGGGGATAAAAATGGTACCAATAAAATGGCCGCCGATAGAATCATGGAATTCGGTGTATACATTCCTCTGACGGCATCGCCACGTAAAATATTTTTTTCCAAATTCGTACTTTATTTTGTTACTTTTACGACAAAAAATGGTAGAATCGTGAAGTTGTCTTATACTGCGTACGAGAGAGATAAGGTATTTTCAAAATGTATACTTTTGAATTTAAAATTTCAAAATGTATACTTTTGAATCCCTCTAATTGCATAGACACGTAGAAGGGATATAATTAAAAAGAGGGATAAAAATGGTGAAGTTGAAATCATGAAATTCGGTGTATAAATTCTGACTATGAAGACTCGAAAAAGTGTTTTTTTCGAAATTTGTACATTTGGGCGGAATTTGTCTGTATCTGAAAATGCTTCTTTCTAATGGCGACTGACAATCGCCTAATATTTAGGCATGTTCACTTTCACAATTTCAGCATTTTATTTATATATAGTAGTCGATTTTAAACAGTGCGCATAAATATACATTATAGTTTGAAATAGTATATTTGTTTACTATTACTGTTTTATAATGTGCATAAAAACATCACAATTTTCGTAATATGGTACCGTGCTTCTATGTAAAGTCGACATCCTTTAATCAGTTGGTAATACTGTGGAATGCACTCCGTGGTGGAGGGTATATAAGATTCGGCCCGGTCGAACTTAACGCCTTCTTACTTGTTTTCATTCATTTTCATTTCATTTGTATACTATCCCGAGTTCACGTTTAGAACTTCGGGCATACTTTAAACCAAGTGGAAAATTGAATTCTCTCTTTTTTGTTGAGGTTGCTGCCCAGCATTGTTTTTTTTTGTTTTTGCTAGTCTACAGTTATTGTTGTTTTGAAACAATGATATCCACCACTTTGTTGGGGGGTGTGAGAATGGAAAATAGAGGGCAAAAAACTAAAAGTTTGCTTACATTTTATGGAGGGAATTTCACACCAAATGTACGCACATTGAAGTGGTAGTGGGCAATAGCTTTGTTCCCTGATATTTGCAATATTATTAAAAGTTCTACTAAACACACAATGAAGAAAGAATGTTATAGAATTTCTAGAGTACATATTTGCGAGAAATTAAAAAAATATAGAAAATTTGCTGAGAGAAATTTTATTATTTTTTTAGCAAATTTTCTATATTTTAGGATTTTTTAAATATATTTATTTTCAATGTTTTTTTGGAGAAATAATAATTTTTTCAAAAATATATTTTTAAAACAATTCAATATTTTTTGAAACAGTTATAGAAATAATAATATGGCGATTTTATAAATAAATTATATTTTCAATATTTTTTTGAAAACATATATCGAAAAGTTATTATCAAGAGGTGATTTTTTCAAAAAATAAATATCGAAAATTTGCTGAGAAAAATAAAATCAGATTCATAAAATTTACGATATTAAAAAAATCAAAATTGGCTGAAAAAAAATTTCAATATTTTTTTTAGATAGGTGATTTTTTAAAAACAGACATTTGCAATATTTTTTGATAAAAAAAATCCAAATGTTGCTACTAAAAAAATAAAACTTGATTTTTTTTTTCAAAAAATAAATGTCGAAAATTTGCTGAGAAAAAATAAAATCGGAGATTTTTTTCATAAAATTTACGATATTAAAAAAAATCAAAATTGGCTGAAAAAAATTTTTCAATATATTTTTTTTAATAGGTGATTTTGCAAAAACAGACATTTGCAATATTTTTTTATAAAAATCAAAATGTTACTACCCAAAAAAGATAAAAGGTGATTTTTTCAAAAAATAAATATCGAAAATTTGCTGAGAAAAAATAAAATCGGAGATTTTTTCATAAAATTTACGATATTAAAAAATCAAAATTGACTGAAAAAAATTTTCAATATTTTTTTTGAAAATAGGTGATTTTGAAAAAACAGACATTTGCTACCAAAAAAAAATAAAAAGCGATTTTTTTCTAAATATAAATTTCAATATATATATTTAAATATATAATATATAATTTCAACATCGTGTCGATGTTTTTCTTTTCATAAGTTTGTTTCTATTTTCTGAAAAAAAAAAAATCAAAAAAAAAAATATAGAAGGATTTTTTCTAAAATTATATTATCAATATTTTTTGAAAAATAAATATCGAAAATTGGCTGAGAAAAAAAATAAAAAAGATTTTTTCCAAAAATTATATTTTCAATATTAAAAAATATCGAAAATTGGCTGATCAAAAATAGAAAAGTGCATTATTTGCAAAAAACGTATTATATCAAAATAATAAGGCGATTTTGTAATAATATTACATTCAATATTTCCAATACAAAAAAAAAACTAAAAAGCTATTTTTTCTAAAAACAAAATTCAATATTTTTTTTGAAAAAAAAAAATATCGAAAATTTCTCATTGGTTTATTTGAAATTCCTCTTTTGTGTTTTGTTTTGTTGATATTTGTCTTTTCTTAGATTTGTTTCTATTTGCTGAGTAAAAAACAATAGGAATTTTTTCAAAAAATTATATTTTCAATATTTAAAAAAATATCGAAAATTGGCTTAGCTAAAATATCAAAAAATTATTTTCAATATTTTCTTAAAAAAATAATCGAAATTATCAAAAGGCGATTTTGTACAAAAAAAAATATTTAAAAATATATTGAAAATTAGCAGAAAAAAATATTAAAAGGTTTTTTAACATATTTTCAATATTTTTGGAAAAAAAATATCGAAATGATAAAAGGACAATTTTGTCAAAAATAAATATCAAAATTTGGTTAGAGAAAAAATATAAAGGGGGATTTTTCAAAAGATTATATTTTCAATATTTAAGAAAAATTATCTAAAATTGGCTGAGAAAAATAGAGAAATGTTTTTTTTTTTAAATATATTTTTTGTTTTGAAGAAATGATCGAAATAATAAAAAGACGATTCTAAAAAAACATGTTTCAAAAAACATTTCTTTGAAAAAAAAAATATGTTCAAAATTTGCTACCAAAAAAAATAAAAAAGGTTTTTTAAAAAATAGGGTTACATGGAATTCCCTTTTTGTAACTTGTTTTGTCGATGTTTTCTTTCTATAAATGTCAATATTTAAAAAAATCGGAAATATCTCGTTGGATTTGTTTTCGATTTGTTGACCTTTTTCTTTTCATAGATTTGTCACTATTTGCTGAAAAAATCAAATAGAGATTTTTCAAAAAAAAATAATTTCAATTAGAAAAAATGGAAATTAGCTGAAAAAAAAATCTGTTTCTTTTTTTTAATTTATATTTTCAATATCTTTTTGAACAAAAAATGGAAAATTTCTGTTTACATTTCTTTACATGAAATTGCTCGGTTTTTCGATCTTTTTCTTTTCGAAATTTTTTTCAGGGAACACTCCTATTGTAAAGCTAGTTAACAGTGTTGCCACTTAGTTGAATGACCAATTTGAATGTGAATGACCAATTGTGTTTACTAAGGTCGTGCTGTGTTGCAGTTGTTCCATTCTTTCCATTGTTTCCATTTGTATGAATAGGATGTGTTTTTTTTGCACAACAATTTACATGTGTTGTTGTTCTCTGATTGTTTGTTTTCATTTCAAGAATTCATTGAATTTACTTGCGAAATGTACTCGGCACAATGCACATTTTCCCGGCATTCCCGGCTCAACAACGGCTCTTTGTTGCAAGAAAAAGTGTAACATTTTTTTCTTTGTTGCACAATTCTTACAAAACACTAACAAATTTTCAAATAAACTTAAACTACATTTTTGCAGGAAATTTACAATTATACAAATTTTCGAGAAGTTTATGATTTTTGATATTTAACATTTTGTGGGTAATTGAAGGACTCAATATTAACAAACTTCCATTAATTTTTTAAAGGGAACAATCAACTTCACAAGTATTCTCAAGTTTATGATTTTTGTAATTTAATTTTTTGCGGATATTTCATGGATCGAATAATAACAAACTTCCATTATTTTTTTTTTTTTGAAGGAAATTCAAAATTTTTAGAAATTTTCTCAACTTTTGGAATTTTGTAAATTTAAGTTTTGTGGGAATTTGAAGTGCAATTTCTCTACTTATAAAATTATTAACTTAAATAAGTCTAAAACTCTCACTTGAGCATTTGCATCTTGACAATGCCATTGCAAAGGACATTCTATTATTTCTTGACTTTAAGTTGAAAAGGCGATTAGTTTTCTTGGCGCCACAATTATTTCTTCAGCCGTTGGCTTTGCTTGCAATGACGATGTATTTGTCTTCTCAGTTGGCGGTTAATTGAAATTTAAATCGCCTTTGTTCGCCATGAATAGAATGAGCAACAAAGCTGTCTCTCTCTGTGTGTGTGTGAGTGAATGAAAGCCTGACCTAAATACGACTCTGTTGGAAAAGTATTTGCATTGTTCCACTTAATTGTTGTGGAATGATGGTGCCAAGTGGTGGCAATAAATTTATCATATTTTATGACAATAATCTGGTTATTATAGAGATTATTAATATTTTAAAAAGAAAAAAATTTAAATTATTAAAAGTCCGTAATACATTACCTTCGAGCATTACACAAATTCTATTGGTTTTTTAAAAGATGTATTTTTCGTTCTTTAAAACTTCATTACAACACATTCCATATCACTTTGATGAAAACTTACACATCTACACATATTAATTGAATGATTGACGATGTTCTGTTACATGCCATGCCATGGAAAGTTTGGCTCTTTACAATGCAAAAGTCGTCTCTGTCTAAACGCCAAAGTTACTCAACTAATTTCGCTGCCTTTGTGAGTTCTCCGAACTGAACTTGTGGAACATTTTCTCTACACACAATCCAAGTAATTAAAGCGAACTAAAAATTGGATAATTAATGAGTTGCGGGGGGCAATTGAACAAATATTGAACAAGAAATAAGTACCACATAGCGTATGAGCAACGTTGGCATCATTATATGGGGAAAATTAATATTAATCATACGCACCAATAGGCAAAGTAAATTCATGAAGCAAATTTCAAGCAAACAACTTATTGTAAACAATTAAAAGTTTTTAATAAGTGGAATTTTATGTATTTGTGCGATGATGAGGTATTCTAAAAAACGAAAATGTTAGGCGGTCCCCAGGGAAATTTAAACTGCGGATTATTCATGGAATAATGTTAGTATTTATGTTCGAGGGACATATTCATGTCCCCATAGCCTACAACAATTTTCTAATTAATTTGTTAATGAACATTTTTCTAAATCTTCCTTCCTTTGAATATGATTAACTCTCAGGTCATAGCATTGTCCTTCACTCTATACTAACATTTTGAAAAAATTAAACTAGAATCCATAACTAATATCAATTATCCTTTCTTTTATTTTCAGGTATGTCAAATCGTTCAATAACATTGTAAATAATTTAAAAAGGTAAACTATACATCAACGTAGTTCATTAACATTGGATACATTCAATTTCACATTCAGTTTCGATTAAAGTAAAATTTGTGGAATTAAAGCGTGGATTGTTTTCAAACACAGTAATTAGGATTTTGGGCATGTCCAAAAGCCAACAAGTAAGGAAAGGCTGATGTCGGGCGGGCAGACTATATGATACCCTCCACTATTACCCCATTTCAATTGTATTCGGGAAAAAAAGTGATGTCGGGAACGATTTTTGTATGGGTACTATATCTAAATCTGAACCGATCTGGCTCACGTTCCCCATAGATGTCTCTATTTGGAATATAATGCCCAATTTGAAGAAAATCGGTTAAAATATCTGGTTTCTAAAAGAAAAAAATAAAATAGAGAGCAAAATTTGTACGGGAATTATATCTAAATATGAACCGACCTGACTTATTTTCACCACATATATTTCTATTTGAATTATAAGGTACTGTGCCCAATTTGAAGAAAATCGGTTAAAATATGTGCTCCCCAGAGCGGAAAAAGGGCGAAATTTGTATGGGAGCTATATCTAAATCTGAACCGATCTGACCCATTTTCACCACAGATGTTTTTCGTTGAATGGTAGGGTACTGTGGTAAATTTAAAGCAAATCGAGTAAAATATGTGGTCTCTAGAGCGGAAAAAGTCAAATCTGGAGCGACATTTGTATGGGAGCCACATCTAAATCTGAACCGATCTGACCGATATTCTCTGTAGATATTTTTAGTTGAATTATAAGGTACTGTGCCAAATTTGAAGAAAATCGAGTAAAATATCAGGTCTCTAGAACGGAAAAAGTCAAATCGAGAGCGAAATTTTGAATGGGAGCTATATCTAAATCTGATCCGATCTGACCCACTTTCACCATAGGTGTTTCTAGTTGAAATATAAAGTGTTGAAGCAAATTTAAAGAGAAACTGGTTCAAATATGTGCTTTCTAAAGTCAAATCGGGAGCGACATTTTTATGGGGGCTATATATAAATCTGGAGCGACATTTGTATGGGGGCTACATCTAAATCTGAACCGATCTGACCGACATTATCTGAAGATATTTCTATTAGAATTATAAGGTACTGTGCCCAATTTGAAGAAAATCGGTTAAAATATGTGGTCCCCAGAGCGGAAAAAGTCAAATCGAGAGCGTAATTTGTATGGGAGCTATATCTCAATCTGAACCGATATGAACCACTTTTACCACAGATGCTTTTAGTTAGAATATAAGGTGCTGTGACAAATTTTAAGAAAATCGGTTGACATATGTGGTCTCTGGAGCAGAAAAAGTCAAATCGAGTACGAAATTTTGTATGAGAGCTATATCTAAATCTGAACCGATCTGACTAACTTTCACTACAGATGTTTTCAGTTGAATTATAAGGGCCTGTGCCAAATTTGTGGTTTCTAGAGTCAAATCGGGAGCACCATTTGTATTGTGGCGACCTGTACTTTGATTACAAGAATAGAAGGACGGAGGGACGGACAGACATATTGACGTTGGGTCTATCTCGCTTCCTTTTAGGTGTTGCAAATACATGCACAACGACATAATACCCTAGTGGAGGGTATAGAAATGAGCATCATCACTTAATAATGGGTTGACTTCCATTGACTAAACTAAACTTAAACTATGGCCATTTGGCTTTAATTTCAAGAACAATTTAAATATTTTCTATTATTTTTTCGAACAAAAGTTTTATCCAAAATTCCAATGAAAATCTTCTCCCCGTTCTTTTACAAAGGACATCATGGCGATACTATATATTTTTCATTAGTGTTTTTCCTTGGCTTCTGTCGAATAATCTTCAGTTTTGCCATTTGACAGCAGCGAGGGTGTCTTCTTCAGTATCAGCAGCATTGTATTAACTGGAATTTTTGTTTGTTAACAATATTAAAATTCATTTCAATTAAATCCAAAAACCTCCATCTCTCCCCCTCCCCCAAACAAACAAACAGCTATCATAGCATACACTGCATTCTCTGTGGCATGCAACACAAAGTTCATGCAAGTCAAGTCAAGGGGCCCCGTGCCAATTTAAAAATGCACAAAGGCAAAAATGATATGCAAACCAACAAAACGAAATAAAATAAAAAATAAAAATGCAAAAACAACAACGAAAACTTCAAAATGGAAATGAATGAATTTCATAAAAAGCGATATGCAAGTTCAAAGATATGCAACAGCAGCAGCAACCAAAAAGTAAGCAACTTAAATCCCCCCACAAATAATAAAGAAAATAAATTTCTCGAGTTGCATGATGGAAATTCATTTCAACACCCTTGGCCTCCAACCAACCACACCACCACAGGGTTTCACTTCGTGTCCGTCCACTCAACAACAATCTACAAATAGAGGAGTCTCTTCTAACACTTGAATGCCCTCAGTAGAGGTTGAGTCACTCTTGTGTGGGTGGGGTTGCAGGATGCATGTTGTGAATCCTTCCGTTAGTTTAGGTTATGATGTTGCTGATGATAGCACTTAGCTTGCATTACTTTCCTTGGCCAGCTCCACTAACCCATTGCTGCTTAAGTGTTTAGGAATGAATGGTAATGAAGGGTGTAGCACGAATGATGGCTTAAATGAAATTCATGCAAAATTAAATGAGAATTTCGACACAAATGTTTGTGTGTTAACAAAGCAAATGTTATAAATTTTCATTAAAATGTGTTGAATATTTTAAAACAACGGGGAATAAAAGATGATGGGATGGCATGTTTTTGCAGAGTAGGATTGACAAGTAAAGCCAGCCAAAGATGTAGATATAACAAAGGAAAAATAATTTTAAGAACTGTTTGAGATTGCAAATAAAATAAATTAAAAATTTAGGAAGGAACTCTTCTGGTAATATTATGGAATATAATTAAAAAATTACTAGTACCATTCCAGTCTAAAAGAGATGTCTCCTTGGGTGAGAGAAGGTTCATCAGTTCTTTTTCTATCCAAAAATTTTATTGAATGGTTGCAGTTTTTCAGGCTCCACACAAAAACACAGAAAGTGGATCGTATTTTCTTGAAGAACTTCGATATTTGCATTCCAGAAATTTGGATACATTTTTTAATTATATTGAAATTCTGTTTTTTTTTTTATAAATAAATTTCAACAGACACATTTTGATAGCTTTTTCTAAGAAATTAAATTATTTTCTTTTGTAAATAAATTTGCATTCTATAAAATATAAAAGCAAAATGGTCTTGAGCCAGGAGCATATCCCAGTGAAATTGAATTATTTTGAAGTTCTGTTTTTACGGGAATCCACACAATTTTAAGTTTTCGATAAATAAATTTCAACAGAAACATTAATAGGTTTTTATAAGAAATTAAAAAAACAATTTTTTTCTATGAATAATTATGATCAATGACAACAGTCAGCAGCCATTTTTTAACGAATGCCATATGAGTACAAGATGTTTTGAATATATATATATATAGGGTGTTTTTTATTGAGGTATAGAACTTCGAATTGAAATAAAACACAAGAAAATCGTTTTAATGTCCATCAATTTGGCTTTATTGGAAGGATAATTTTATGTCATTAATGTTTAAATATGATTTCGGGCATGTGGCCGCCGCGGCTGGCTCGAATATAGCCAATTCTACAGGTCCAATTTTCAACCACTTTTTCGAGCATATGGGGCCGTATGTTGGCAATAACGCCACGAATGTTGGCTTCCAAGTCCCCTAACGTTTCTGGTTTGTTGGCGTAGACGAGCGACTTCACATATCCCCAAAGAAAATAATCCAATGGTGTCAAATCACACGACCTTGGTGGCCAATTGACAGGTCCATTCCGCGAAATTATGCGCTCATCGAATGTTTCCTTCAATAATTCGATTGTGACGGACGGAGCTTGCGGTGAACTTCGCGAACTGAACCATTACTTTCGAAATAAATTTGCACAATTTGCAAGCGTTGTTCTTTTGTCAACCTGTTCATGATGAAATGGCAAACCAAACTAAATATTAATCACTTGACAGCTGACAAAATGGCCGCCAGTTAAAAAAGTGATGCCAACTTAAAGTTCTATACCCCAATAAAAAACACCCTATATATATATATATATATATATTTATAATCGCAGAATCATTGCTTAGTCTATATCATATTTAGATTTTTTGTTGTTTTAACAAAAAATTATCAAAGTAAAAATACAAAATATCCATAAATAAGAGTATATGAGTCATTCCATGTCCAAATCCAAATGACTTCAATATTTCTAAAAATGATATATTATTCTTTAAAATATTTTACACGCATTGTAAGAAAAAATCATAACATTTTTGGCGAATTTCTGAATTTCCATAAAATTTTACTGAAAATTGTATATTCAAATCATTGTATTTCGCATTAGGTGTAACCGTTTTTAAAGTCTCTACCTTTTTAAAAAGTATCCGAGAGTAATTCAGTCTATAAAAAATCGTAACGAAACATTTAATTACTTTTAATTTGTGTCTCAATTTTTAAAAATTATAATATATATAATAAATGTATTATAATATTTTTTCCAAAATCCACTACAAACATTCTTGATAGGGTTTCTATGGAAATTTTATGTTGGAGAATCAATGAATTAACATTACCTTATAGACATTACCTCATAGAAATAATTGAAATAACTCACTTTAAGCTAGCTTTCAAAGAATTTGTGGATGTATTGGACTAAAACTAATTTTTGGGGTGTCTTATGCATTGTATTTTCATAGACTGAATAAATGAAAATGAAATATTTCGGCTTTATCATTGTTAATTCGTGTGCTAGCCAGCTTTTTACTGTATTACTGATATTTTCTGTGCATTTTTATAAAATCCGCAATAACTTCCATATTTTTGAATTGATTTAAAGAGCTCGATGGAAAGGTATTTGCCCTAAAAATAATAGTACATAAAAATCGGTCAATTATTTGAGGAGTCTCAAGCGATGGCATGAACCCTTTTTGAAAAAGAAACGCAAATTCACCAAACTTAAATTGTTGGTAACTTTTGCAAAAGAAATTTTGTGTTTTTTTCTCTTTCCGGCTATGAAATACGATTTATAGAGGACCAATTTTGCAATGTTGCATAAAAATTTGGAATAATTGCTTTAAATGTTTGCCTAAAATAGTACCCTTTGGCATGGACTGACTCATATCTGAGGCCCAAAAAAACCCATCCGATATTGCTTTTATATATAGATACATATTAATTGAGACATTTGATATAATTTAAATTTTTTAATGTTTACTTGAACTTTTTGAGTTATTTCCGCTACTTCTTAAAAGTTACATCGATATAGTTTTCAAAAAAGCCTTCTCTGCTCTTTTTATTGCATTATCAGTCAATCTACCAGAACATTAGGCTACAACTTCTCACAGTCTTCATGGAGAGAGAAATTCCAAAGTCTCAATCAACCCCAACGAAAGAAACCTGGAGCGATATATCGGTCATTATAAATTAGTAAAACGTTGCACTAGGCGTCAAGTCCTCCAAAAAGTCCTTTATGTGAGAGCCATGTTAAATTAACGAGAAATGTTCAATGATGAGTAAATATTATTTTTTTGTGGACAATTCATATTCTATATTCATTCATTTTTATTATTTATTTATTTTATTTTTTTAAAAAAATTAGAAAGAAGACTATTAGATTTTTAGAAAGTAGATTATAAGGGAAAATCCCATAGGTTACAACTATAATTTTTCATATTTGCTTTGGAGTCACAAACACTAATCACGTGTATCGCCTTACCATGACAGTATCGAACTAACATCTTGCATGAATACTACATACGACTTCTTATTTCTGTTTCTGGGCATATTTTTAAGTTGACAATTTGCATTCATTAAAAAAAAAAATTAATTTTGTCTTAATCATAAAGGTGCAACGAAAATTGTTCGAATAACTTTTTAAATGAAATCTGAAATCTTTTTAAATGGTTCGAGTACTTTCAGTTTCTGGGCCATATGTATATTTTAAAGTTGACAATTTGCATTCATTTAAAAAAATTAATTCGAACGAAATTTGCCGAAATTTACCTTTTTTCTTTCAAAAAATTAGGAAGTTTTGTCTTAATCATAAAGATGCAACGAAAATTGTTCGAATAACAATTGTTTAAATTTAAAATCTAAAAGTTCTGGCTTAATTTATTTTCTTAGTTTTGATGCAAAAACTAACTAAATGTGAGTTGTTGAAAGCAATTTTTAATTAACCATTTTTCTGTGAGTAAGCATGACATGTATATAAATATGAATAAGATACTTACATTTGCCACACATACGGCGCCATTTCAAAATTCATATTCATCATTCTACCCCTCTAGTAGCAGCATTTTTAAGTAAGAATTTTTTAATTAATTTACCTTTTGGCTTGCATAAAAACACAACTCTTCTGCTCGTGACTCGTTAAGACATGCAAAATGCATTTTTATATTTCCCCCCACCCCACTACTCATATGGAAATTTCATCAGCAGGGATATGCTTGCCCTTTATGGGGTGGGGGTTTTGCTCCCTTCGAAATTACTTTCAATTTTGTACCATTTTTTGTGCAAATATTTCCATGCTGTCTTTACGTTCTGTACTGCTAGGCATCTCTGTGTGAGTGAGTGTGTGGGGGAGCATGTGTGAGTGTAAGCATCTGTACTTGTTGGCAGTAGTATTTGTGTTTTTCTCGTTCATTATTCCCTCCTCGTTGGTCTCCAGAGTATCATTTGGGCTCTCCTCATTTAACGTATGTCTCCGTTGTGGTCCTTTTTTTCAATTTCTTCTTTCACATGTGTGTGTGTGTGTGTGTTGGCGCTGATGTTGCTATCGCTGTGTCTGAGTCTTTGTTTGAGGTGTGGGCTGTTGTTGCTACTGCTGCTGCTGCTAGTGGTTGTTCTTATAACCCCTTCCGCCAAATCCCCATGAGAACATTTAAGGTTTATGTGGTGCAAAAAAGGAGCGAAAATAAAAATTATGGAAAAAATAAACTATTTTCATGTTTATTTTCTCACTCATTCTCTCTCGCAGTCTTTCCATACCTTGTCTTCCTTTATTTTCAATAAATCTTGTTTTACGTTCGACAGACCACACCACACCAGCGCAAAATGTCTATAAAGCCTCTTTCGAAATCGTGTTAAAATAAAGTGATATATACGTAGAAAGCCATTAATGAAAGGTCATAAAATATGTATGTCTGTATGTTGGAAATGTTCAATAAACGAACATTAATAACGAAACGAAAAAAAAGACAAAAATGTCCCAACTAAGGAAAATTAATTGCAACAGTTGTTGCAAAATATCTCTGCACTCGCTGGCCATTCCAACAGAGACAGGACAGACAGGACGGTTAGTGGATAAGTATATACTTCGGGAATTATTAACATCTGTCCCCTGACACTGTTCCATACTCGGGGCCTAGAATGCTTTTTCAAAGTACATAATTTATTTATTTTATTTCACAAAATACAGACTTCGCTGGCTTAATCAAATGGACATATTATCACTTAGAAAAAATATTTGTATCCAACATTTTTTCGAAAATTTGGTTTTTATTAAAAAACATTGAGTTAATTTCAGAAATATGTTCCATGAAGCACATAGAAATGGGATATTTATTGAAATTAATTCTTTTACGAACTTAACATGACAATTCAGCTAGCTGAATATTGAGATAAATAATTTTCGGCTACAAAATTCGGTCTTAATTTAAAAATATTGATTTAAATTCAAAAAATATATTCTATTAAACACATAGAAATTGGATATTTATAGAAATTCCTTTTTTTTGCCAACTGAAAATGGTCTAAAACTGCAATTCAGCTAGCTGAATATTGAGTTAAATAATAAAAGAAGTGAATTCAATTAAAAATTAGAAAATTTAAAGATCTAAATATATAATTCAGCTAGCTGAATATCGAGAAATGGTATATTTATAGAAATTATTTCTTTAACGAACTTAAAATGGCTTGAAACTATAATTCAGCTAGCTGAATTAAAATGAGTTAAATGATAAAAAGTGAATTTAATTAAAAATTGCCTATGCCAACGACCTAAACATATCATTCAGCTAGCTAAATATCGAGAAGTTAGTTAATTATAGAAATTAATTATTGTACGAACTTAAAATTGCTTAAAACTGCAATTCAGCTAGCTGAATATTGACTTGAATAATAAAAAAAAGAATTTAATAAAAATTTGGCAAATTTAATGAAAAAAACTATGATTCAGCTAGCTGAATATGTATTTATATATTTGTAAAAGTGAATTTAATAAAAAAAAGATAATACAAATAACTTAAATATTTTTTAAGGAAAAGTATGTTTATAACAACGAAAAGTTGATAAAATCTATAATTCAGCTTGCTGAATATAGAGTAAAATGATAAAAATGTGAATTCAATTAAAAACTGACAAAGTAAATTACCTAAATCTGCAATTCAGCTAACTGAATATAGATTTAAATAGCCAACAAAAACACAAAATGCTTGACATTTAGATAGATGAATATACATCGAAGGGGATTAATTAGTGAAACCTGTGGTCTTAGCACTGGGTAATGATCAAAGTTTTCAATTCAGCTAGCTGAATATGGAGTTAAATAATAAAAAATCCAATATATATTAAAAATTGCATTATGCTGATCAAAATATGAATATTTTTGTAACTGAATATATCTAAAAAGAGGATTTTTAATTAAATGTATGTTTAAACAACGAAGGGTTGATAAAATCTATAATTCAGCTAGCTGAATATCGAGTTAAATGATAAAAATGTGAATTTAATTAAAAATTTGCAAAGTAATTGACCTAAAACCACAATTCAGCTAGCTGAATATAGATTTAAATCATCAAAACGTTATTTCAATTAAAATTTAATGTTGTATATCATTTACTTCGAACGCACTTAATTAGTAAAACCTGTGGTTTTAACACTGGATAATGACAAAGTCTAAAATTCAGCTAGCTGAATATGGAGATGAATAATAAGAATCCAATTTAAATAAACAAATTATTGTGATGATGAAAATATAAATATTTATGTAGCTGAATACACATAAAAAGTGGATTTTAAAGAAATGTTTCTTTATAAAAACGGAAAGTTGATAAAATTTGTATTCAGCTAGTTGAATATGAAGTTAAATGATAAAAATGTGAATTTAATTAAAAATTAATTATAATTTTGCAATTTGCAAACTACAATTCAGCTAGCTGAATATAGACTCAAATCACTTAAAAGTTATTACAATTAAATATCGCTGTTGGATATCATATATAAACACAAAAAGTTTATAATATAAACATTTGTGTGGTTTTATGTATGTTAATAAGAACGGAAAAAACGCTAATTCAGCCAGCTGAATATCGAGCTAAATGATATAAAAGTGAATTTAATTTAAAATTTGCAATGTAATTGCCCTAAATTTAAAATTCAGCTGGATTAATATAGATTTAAATTACAAAAAGTTATTAATAAAAAATGTTTGTTGCATCTATAAACACAAAAGTGTCAAAATTTAGGTAGCTGAATATAAAAATTTAGTATAGTATAACGATCAAACTCTACAATTCAGCTAGCTGAATAAGTAGGTAATAAATAAAAAATCAGATTTAAATTAAAAAATAGTTATGAGGATGAAATAAAAACATATTTTTAGCTGAATAGACCTACAATTTTGTTATTTTTAGGAAATGTATGTTTGAAAGAACGCAAAATTGATAAAATCTACAGCTTGCTGAATATTGAGTTGAGTAAAAATTCAGCTACTAAGAAATAAGCTGAAGTAGTCCATTCCAAATTGCAGATATTTACTAGGTATTCTAAAGGACTTCTATACTCTTGTTTAGGTTAGATCATGTTAAATCTAATATGTATTTTAGGGTATTTTTTTCAAAACCGCAACGCAGGATTGTATGGACTAAGGTAACTTTTAATTTCTTTGAATCATCAATAATTCATTCACATTTTAGTTAATTATAATTCAACAGAAAATATTAGAAAATTTATAAACTCAATATTAAAAAACCTGAAAATTCTTAAATCATCGTGGATACAATTTAAAAAGAATACCACACCCACTACCACAACAAAAAAGTACATCTACCATTTGATGCTAAGGCCACCATACCTTGGCGAATATGCTCAACTTTACCCATCACATTCCCATATGAGTGAGGTTGCCACATTTGAATACATCCACACCGGAATGTTCACAATAAAATATAAATGAATCTAGCAAACACTTTGAATGTGACACCCGACAAAACGAAACGACACAAGCCCAAAACGAAAACTCTACTAAAAATTGCAACTTTCAAAAAACACGTTAATGGCCAAACAATGGCAACAATTTGCCTCAAACTTGTGCTGGACAAAAACAAAATTGACAACGTTAGAATAACACACAGAAAAAAATATTGTGATCCAAAAAAAAATCCAACACAAATAGCCCAAATGACAGGAAGTGAGAGGATAGAAGGTGGCACCACCAAAAAAGGATACAATTTAGTTTTAACGGTGACAAAATGACACTATCGTCGTGTCAAATGTGTCATTGTTCAACGGAAATAATGCCGAGGGTTTTTACTCAACGAGTTAGCAAAACAAACTGGGGTGGGGGATTTTTTATTTAAAAATAAAAACACAATATTAGGGAAACCGGCCATCAGAGTTATCCTCAATGAGTGTTTTTTTGCGAGAGAACAAACGTCCAAAATGTCAGACTGGACAACAAGGATTTGGTTTGGTTTTTTTCTGTCATTTATCCTCCTCAGGCCACAAAAAGGATTCTATTAAAGAAATTGAATAAAAAACACAAGTTATACAAATAGCTGCACAGTTGACAAGCTTCCTTTAGTTAATCTAGGAAGGAAGAACTAATAAAGGCTAAAACCGACTACGTATCATATATTTGCGAAAGTCCTCGTTAGACACTCCAGCACATTATGTCAATGAGCTGTATAACAGCGATGTTGAGTGTAAACATGTTCAAACGCTTGCTTTGAAACCAAAATCAAAAAATATTTGTATTGAAGTATATCGGAACTTTAGAAAATTGGAGAAATAAACAAAAATTTTTATTTTAATAAAAAAATTGCTCCTAATTGCTTAACATGCTAAGAGTAGAGTTCCCACGCCCACGGCAATAGGGTCTCTCCGATTTTTTCTGAAAGACAGCATAACGAAGTTTTGACTTCCATAAACCTACAGTGGCGACGACACTTTGAAATTTTCAAAAATATTGATATATAGGAAATGCAAAATTTTTTCACATCTGTGATAATGCTTATTGGTAACCTTATATGTTTTTGATTATTTTTGCAGATGACATTAATGACATATATCTGTTTTCATTTTCGGAATTGTGTTTTTTTTTTTTCAAAACTCTGATTTTTTAATTTTCATCATCCAAAAAGTGTCCATAATTTCACATTTCAACCAGTTTGGGGATTTCTGCTTTTTTGGAATTAAGTATTTGTTTGTTTTTGAATTTTTGGTTTATTATTAAAGTATCTATCATTTCACATTTGCGAGATACTGTTTATTAACATTTCATCACCGTTTACATTTCCAATCTTATTTTTGGAGATTTTTGTCTTCTTTTTGGGTGTTAAAATTTTTAACCAAATACAAGTTTTTAGATTTTTTCTTTCTTTTGTAGAAATGTGACTTTATAAATTTTTCAACGGCCAAAAAGTCGTTTTGAAACATTCCAATCATGTTAACATTTCAAATCTCATTTTTAGGATATTTGCCCAAAAATTGTAGATCGTGTTACATTTCCAAGAAACCGGAGTTTTTAACACTTTCAATCCCAGTTTTGGAGATTTTTGTTTTCTTTTTGGGAATTAATTCCAAATTCTGAATTTTCGGTTTATGAGATGTTCATCCACCAAAAAGTATCTATCATATCACATTTGTGGGAAACTTGGACTTCATTTACATTTAAAATCCCAATTTTAGGAGTTTGATTTTCTGTTTGGGAATCGCTTTTCAGTTTATATTTTGGTTTACTCAATTTCCATGGTTTAATCTAAATCTATCTTCAAAAAGTGCCTTTCATGTCACATTTGAGAGAAATCCGGCATTTAAAATCGGGTTTTAAAAGTTCAAATACCATTTTTAGGTTTTTTGAAATTGTGGGCTTGTTGTTGCCGGCATAAGTCTGATTTTTTTATTAAATTTCCATCATTAAAAAATGTTTACGAGAAAATGAGTTTTTTGAAATTTCAACACGGTTTATGTGCATGTTTGCATATGTGTGAATTTTTGGTTTATTGCATTTCCATCGCTGAATCCCAATCTATCTTCAAAATGTACCTATCATGTCACATTTGAGAGAAATCCGTTATCAAAATCCAGTTTAAAAATTTCAAATAACATTTTTGAGATTTTTTTTGATGTTGTGGGATTGTTTTCATAAGTCAAAAAATTTTTATTCAATTTTCATCATCCAAAAATGTTATGATTTCATATTTGCGGGCAACTGGGTTTTTTTGAAATTGCAATCCGGTTTATATTTCAAATCCCATTTTAGGGAATTTTTTTATTCTTATTGGGAATTGTGGACCGGTGAATTTTTGGTTTATTACATTTTCATCGCTGAATCCAATTCTATCCCCAAAAAGCCACATTTGCTTCTCACATTTCAACCTGGTTTTCATTTTAAAAAGTCACATTTGCTTCTCACATTTCAACGTGGTTTTCATTTTAAATACCCGTTGGGGGAATTTTGTTTTCTTTTTGCGAATGGTGTATTTTTTCTAATAAGCATGGATGATTTTTGGAATTTTTGTTTCCTTTTTGTGGGAATTTTGCCTTTTCATAAGTCAGTATATTAAATTTTCAACTCCGAATTCAAATCTATGCCCAAAAAGCCAAGTATTTAAAGCCGGTTTACATTTTGAATCCAATTTTTAGAATTTTTCTTCCGAAATTTTAACATTTCAACCCGGCTTATATTTCAAATACCAGAATTGGGGATTTTTTGTATTATATTTGAGAATTGCACACTTTTTTATGCATTTTTGGTTTATTCATTGTTCAACATCGAATTGAAATATATGCTCAAATAGTGCCTAGGTATGACATTATCTGTCAGAATTCCTACTTTTTTTCCTGGGGCACGGTAGACCATTTTTGAAGTCATAAAGGTAACCAAAAACTCATTCCGTTTCATAAATTATATATTTTTTTTCTTTTTGTTGAACTATGTCATTACTACTACTCCATATACCCTGAACCACACTCGCTGGCGTTCTTAATTGTTTGAATTCACTTCCGAAGTTATGAATGAATGAGTCATTCCATGTCAAGCGGTACGATTTTTGACCTCGATAGCTGGAATTGTTTTGACAGTTTGTATATGATTTTTTCTCATAAAAATACTTTTTACGTATTTTTGGAAAAAAATTGGAATTTTTCACTAGTTATGACCAATTCAACATAGAAAAAATAAGATTTTTTCAAAAAGGTGTGTTCACTCAATCGCCTGTAACTCCTGAAACACTTGAGCGATTTTAAGGTGCTCTACCTTATTTTAGAAGTAGTTTCAATGACTTCTAAAATATTAATGAAATATGGTATAGTCGCGCTATGTTTTTCAAGGCTTTAACAGTTTTATTTTTTATTTCTTTTATTTTGATTTAGGAAATTATAACATTAATCCATTTTTTCGAAATTTTAATGTAGTGATCTTAGATGCATTTTTTAGCGACTTTATGACTTTGGAAGTGGTGAAATGGTGGCTTCTATTTTTTACGATTTTTTTTCCATATTTTTTCAAAATCAATCAGAATCTTGAGGAATATACTAAAAATATGTATTTAATCCAAATAACTTTGTAAATAAAATTTTTTTCCCTTTTTTTCTTCAAAATTGAACCCTACCTATTTAAATATATTACAGCAATTAAATTAATGTTTATATAGTACGGACTATATGGACTACCATCAGTGTGTGGTTGTGGAAAAATGTTGGCTACAACAAGTACATATTTTATTTTAGAAATCATCTTCTTTTCGGCATTACAAAACATCCACATACCATAACCTTTGCCATTGTATGCTGATGTACTATAATTAATTGGTTGGGAAAAGGGTCATTTATCTTTGTTTCCCCTTTTTCCAGCTTGCAAGATATATTTACAAAAAAGAAAAAAACTTATTAAACAAATTTCTTCCTATTATGGAAAGGCAACTTTGACCTCAAAATAGTTTTCGGTTCACAAACACTGATTTGACCTCAAAAATGCGACCCTCTTAAAAAGGAGTCTACAATGTTTGTTTATGAAAGGATACACATAAAAACGTTGTCCTTGCTCTCTCACTCCATCTCATCGCAAAACATCCAACCCTGGATAGTTAATAACCTTCTGTTGTCTAACGACGACTTGACTACGACAATGGCTACAATCAAACAACAACATAAGCTAATAATGTGCTTGCTTGCTAAGGAAATGTTGTTGTTTTGTCGTTTTTCCTGTGATGTCTTACATTTATTTATTTATTTGTTGTTGTTGTAAGGATCATATGAATGACCTTTCTCACCCATTCTCTGCTGGTTCTTCGTTCTTTCATTATAATGAAGTGTCAACTTTGAGTGCCAATTTAATATGAAATGATTTCTCAGTGTGACATGAAAAGTGTCTGAGACAAAAAAAAATGTCTTTGAAAATGAAAAAAACACTCATACATACACCGACCTAGACATACCCATGCCACACACACACACTCACTCTCATCGAGAAATACATATTGGGGCAAGGGACTTCCAACCTAGGTCTCTGGCTGTTCAAAGACCCGGCATGATATCAGCTGTGTGCCGCACACGTTCCTTCTTCGTTGTTGCCCCCGTTGTCTTTTATGTTGTTTTTATTGTAATCTTTAACGATTTTCCTATGTTTTACATGTCTATGTTTCACAAATATCCCTGGCAGTGTCATATTTTCCTTTTGGAAAATTAACTTTGTCACATAACGTTGTTATACACGCTTTCCTCTGTGTTCCATTTTCTTCGTATTCATACTCTGAACAAATGATACAATTGTTTGCCGTTGCTGTTGCCACTGCCACTGCTGCTGAAGCTACTGTTGTTCCTGCTACAATTGCCAGTGCTGATGTTACATCCTACCATGGTAGGAACCAAAACTGAGGGAGGTTGCAAAAAGTGGGTAAAAGTTGAGCTTCAATAATTTTCATAAAAAATAAAGAAATATTCCAAAATAAAAATTAGTTTACAAAATAAATGGAATCCTTGGATTTAGGCAGGTTTTTAAGGCTTCAAAAATTTCAATGAAAGTAATTTCCAGGAAAATAATAATTTCGCCAAACTTTCTATACCTACCCCTCTACATCAAATTATGGACGTAGACATCATGACTTCAATTATGACTTCTGATGACTCTAACGATGACAATGACGACAATGATGAGGGCTATGTCGATGGTGATGATGATGACTATTCTCTAGCCTAAAAAATACATTTTGTAGAACAACTCTACAACACTAGAGCCACCCACATTCACCCTCAGTCCACCCGCCCTCTTCCCATCAACGGAATTTCAAATCGTTTATGTAGTTTTTTTTTTTCGGATTTTTTGGCAGTTGTACAATATTTTGTTGACACATTCTGTTTTTTTATGTCATTTCGGTGTTTTCTTAACAAAGTTTTTTCCATTTGTGTTGTGTGTTGTTGTGGAGGATGTCGTTGAATGTGTTGGTGTTGGTGTTGCAGGGTATCGGAATGTCGAGATGTCCTGCTGTTTGTCCATTTCTGTGATCAACACTTGTTTGGCCCTGTGTCGTTGTTGTGTTTTTTTTCGCTCTCCTCTGTATCTGTTGTTGGTTGTCAACAAAATGTTGTCGCCTACATTTCATGTCTTTTTTTGTTGTTGTTGCTTAAATTTCATTGCACTCCTCGCTGACATAAAATGGCAGCAGAGGTTTTTTGGAAATTCTGCGCTTTTTTTGTCTACATGACGGAGTATTAGCAAAATGTTATTTTCTTGGCAGTTAGCGAATGTTGTAACTTGGAATAGCCACATGCACAGTGGTGAAGAATCCTATTCCATTGGACAAAATTCAATAACTTCTGTTAAATAATTGTAAAAAAAACATTTGTAAAAACCTGAAATGAGACAAGGACCCAAGAATTACACTATGCAACAAGAAAATTTGTCGAGGGTCCTTTAACATTTTCTGATGTATTTTGGTTTTATAAATAATAAATATATAATTATAAATAAATTATATTAAAAAATTTTTATGATAATTTTTTTTTACTAAAATTCCAATTTTTTGTTAAATTAAAGCTCAGTGGTTTAGGAGCAGTCTACAAGAATTTAGGAAAAATTATTATTTTTTTTTTCAGAAAAAAATATTTGTGTTGGCACGAAAAAAATCATCAAATCAAAAATATATAGAAAAAATGTTGGAAAATATATGTTGTTCTATTTTTTAATAGTCAACATTCTAACGCAACAATACAAAATCTATATATAAATACAAGAATTTGGGGAAAAATATTTTTTTGTTGGAACGAAAAAAATCATAAAAAAATAGAAAAAATTTCGGAAAAAATATTTTGTTTCATTTTTTAATAGCCAACATTTTAACGCAAAACATAATGTTTACAATGTTGCAGTGGTTCCAATTCCATCGGCCATAGTTCAATAACTTCTGTTCTAGTTCTATAAAAAATTTAAATTAGACAAAGACCCAAGGATTATACTACGCAATAAAAATGTTGTCGAAAGGTTATGTATAACATTTCCTGATGTAAATTGGCTTTCTAAGCGCAAAAAATATATTAAAAAATTTTTATGGTATTTTTATTTTTTTTTTTATATTATATATATATTTTTATTTTTTTATATTTGTATTGGCACGTAAAAATTCATAAAAAATCGGAATAATAATATTATGATTCATTTTTTAAGAACCAACATTCTAATACAAAAAAGTACTCTTTGTAGAAGCAAAATATGTTTTATTAAAAAAATTTTTTTTTAAGTAGCCCAAAAATCCCTTTACAAGTAAGATAATAGAATATTTTGATATCTTAACGAAGAAAATAAGGCCAAGTTAAAGAAAATCTATGGAAAATGTTCTTCTTGTAGAAGTACATGTCGTCTTCACAACGCTTCGTAATTTTTTTTAATTCACTTCCTTCAACATAAGGGTCATAACTTCTACATTTATACATAGATTTTCCTCGAAAAGGCCTTGTTTTTCCTCGCCAAGATGCTAGTAATTACAAAATACAACACTACATTCTTTCATATATTTTTAATAGGACTGCTCATGCCATTTAAACAAAAATTAAAAATCGCAATTTTTTTAAATTATTATTATTCGTCTCCAAAGAGTATTATAACTTTTACATTTATCTTTAGATTTTTATGTATAATTACTGCTTCTTGCATTATAATGTTGGCTATTTAAAAAAATAGAACAAAATATTTTTCCTACTTTTTTATTTTCTATGATTTTTTCGGAGTAGCAAAAAAATAATAATAATTTAAAAAATAATAATTTTTACATATCCATAGATTTGTTTTAAATATAAACATTTTTATACCCTACACCACTTCGTGGTCTAGGGTATTATAAGTTAGTTTCGCCCCAAATGTTTGTAACACCAAGAAATAATCGAGCTAGACCCACCTTTAAGTATACCGATCGGCTTAGAATCACCAGCTGAGTCGATTTAACGATGTCTGTCTGTCCGTCTGTCCGTCTGCTGTCCATCTAAGCTTGTTCGCACTCTACAGGTCGCAATTGTTGTCCGATTGTCATGAAACTTGGCAGAAGTTATTTTTTCTGGCCAATGACCATCGGTATTGAATTTGGAGGAAATCGGTTCAGATTTAGATATAGTCCCCATACAAATGTCGCTCCCGATTTGACTTTTTCCGCCCTATAAAGCACATATAGTACCCGATTTTCTTAAAATTTTGCACAACATCTTATAATCCAACTAGAAACACCTATGCAAAAATTGGGTAAGATCGGTTCATATTTAGATATAGCCCCCATACAAGTGTCCCTCCCTATTTCACTTTTTCCGCTCTAACATCCACACATTGTACCCGTTTTTCTTTAAAATTGGCACAACATCTTATAATCGAACTAGAAACATCTATGGTGAAAGTGGGTAAGATAGGTTCAGATTTAGATATAGACCTCATACAAATGTTGCTCCCGAATGTTTAACCGATTTTGGCCAAATTTTACATATTATATTTCGCCAATAAACAGACATGGTGACAGCGGGTCACATCGTTCCAGGTTTCAATATACCCCCATACAAATGTCCTTTCCGATTTAAAATTTTTTGTCAAACACATACATTTACAGGATGCAAAAATCCTTCCCGATTTCACTTTTTTACCGAATTGAATTGCAATGAGAATTGTTTGGGTGATGTCCATATGTCCATACTTTGGTATAACTTATACTTTGGTATACTACTGTATAATTTGTATTTGTTTGTCGGACAATTAGATCAATTACCATATTATTTACCATACTCGTTAAATTTGACTGAAGATGAATTTATAGCATATAAATTATATGAATATAATTTATATAATTTGTATGAACTACATAAAATTGCTCCCATGAAATACCTGGGTTTAGTAATCAAAGCGAGGTACATACGCAGGGAGTGGTGTAGGGTATTATATAGTCGGCCCCGCCCGACTTTAGCCTTTCCTTACTTGTTTTCATTAGAATATTTGCTATGAAAAAATAGCACAAACTATTTTTCCGACTTCTTTTCTATTTTTTATGATTTTTTTTTTGTAAAAAAATTTTTTTCATAAATTTTAATATAAATTTTTCATAATCTTTCCCAAAATTTTGAAGACTGTTTCTAAACCATTGTTGCTATGTGAAAGTGTAATTCTGAATATTTGTAGCCATCGTGCGTATCTTTAATGTAACATATAAACGGGTGTTATCGGACTTATATAGACAAAATTAGAGTTCAAATATTAAAGGTACTTACGAGGAAAAAAAATATTTTTATAAAAAAAATTATCCATAAAAATGTTTTTATTTTGATTTTATGAATCAGCATGCCTCAATGCACACAAAAATATTTTTTTCGGTTTGGACGCTCCAATTTGTTTCGTGTTGCATAGTATTATCGCATATATTTTAGAAAGATCTCAAAGTTGATTTAAAAGAAAATTAAAATTGAAAATGTTGATGGTTGACCTTATATTTTTGATTGCTTATGTTATAGTTTGGCTCAAAATTAAAATTTTTATTTTTGTTTTTATGTTTTTTTTTTACGTATTTATTTCATAATGTAGAGACAAAATTGAAATTGAGAAATGTATTTTTTTCGACTTTGTCGCATTAAAAATGTTTGTATTTTTTAAATTTGTATTTTTTTATTTTTATGTGTTTTGACATTATTTTACGTATTTGTTCAAAATGTGGAGAAAAAATATTTTTTGGAAATCGAAAAAAAAACTTATTTCTTTTATCGACTTTGTCTCGATTGTTTCTTAAACATTTTACGAGATTTTCCACTCGAATTTATTTTATTAGAAATTATGATTCCTTAGCTTTATTATGGCGCCAACAAATATGTTTGTGCCAACTAAAGTATGTTTGCAATAAATATTTAAAAGATACCCTTTTTTAAAAATATGCATGATTTTGGACCAATATAATTTTTTTTCCTTTGAAAGTCGTTGAAGAATAAAATATATATAGGGTCCGCCAAATAACTTTTTTTGAAAATGCTATACAAAAACTACTGAATATTTTCTCAAATTTCTTTTTTTAATTGAAAGTACAATCCTTTCGGTTAATAATGGAAAATAATTTCATTCGAATGGCAGCTAAGTAAGGGCACCCCACAAATAATAGTCCAACGGTTGAATAGTTGAAAAAAAAAACGTTAGATGACGAACCCTATATTAAGAAAGATTGATGGGTTCCTCGTTTTTACAGGGTAACTTTTGCCTGCACGAAATTGTACCCTTGGAATATAGGGTAGGATTTTGTGAAAAAAGTCAGTTACAAAAGTTTAGTAACAAAATGTGAATTACTCTTTGTTGTTCTCATTAAGTTTTGAAAAATAAGTGCGTAGCGAAAAATATGAGCAAATTTCCTGTAACCTCAATGTCCATCGGAGTTTATTTGGTGGAACTATTTCCAAAACACAAATAATAACATAACTTTAAACAGATAAATCGAATTAAAAACGTTGTCATTGTTTTAATATTCGTATCAATTGAATTCACTGCAATGACCCTCAGCTAATCCCTGTGTCCTTGTCTAATTTCAATTTTTTACAGAACTCAATAATGTTTACGAGAACAAAAGTTATTGAATTGTTGCCGGTTATTGAATTTTAATCTGAAAACACTTTGTTACTATTTTTAAATAAAAATGGCAAGAATCTTTAAATATAAAAATCACATTGAGATATTTTGATTTAAACGACATCCATCTCCATGAATATGCGTATTCCTGATTTATACCATTCCTCCCTGCCCCTCCCCTGATTTACCTATTTATGGCCCTTTGTGCCATAATTCAGAGAAATTCGAAAATTATATTCAATATCCATTGCCGTCACCGTCATCGTCGTCATCATCTTGATGTGTATAAGAGTCACTCGAGAGATGGTGAAGTGCGCTAATAAAATATTCCTTGATAATAATAACAATAATAATATCAGTAGCACACAATTTGCTGTCATAAACAAAAAGTCAATATAAACCTTTTATGTATGGTTGTGTGGTTGTATGTATGTGTGTACGTAGGTTCGTGTGTTTATACAGCCATTGATAGATCGATTGCTTGCGATAAATTTTGATGATATTTAACGCCTATTTAAGCATGAAATCAACTTTAATGCCAGCAAATAAAATGACGACAGCACAGCACACAGACACTGGCACACGTACAAACAAACGTACATAATCGTATAAACACACCAATAGAGCTATACAAACACTGTTCAACGCTCAACACCCAAAACTTCACAGAAATCCTACCAACGAACTCACATCAGATAAGTACTTCTATGTGAGAGTGTGCGTGTGTGTTTGTGTAGTCATTTCCTTTTCCGGCCGCCCGTTATTTAAATACAACCAGTGCGGAGTGGTGTGTGTGTATGTGCGTGTGTCTATCATCCACCAATTCGTGCCGGGGATTTGTCTGCATTTTGTTATGTAGATTTAATTAATGTTGACATTATAAAATTAACTGCATTCAATGGGAAAACGCCGTCTATGTATAGCAGCTCAACTCTACACAACTCAACTTCAAACATGATGGCGTTGAATGGCTGACGTAGGCACATGTATCATGGGCTGATGAACAGTGTTTACAAAACAATCGAAAAATGGAAGATATTTATGGTATTTACAAACTATTGAAAAGCTAGGCAGGAAATATGAGACGAAAACAAATATTCTAATAATAGAACAAATAAAAAATAAATTCGAAATTCAATAAATCCATATTCAAAATCAGTTCAAAATTGTTTTCTCTAAATCTAAAGTTCAAAAGGGTTAAGTATGACTGTTTCCTGGTTCGATTCAGTCACAGTAAATGGTATGGTTTTCTACGCACCTTCCACGAAGACAATCCTTATTAAATAACGAGAAGGCAATTTATATAGCGATTATAAGAAATCACACTTCTAGAAGAAATGGAACTATAATACGCAATAGTAACCGTTCAGATCTAGCTCTAAACAGCAGTTCCCTATCAATGAGCACATAATTATAATTCTCACAGCTCAATGATGTCATGTTTTTAGCACTTATTTTTTGTTTAGTTATGACCGGCATAGCAAAAAATAAATAAATAAATTCATATAAAAATAAATAAATTGAAAAATATATATTTTGAGCTTTATAACATATCATAAAATCTATGAAACATTTATAATTCAACAAAAAAAGTTATCACCCCCCAAAATATTTTAACTTCAATTATTGAAACAAAATCCGACTTTTTGTTTAGTTATGGCCGGCATAGCAAAAAATAAATAAATAAATTCCTATATAAATAAATAAATTGAAAAATATGCAACATTTATAATTCCACTTTCATCACGTAAAATGTTGACGTCATAAAATTGAAAAGTAATTTAGCCTGATCCGTCTGTTGAAAGGACAGTAGCATCTTAACTCATTTACCCTCAAAGAAAACTTTTGTTCAGTTATCCGGCATTAATCAAGTATCCTCATATGGAACAGAGGGCGATAATGGGTTAATGGAAGGAGCAGGGGTTTCAGATATGTTCTAATTTTCGATCGGTTGGAAATGACTAGAATTTCCCCTCACGCGGACTGAAACCTCCTCCATAAATGGAGGTTTATACAGTTTTTCGTTCCGTGTTTAAAAATAAAAACACGTATAAAAAACAGAGTCACGGTTATTAATGTCTGAATTTATTTTTTATAAAGTCATGTTACAGTGTTTTACTGTGCATAGACTACTTAAGACAAAAAAATACAGCAAAAATATCTTTATATCCTGCCGAAGTCTTTGCACATACCTCATGCGAGGAAATCTTTAACACCAAACCTTTGGTCACATAAAAATATTCATAGCCAAAATCTTAACCCAGAAGCTCGATATTAACACATTTTCTTTAAATCACATTCTCACAAAATTTCGGCAATGTAAGCCTAGCGCTGGATCCTCGATAAACATAACAATTACGTTAAAGTTGAAATTTTCTCAATTTCAATTGAAAATAATGAAATGGAATTTTCATGAAATGAAAATTCTCATTTTTAATAGGAATTTTCTTAATATTTTATGGAAATACTCAATTACAATAGAAATTTTCTGAATTTTAAATGCAATTTTCTCAATTTCTATTAGAGTTTTTTCAATACTAACTCGATACTCCAAATCCCAATTTTTCTTAATATTAAATTTATATTCTCAATTTCAATAGGAATTTTCTCAATTTTGAAAATATTTTTGTTAATTTTAAATGGAATTTCTCAAATATGAAATAGAAATTCCTAATTTAAAATTAAGTTTTCTCAATTTCAATTAGAATTTTCTGATTTTGAAATGGAATTTTCAATTGCAATTTTCTCAATATGAAATGGAATTTCTCAATTTCAAACGGAATATTCTGAATATGCGAAATGGAAACTCTCTCGATTTCGATTGGAATTTTATTAGTTTGAATTAGAAATTCTCGATTTCAATTGGAATTTTCACATTTTAAAATCGAATTTCTAAATTTCAAATGGAAATGTCTTAAAAAGAAATGAAATATGATTGGAAGTTCTTTATTTCGATTAGAAATTTCTCAAAATTAAATGGAGTTTCTTCAATATCGATTGGGAATTTCACAATATGAAATGACATTTTCAATTATTGGAATCTTCTCAATTTTCAATTTTAATTAGAAATTCCCAATTTCAGTTAGAAATTTCTCTATATATGAAATGGAATTTTTCATTTTAATCGAAAATCATTGATCATTTTGAAATGGAATTCTGTAAATTTCAATTGGAATTTTCTGAATTTTAAATTTAATTTTATCAATTTCAATTAATATAGAGAACATACAATTGGAATTTTCTCAATATGAAATGAAATTCTCAATTACAGTTGGAAAAATATTTTTCTTCATTTGAAATGGAAATTCTCAATTCCAATAACAGCTTCATATTGAGAAATATGAAATGTAAATTTCTCATTTTCAATTGAAATTTAGTAAACAAAGATTTGGGAAGTCTCGATTTCAAACCGAAATTTCGTAATATGAAATGTAAATTCTTCATTTCTCAATTTGATATTTAAATTCTTGATTTCAATTGAAATCTTCGCAATTACATTAGGAATTTTGTCAATTTAAAATGGAAATTTATAAACTTTAAATGGAAATTCTAAATTTCAAATAAAAAATATAGAGAATATACAGATGGAATTTTCTCGATATGAAATGAAATTCTCAATTACAGTTGGAAAAATATTGTTCTACATTTGAAATGGAAATTCTCAATTCCAATTACAGCTTTCTCAATATGAAATGTAAATTTCTCATTTTCAATTGAAATTTAGTAAACAAAAATTTGGGAAGTCTAGATTTCAAACCGAAATTTGAAATGTAAATTCTGCATTTCTCAATTTGATATGTATATTCTTGATTTCAATTGAAAACTTCGCAATTACATTAGGAATTTTGTCAATTTAAAATGGAAAATTATAAACTTTAAATGGAAATTCTAAATTTCAAATAAAAATTTCTCAATCTCAAACGGAAATTCTCGATTTATAGTGAAAAAATAATAAATAATTTCTTGCTTAAATACCCAAATTGGTATTGATATCTTATTTATATATACATTATATCAACAGCTTTCATTTGTTCCGTGGCTTATAGTGAAATTTGACGTATTACATATATATATTTGAAATACATATATATATTTATTTATACGTATATTTTTTCCATTCCAGTTTTGTGGGACATTTTAGCACCAAAAAAGTACGAAATCAAATCTAAAATGAATTTTAAGTTATGCCTTATTTCTGGCATTTAAGTTCAGTTTTGAGTTCTAGTGTATTCCGAGATTTATAGTAGAATTTTATAGCAAATATTTTTGTAGAACATTTTGACCTTTTAAACCGATTCTTTGGGGGTGTTTTTTAAACTTTTTGCACAAAAGGAACCAAAATACCCGTATATTGAGGAGCTGGAGGGTTCAAATGTTCCACAAAAAGTTCCTCGTGGTGTTTTAAGTAATATTGCTGAACAGATCCCATATTTAAATGTAAAGGTCACAAGGTTTCCTGCCTATTCCATGCCTATTCATCATAAGAATTTGCGAATATTCACCCACCTCAAAAATTACCCCGAAATCGGATGACCTTCGAAGAATTGTCGCAGTTCTAAGTGCCTCAAACTTTATTTGAATTTGGGTGAACACCATTATTTCATTGTGCATTAAAAATAGCTATATTTTTATTTTCTACTTTTTTAATATTCTTTTATAATTTTCTTTTTTAATATGAATCAAAAAAATAATTTTTTAATATTATTTGAACGGCAGTATTATTCATGTGGCTGTCTCAAATATTAAAATAATCCTAACCTGTTAGTAGTCCATTCTTTTCAGTACATTTTCGATGGTTTATGATTCCATTTGGGGAATATATATACTTAATGAATTAAATCGTTTAATATAGATTTTCTTTTTATTTCATTTTGAAAGCGATATATGTTGTCCGTCTACCCTGTATAAGAATTGCCTTTTTTTATTTGCAACCACTGTGCATTGCTTGATAAATTGTGATATGCAAAATATGCAATTCACTAGAGTCTCATATACTTTTTTTTGCGTTGCGCTGTTGTGTCTCTTATCCTTCATTCAATTTTAATACCGTAAACAAGGATAAAAATTATCAAAGGCAGTCTTTTCTATACATAATACATGCATACATATACACCATAAAAATATCTCAACATACTTATGTATCATGTATCCATGTATGTATATATATATACACATGAATCCATGTATGAAAACTCTAGTACATAAATGCCGATGTACCATCATTAATTTTGTATACATTTGCTGACTGAATACGAACATAAATATTTGTTACGATGTTTGTATTTCATCGTGATGTGATAGTATCATCGTGCACATCACCCAAGGACGACAGAGATACCATCGAGAGAGGGAGAAAAGAAAAAACCCAGAAACAAAAGGATTCTTATCAAAATTACCTATCCTTGCATCTGTTTTCAAAAGAAAGTGGATATACACTTCTTCTTTTGCTAAAGAAGCATAAAGTTTCTTTAAAGAAAATACACACAATCACTCAGGCCATGTTACGGACAAAATATCTCAGGAGTATATGTTTTAGTCCTGCTCGCAATGCTGCTGCCAAGTATGAGTTATATTTCCATGTTGTTATAGCTGCTACTGCTGCTGCTGGTTTTGCCATTATGACTCTGGCCCATGTTTATGTTGTCAATTGCATTTGTTGCAATTATTAACGAGTAAATATATTTACATCAACATCAACATTTTTAATATATTTACTCGCACATATTTTCGTACTTTTCTCACGTTCAATATGTGGCTGCGGCTGTGGCCGCGTAAGTGTACGCGCGCCGCATGCCAGGTTATCTGCACAAGGATGCAGCCATGCATGCTAACCAAATAAAGTCACGTCATGCATATAACCAGATGCACGTCACGACGAACGAACGTGCAAATGGAGAAGGAAATCCCGTGAACATTTGTGATGGATGCGTTAGAAATTTGAAGTGGCAAAAATAGTCACTTGACTCGGGCAAAACGTGGCGTTTTAATTTAAGCACTTCTCCAGCTCATATATTTAACTAACCCACAATCGAAATGTTTTATTTAAATGTCTTTAATCACACAAACTCTTAAATGCCCAACGAGGTCACACCTATCACAAGGTCACAACCAATCTAACGAAAAATTGAAAGGTCACACACAAATCTAACGACTTTCGCCCGAAGAATTGAATTGTGGCCAAATCCCTAAAATCTCCCGGCAAATTAACGTTGACATAAATCATGCTTAAGTGTAGCCGTTGACAGATATATGATGCCCACAACATACGTGAGGGTATGACACACTCGCATGCCAAAGTATCCCCAAAAAGTAGGCAACGAAAGACAATAAAGCCTAAATGTATGCCATGATTTTTGGATTATGTCTGCGAAATAAACGAAATCCTATTACGCCATCTTAGTGGGATGTTGCCGTGTGGCATACCTTCCCCGCCGGTGGGGAATTCTTTATTTTCACACAGTAATGTATACTACCATGCGTGTCGTTTAAATTGTTGTTGTTTATGCTTAAGTCTCTGGTTGTCATTATGGTTCGTCGCTCATTTGCAAAATTATACCTTTTTTCTGTTGCCTCAGACAAAGACTAATGTGAACAGGAGCAGCAGACACTGTAGCAGACACACACACGGGTGTCCTTATAGTCATATAATCACACACAGACACACACTCACACATCCCCTCTTACACATTCCCACATGTGACGATAACAAGACAAATGTGTGTTGTATTCTTGGCTGTTATCCTGCTGTTGCCATTTTTTTTGCGTTGCGGCCTGAGCTTTTACCGCGTGCATTATGCGTCTTTTGTCTTTGTTTTCTGTTTTCTTCTTCTCTTTTCTGTTTTCATAAAATATATACTGTGGCATATGTTAGTTAAGGTGTTTTTGCCATGATTTGTGGTTGCGTTTAATGCTTTTGAAGTTTAAATCATATCGTCTTATATTTAAATGCGCAAAATTTAATATACTCTGGCAACACACACACACATTTTAGCTGGGATCAGGAGAGGGGAGAACACATACTTAAAATCGTTTTATAATTTATTCACTTTAAAATTAATAATATCTAGCAGGAGATTATTAAATATTAATGATGTGCAGATGTTGAATGAAATTGAAATTTGTGGATATGAGTAACAAAAGAATATGCTTTATTGATGACTTTGGCATAATCCACATTTTTTACGAGTGATTTTAAAATACGCAATAAATCCCCCAAAAGTATACTTCATATCAACTTTTGATATTTTTCCTTTAGCTACTGCTTTTGCTATAGGGAAACAGTGAAGCGAAACATAACGAAAATCGTTATGGAACTCGAAAAAATAAAATTGTTTTTCTTTAAAAGTGTTTTGGGTACATTGAGGCACTCATCCAACTCAAAGGTTGTAATATTTTTTAGTTTTAATAAAATTCCAAAAACATAGGTACAATCACCAAAAATTGAGATTTTTTTGGTGAAAAATATTTTTATTCTTTAATAGCTATTTTAGCTAGCTATTAAAGAATAAACATATTTTTCATTTGTGGATAAATGTAGAAGTTATGAGCTTCTTGGAGATGTAAGTGTTTTTTTTTCAAATTCGTTCAATATGTATGCTCTTTTTTTGACCCAAATTAGTAAAACATCCACATTTGTATTTTGAGAATATTTTGTGTATTTTGAGAATATTTTAACTCTACAGGGAATTCCATAGCCGAAATATTTTAAGAATTATCATAAAACATATAAATCTTTAATTTGTTTTTATGAATTTTTTGTTTCCCTATAAATTGAGTTGATTTAATCGACGTTCAGCAACTTTCTCTGCAAGACTACAAATATATTAAATAATGAATATAAGACAGACATTTTTCCTTAGAAAAATTCCATTGAATCAAGTAAAAAATATATATTAATACTTGTGTTTCCCAATTCCCAGGTTTTAATGAAGAAATTTTTTCGAATAGTTCCTATAGATTAAAGAAAGTTTCTCTAAACCAGTGTTCCAAGCTGCTACTGCTATTTTGAAGATACTTTGCTGGGCCTTTAACCCAAAAATAGCACCAGCATTTATAAGATTAAACCGCCGCTGAATAATGTCAGATATATTACCCGGATTTGAATCTAAATTTCCACAAATGCCAAACAATTTTAAACTATAAAATTTTCAATTTTAAATTATAAAATTTTTAATACTAAATTATCAAATTTTCAATTAATATTTTTAATTTTGAAAAATAATAATAATATTTTTATTTTAATAAAATTTTTAATTTTAATAAAATTAAATAAATTATAAAATTTTTAATTTTAAAATATAAAATTTTCTATTTTAATTAAACAAATTTCAATTGTAAAATTTTCATATGCAACTCAATGAGATGCTTGTAAGATGGCATGTGTGCTTTATTACTTGGTGCGATTTTTTAAACGCAAATTCGGCAAGTGAGTTGTGATTCTCGTTCGTTTGTGAGAATCATCTCCTTATAGAGGCCGGGTTTGATGTTGAAAAGTCGCTGCGAAGCCACCTGAATGAAACCTTTAGACAGGGTGGAAATCATGATAGTGGTAGTCTGCAGCCAAGTAATAAATGTCACCATGCCATTTGTAAATAAATTTGCATTCTATTAAATATAGATGCAAAATGGTCTTGAGCCAGGACAATATCCCAGTTAAAATCAAATATTGATTACAGACCAAAAAATACAAACGAAAAAACTAAAATTATAAAATTTTTAATTTAAAATTACATTTTTTTAATTATAAATTACAAAAGTTTTAATTTTAAATTGTATAATTTTAATTTTTTAATTTTAAATATTATATTTTAAACAAACAATTTTAAATTTTTAATTAGATATTTTTTAAATTTTAATTAATTATTTAATTTTAAATTATTAAATCACTAGTAAATTATAAAATTTACATTTTTTATTTATAAAATGAGCCTAAGTTCCTACACAAATTATAAGTTTTTAAATTTAAAGTATAAAATTTTCTATTTTAAATTAAACAATTTTCAAAAATAATTTTTAACTCGAATTTTTTTAATTTTAAATTATAAAATTTACATTTGAACGTAACAAATGTTCAATTTTAATTTATAAAATTCCCAATTTTAGAAATTTCATTGTTTAACGAGAAATTTCAAATTATAAAATGTTAAAATGTAAATTCTATGTAATTATGATGGCTACGTTCATATAAAACAGTAATTTTTATTTCGAAATGCCTCAATAAAATCGGAGAAATATTCTTAATCTATTTTTCCATATTACAAATTTTTCATTTTTATATTATACAATGTTTAAATTATAAAATATTCTGTTTAATCTAATGAATCTAAAATATTCAATTTTTTATAAACTTTTTAACAGAAAAATGTTCAATTATAAAATTTTCGTTCTTAAATTCTCATTTTTTTATTATCAAATTTTATTTGTACGAGACTAGTTACTGCATTAATAAATATCCAGGAAAACAATAACTGTGATTTTTTCAAACCATGCAACTTCCACGACTATCTTACTTATATCAATCTATTCATCTACTTCCGATATATGTACACATATGTCACCTCCCTTTTTGGGTTTCGCACCACTGTGTATGTGTGTAGAAAACTGAATGTCACCATAATAAGTAAGACAAAAAAACATTCGTAGAAGAAACACATCTCCCCCTCCATATACAAATAAAGAACATGCCAATAACAAATATTAACGATTAATAAACTACTTATGACCGTGTAATAATCTCTAAGTCCATCTAACTCGCACCCACTCACAGCAACACCAGAAAACACATGCTCAATTTCCATTGTCCTTTGGTTTATCCTTTTAAGCAGTCTTGGCTGGCTATAAACCACAGTCACATACAACATTTGGTTCGTTGTAAGGGACAATAAAAATTTGATATCATGTCTTTATGAGAATAGCTGTCTACAAGCAGGAATGAGTGTACGTGTGTGGGTGTGTGCGAGTGTGTGGGAAAGGACCCATATGTATGTATGGATTTTATGATTCTAAACCACCGCATATAACATCTTCTTCGTTATGTTACATGAAATTTCGTTTCTTTTTATTGTTTTTTGTCTGTGTGGCCACTCTACAAATACCTCGAACAAATACATATCCTGTTCATATCATCACTCATCCATCTAGTCCTGCAGCTCTTTTTTTGTATCCTTTATGCCATGCATGGTTATGTGTGTGTGTGTTCTTTTACGAATCTATTGTTTATTTTAATGGATTCCATGGCTTTGGGGGTCACTTTTCGATTTCCCATCATTTTATTTCCCTTTTCTGTTTTTATTAAATTGGCAAATGTCGTGTCCGTCTGTCTGTCTATCTGTGTGTTTCCATGTTACAGTGGAGGATTTAGATTAAAATTGAACAATTGCAATTGATTTTAATTTACAATTAAAATTGAGAAAATTCTTATAAAAATTGATAACTTCCATTTCGGAAATGAAGAAATTTCAATGGAAATTTAAAGTCTCACTTTTAAATTGAGACCAATTTAATTAAAATTGAAAATAAGAAATTTCATTTCATATTGAGAAAATTCCTATTAAAATTCTGAAAATTGCAATTGAAATTGAGAAAATTCTTATTGAAATTGAGAATTTCCATTTCGTACTGAAAAAATTCCAATTGAAATTGAAAATCTCCATTTCAAATTGAGAACATTCTTATTGAAATTGCGATTTTTATAGTCGATTTTGAAAAAATTAACATTGAAATTGAGAATTTCCATTTCATACTGAAGAAATTGCAATTGAAATTGTGAAAATTGCAATTGAAGTTGAGAAAATTCCTATTGTAATTTAGAATTTCCATTTCATATTGAGGAAATTCCAATTGAAATTGAGAATATCCATTTCAAAATGAGAATTTCCATTCCAAATTTAAAAAATTTTAATTTATATTGAAAACATCCATTACAATTTGAGAAAACTCCTATTAGAATTGAGAATTTCCATTTTTTACTGAGAAAATTATTAATGAAATTTTGAAAATTCCAATTGAAATTGAGATAATTCCTATTTGAATATAGAATTTCCATTTCGTATTGAGGAAATTCCAATTGAGATTTTTATTCGATTTGGCGAAAAATTCAAATTAAAAATTAGACTTTACATTATAAAATGGGAAAATTCCAATTGAACTTGAGATTCTCCATTTCATATTGAGAACAAAAACTAAGTTAAGAATTTAAAATTGAAAAAATTCTAATTAATAATGAGACTTTACATTTCAAATTGAAAAAATCCTATAGAAATTCATAAAATTCCAGTTGAAATTAAGAATATTCTTATTGAAATTGATTGTTTATCACAAATCCAAATAAAATAGCAGTTGCTTAGAAGAAATTACGCCAAATAAATCCTCCACTGTTCTCGCTTTACTGGATTTTCGTTGTCATAACATTTTCTCCTCCTCCCTTCCAATCCAAGTCCATGGAGAGGTTGTTGTTGGTCTTGTTGTTGTCGTTGTCCTTCCTCCTTAGTCTGCGTATTTGATTTTGGCAAATTGAGGGCGTTACGGAATAACACAGACAGAGAAAATCAAATTACAAATGACTTTTTGAGCCTCAAGGATTAGTAGAAAAATTGGCATTCTCGCTACTTTAAGGATTAGGTATAAATTCTTAAATTGAAGCTTAGTATTTGCTTTTTGCTAAATATTGTGGACACAGAAATACACTTAAAACACACTTAAGCTGTGGCAAATATTATATTAAGATGAGTTTTTGTTCGACAAATAAATAAATATTTAGTTTATCAAAAATATGTAGTTTGATTTGAATTTTGTTTGAATTGCCAATTGTTGAGGTCATTTAGATAATATGGTGGTGTCTTTTACATCTATTCAAATATTGATTATATAGCAAATTGACTACAAATCAATATATGTAAAACAAAAGGCAAGAGCCAACCAGAAATTATTCATGTTAGCTACAGTTATAACAATAGTTTAATATTTTTTGTAAAGCATACCTTTAGGGGTTATATTTTTGCTGACATTAAAATATATGTATTAATTAGTACCTGCAAGACCAACAACATAAAAATTCATAATAAATTTATTATAATCCTAAAATTATGCATTGCAAAATACAGATTCTCCAATCAGTCATTAATTTTATAGGCAGGATATTTGCAATGATTTATTAATTAACAAAAAATGTTAAGCCTTTATCCCCTGATTTTTGTTTCAAATGTTAAGCCAATGTATTAAAACTTAATTACTTATTAAGTCTAAGAGCTGGTTGACATCGGTTGACAGATACAAGAGTTTCATCTGATACTTCGAAATCATAAAAAATAAAAATCAATTTTCATTTAATAAATATTTTCTTCTTTACTGATATTTTATTTATATATATTATATCTACAGCTTTCTTTTGTTCAGAGACTTATAGTGAATTTTGACATATATTTTTATTTATTTTTTTCCATTCACACAATTCTCCTAAAATAAAGTTTTATGGGACATTTGAGCATTAATTCGGAAAAAGTACGAAATTAAACGTAAAATGAATTTTAAGTTAAATTAAATTAAAATCGCTTATTTCAGGCATTTAATCTGGGTTTTGAGTTTTAGTGAATTCGGGAACTTATAGTAGAATTGTATGGCAAATGTTTTTGCAGGACATTTTGACCCGTTAAATCTCTGGTTTAAGGGTGTTCTTTACCCTTTTGCTCAAAAGGTACCAAAAAGACCCCTATATTGAGCAGTTAGAGGGTTAAGATATTTCCCAAAAATCTTCCTCGTAGTGTTTTCAGTAATATTGCTGAACATATCACATACTTAATCACACGGTTTCTACACCGTTTGACCTGTTAAAGCCCTGTTTTAGGGGCGTTTTTTTAATTATGCACAAAAGGGACAAAAACGCCTCTATATTGAGCAGCTAGAGGTTTACAATATTCCACAAAAATGTTCCTTGTAGTGTTTTAAGTAATTTTTCTGAACACATCCTGTACTTAAAATGTAAGGATCACAAGGTTTCCTAGGCCGATTCATCATAAGAATGTGTAAAATATATATAAAAATATTGACCACCATGCGTAAACTTTCAAAACACCGATAAACGTAAATCATCATTTAAATCTATCAGAATCCGTTGTCAAAACCTTGATAGTTTTTTGGGTGTATATATTTCGTTCTTTTATATCACCTATATTTCATGGCATACTTATAGGCGGCAATGACATTAAAATGTTATAACATTCATTTGGGGGTCATGTAGCATAGCACAGCACTTGAACTACATTGAGCAATAATATCTGTGATTGTGATTAAAATATATGATATCTGTAAAATGCTAATATTGCCCAAAGTTTCAATTGAAGTTTGCACTTTAAACTTTGTCATTTGTATCACATAAAACTAAATATTCGATTTTCTATTATTCGATACCTAAAATAATATAATTGTCACTATTAAAATAAACTGGAAATCCCTACATATGTAGGCGGTAAAGTAAACATTAAAAACGGAACCAGGACAATGACATCCCAAACCTCATGGCATACTTTTGGGCCAACAACACACACACAAATGCACACAGACACAGCCTCAAAACACAAACTCAAATATATACACAAACCTAGGAATAATAACAATAATAATAGAGACAGACAAACAGACAGAATTCTGTTAAAACAAACAACAAACTCAGAATATTGAACGAACAATAACAATAAAATGGGAACAGACCCATATTATCATTTCGTCTGTGTGTTCGTTACGTTTGTATAGCAGACGGCAAAGGTTCTAAAAATTATACACATATCTACATAATCATATAGATATGTATGTATAATATAGTTGTTCTCTCATGATAGAATAATTTAGAATGTATATCAATAATATTTGTATTAGGCAGACAGAATAGTAATACTACGCGCAAAGAAAAAAATCGTTATCCGCAAACGAAAAGTCGGCCAAAAGAAATTCGACCTTGCTGAAAAACAACTGATATGATTTGCATTGTAGAAGGTAAACTAAATAAGAAGTTACGTCTTTGTTCTCTCAACTATCTTTAAAAATGTGCAATCAATACGACAGGCGTACTTAAACGTTTTTCGTTTACCATAAACGTAAATCATGAAAACATTGATTTAAACTATGCAAGTGCCGAATAACCATAAACAAAACCTCAGTCTCACAAAATGACATTTAGTTACGTCTTTGCTCTCTTTAAAATTTCCAATCATGTTTAAATGCAATATGTGTTCCTAAACGTTTTTCGTTTACCATAAACGTAAATCGGGAACATTTTTACATAAAAAAACGTTCGTGCACTACAAAAGAAACTACTTTTACGATAAACGTTTTCATTTATGGGAAATGTTTCAACTGTTACGGTAAGAGCAAAACGATTGAGACAAATAAACTATGTTTGCGATAAACGAGCTCGACATTTTTTTCTTCAGATGTCAATATGGTTCCGGCTTTTTCAATAAACAAAATAAAAATAATATTACCCCAAATAAATCAGATATATATTTATAATGAGTACATCATGTGATCGGCGAAGCTAAATTCCTTGCCTTTGCCGCTCATAATTATGAGATTTATGATTGGTTAAAGAAAGCTTGTTCCCAAAAAATCTAAAATGGACTTGTTCCGTTCTATCACTTCTCCAACACTCATGTGTCATGTATTTCATTCGGTGGTGAGGAGGACGAAATTTTCACTCTCACACAACAACTTGAGCAAGAATTCTTCGAGTATTGTCAAATGCATCTGTGTGTGTATGTGTATTTGTGTAAGTGAGATTTCTATTTAACTGTCCTAGTATTGTCGAATGCATGTGGCTGTGTGTAAATGTATTTGTGTTAGTGAGATTTCTATTTAACTGTGTCTCTTGTTGATGTTTAACAATTTCAAAGTTGTATTCTAAATTTACTAGCATTTCCGTTTCCGCCGGATGTCGTAAACAATGAGACATTGTAAATATCTGCAAAGTAATCCATATTGATACAAGTTGGATACATACATATGTATGTATTTACTACTAGTACATAATACACCTGATAATACATATAATCCTACTGTCGTATCCGCTTTGTATTGCATTGATTTAAAGACACAAATATCATAGTGAAAACTTCGTGATTACATCTATGGAATATTTGATTAGAATATCTTCAATGAAGTTTGTTTAATACTTATTTTTAGAATTCTGAGAATGAAATTTAATCCCACATCAAAGTCAAAACCAAAGTATCAATTTCTATGTAAGTGTGTTAAAAAATGCTTAAGTTTTGGCAGCCAAGAAAAGGACTTCTTTAGCAACACTATTCAAGAAAAAAATTTCTGAATGATTATTAATAACATTTTCTGATGTATTTTAGCATTCTAAAATCGAAAAAGAAATTAAAAGAAAATATCCATAATTTTTTACTAAAATTCCAATTTTCGCCGAAACATACTCTCATTTTGGGAAATATAGGTTCGACCACACCCTCTTACGGGTACAAATTAATACAAATATTTGAATGACAAGAAAAATATTGCCTGCTTTAAGGATTACGTATTAATTCGTAAATTGCAGATTAGTATTTGCTTTTTCCAAATATTGTGGACACAGAAACACACTTAAGTTGTGGCAAATATTATATTAAGATAAGTTTTTGTTACACAAATAATAAATATTTAGTTTATCAGAAATAGTTTGAACACATTTGAATTTTGTTTGAATTTCCAATTATTGAGGTCATTTATGCCTATTAAATCTATTCAAATATTGATTATATAGAAAATGAACTGGAAATCAGTATATGTAAAACAAAATGCAAAAACCAACTCGGAATTATTCATCTTTGCTAAAAAAGGAGGCATCAAAAAGTATTAGAGGGTTAAAATAATCAACAAAAATGTTAGTTTTCAGTAATTTTGGCCCGTTAAACCCCTGTTCTCGGGGTGTTTTTGCCATTTTGCATTTTTTGCTCCTATATTGTCCTTCATTAAGGATTACGTAGAAATTTTTAAATTGAAGCTTAGTATTTGCCTTTTGCCAAATATTGTAGACACAGAAACGCTTTTAAGACGCACTTAAGTTGTAATAAATATTATATGAAGATAAGTTTTTGTTAAACAAATATATAAATATTTAGTTTATTAGAATGTAAATGTAGAAAAATGAATTTTGTTTGAATTTCTAATTGTTGAGGTCATTTAGATTATTTGGCGACGATTCTATAGCAAATAAACTTCAAGTGAATATAGGTAAAACAAAATACAAAGCCAAGCCGAAATTATGCTTGTTGGTAAAGTAACAGTTTAACAATTTTTTGTAAAGCATACCTTTAGGGGCAATATTTTTGGGTGGCATTCAAATATGTGTATTAATTTTTAACTGTAATACCAACAACAAAATAATTCATTGGTAAATTGATTAGAACCCTAAAAGTGTGCAATCCAAAATATACATGTTCCAATCAGTCGATAATTTTATAGACCTGATATTCAGTAAAAAATAAAAGAGCAATTTTCATTTAATAAATATTTTCTTCTTCAAATTGGTACATTCTTTCTTTTTTCGGTGACTTATAGTGAAATTTGGCATAGAATATTTTTTCCATTCACACCTTCTCCCTAAAATTCAGTTTTGTGTGAAAAATTACGAAATTAACCCTAGATTCATTTTAAATTTTGACTTATTTCTGGCACCTTCTCCCTAAAATTCAGTTTTGTGTGAAAAATTACGAAATTAACCCTAGATTCATTTTAAGTTTTGACTTATTTCTGGCATTTACGTCGAGTTTTGGTATATTCGCAGACTTTTTATAGAATTTTATGGCAAATATTTTTTTAATTAATTTTGACCCCTAAAACCCTGTTTTAGGAGTGTTTTTACCCTTTTGGGATGGGACCAAAAAGACCCTTTATTGAAGAGCTAGAGGGTTAAACAAGGCATATTTGAAGAAAATATGTGGATAAATATAGAAGTTCTGACCTTTACCATACCATACTTCTACCATAGTCATACTTCTACAAAAATGGGTCATCAAAAATAGAAAACATTGGAAAAAATATTTTGTATTATTTTATTAATAGCTAACATTCTAGGGCACAGAATCGATGTCTACATGTAAAAGATCCGTGTATAAACGTAGAAGTTATGGCAGTCCTTGTAAACGCAAAAGATTTTTTTAAATAAATTTTATTTTTTAATATCCTTTTAAAAACTATTTACAAATTAAATAAAATAATATTTTAGTTTATTTTTTACTAGCTTGATCTGATTGAATAAATAAAATAATAATAAAATACCTATTTGAATAAAATCTGTGGATAACCTTATCATATTTTTTTTTGGTTAAATTGATTTAGTCATACTTCTACAAAAATGGTTCATAAAAAATAGAAAAATTGGAAAAAATATGTTGTATTATTTCTTAAAAGCTAACATTATAGCGCAGAAAATAAATGCATACATGTAAAAGATCCGTGGATAAATGCAGAAGTTATGACACTCATTGTGGACGCAATTATTTTAATTCTTCTTGATATTTTATATTTTTGGTTGAATAGCTCGAAAAATCCCTTTAAAAATAAGACAACAGAATATAATAAAAATATTATTTTTAATTTTTTTATAAATGTAGAAGTTATGGATCTTCTAGTAAAACGTCGTAAAAAATAACTTACAATTTTGTGAAATCACTCCAAAATAAGGGCCATAACTTCTAAAGTTATCAATAGATTTTTTTAATGTAGACTTTTTACGCTGGAACGTTGGCTATTAAAAAATAGAACAAAATATTTTATTATGATTTTTTTTGAGATTTTTGCTACTTCTACTTGAATGTGAAATTAGCAACATTTGTAGCCATCATAATTACCTTTAATTGAACATATGAACGGATGTAATAGGGCCCAAAATTAAAGTACAATTCTTAAAGATGCGAAAATTTTAATCGTAGTAAAAAATTATGAATTATTGAATATTTTTTTAATAAAATCCCAGCTATGACAAATTGAAATATATGTTATCTTAACTGAAAAGAGCTTTTTGAGCAATTTTTTCTTGTATTGTGTAATGGAGCCCTCATTTGTCAGAAAAGTTGAAATAACTACCTTTGCTATTTAATATTTGCCGGTATTTTTCAACCTCCAACCTCCTTCGCACCAATTCTCCAAACATCTCCATGAAATTTTATATTTGCACCCGCCTTTGTCCATCTCTTCCTCAAATTTCTGCCATCATGTCATTGGATTACATCGTTTGCGTCGTTTCACAGCTAAACTACACCCAAATACTGCAACCATATTTCGTTCGCTACATTTGATTTATTCATCCATCCATTGAATGGATAAGTATCGAACACTACGTCCTTTTGCTGGGAGGGAAGCGAAAGCGGAAATTGCATGAGCTACGTTTCAATGCCAATGTTTTCCGAAAAAATACCTAATACAAATTTATCCGCTTAGCACAGCAGCGATATTTTATCTCTCCTTCGTACTGTTGTTGTCGTTTTTTCTTCATCTTCTTCAATACCTGCTTTACGTTAAATCGTGAGGTGGCAGAGACTCAAACTTCATTTCCTGTATTTGGCAATTCGCAGTTCACGCTTGAGTGGACTTATTTAAAGTGCACACTTGATTGCGTGCAAAGGAAGAGCACCGAAAAAAAAAAAAACAAACAAATCTTACAAATCTCGAATAAATCTCTTCAGCAGAGTTTTTCCCCCTCCCCTCATTTCCCTTCCCTGGTAATTGTTGTATTATTAGTTTCAGTGTTATCCTGCTAATTTGATTTCCTTTTGCTCTACAATCAACCAATCCTAAAAGTATGCTCTGGAATTTATATTTCCTCACAATCCTTATTGTATCCTCTTGATTTCAATTGAATTTTAATAGTTCTCCATTATATGCGTATCCAATGAAGCTCATAGCATTCATTCTCTTAAATATTTCATTTAATTAAAATTTCGAAATTGTTTTAATAAATATCGTATTTTTCTCTCTTCTTCATTCCAGGTAAATACCAGTTGGAAATATCTTTTGGCATTTGATTAGAGTGAGTAAAAGTAAATATGTGTGTGTATATATGAAATATTTGTTAACATTATATAGTGAATTTTCTTTCTCGGAATGAATTGTTATGGAATTCAATGAAAAATGCAGAATGCATTTTTTCATGAATCAGTGGACAATTTATTGAAGATTTAAAATACAAGAGAGTCAAGGTCAACACAAGGCCAAATTCCACCAAAACGAACACTATGTCACCAAGTAGAGGGACCTGTAACTACCTCAAAGTACATTTCCCTACCCAAACAGATTTATAATTGCAAAATGATAATAATCTAATTTCGTTGAGCGTGCCTTTAGCTGAAAGTCCTTGAGCATGAGCTCTACTCAACATTTTCTGTGTTATATATACTCCTCTTTTCCAACCTAACCTAACCTTTGTTGAATTATGACTACCGGTCTGTTGTGATTCTTTAAAATTATTCCCTCTTTACAGATTATATTCTACTCCCAGAAAATCTTGCTTGTCTATAAATAAATCCCCTCTTAATGCGCAACAACTTACTTTTGTATATTTTATAAATTGAAATTTGTTGTACAATCCCAATTTTATATTTAATTCAATACGATGAAACCTTCCTAACTCCCAAAAAGCTATGAAGTATATGGGAACTACTATTAATCGCTGCATATATATTTTAGGCAAAAATTCATGAAGTTGAAGTTTATTGAGACTTGGCAAAAATTCATTTTATTGTCTTTGTTAAATTGCCTGTGACTTTTTCTGCCTACTTTTAGGCTCAAAAACTTTTTAAAGCATAATTTAAAAGCATGTTTCAACTTAGCCACACTCTCCTCCCACTCCTTCAAAGGAGGAGACACATTCAATGTAGCATATTATCATTTATGGCATAAACTTCTCTTTCATTTATGACACAAACTCATTCGTATAGTTGTATGTATATTTATATATATACTCTGTATATACATTTTATGCCTATGACTTAACTTTTATTTTGTGGTTTATTGGATGGCCTACTTTTGGTCTGCTCTCATAATTTCATGTGAGAACGGACTTTTAACCTTTTAAACGTTGGCAAACGAACAAAGGATGAAAATCCTGTGAAATCCCAGGCTTTAGAGTTTATGGTGCTTGTATGTGCTGATAATTAATTCTTTTGATTTCTAAAACTGTTGCCTACTTTAAGGATTTTGTTTTTTTTTTTGGAATTTAATAGCCCGCAGGCGTTAACGTTTTTCAATTGATTTGATTATGTGGGCCGTGGAAAATTGCGAAAAGCGATATAATCACAAGAAATGAATCAATAAGTGTTCATTCAACTTTAAATTCAAAAATCGAATAAAAATAAATTTAAAAATTCTTTCGCTCAAAGTTTAGTAAAGTTTAAATATTATTCAATATGAACAATATTCTTAAAAGAAAAACTCATTGCAACTTGTGTCGCGATTTTTAAAATCGCGCTTTTTAAATTGGTTTTTTAAAATAACGTTTTTTTAAATCGCTTTTTTCGTAAACTTTAAACGTTATTTAATCTGAAGCGATTGTTTCAAAAATATTGTGTTTTCGATTTTTAATATAAAAAAATTTAAATTTCGTTTGGCGTTTTTTAAGAAAACCCATTAATGTAGAATTTTTCAGAAAAAGCACAAAAATATGTGTACATGACATTAAAAAACAAAATGGCGTTGCGGCATTTTTTAAATTGTCGATTTTTTAACTGAAAATCGTCAATTAAAAAAAAACAGCAGAACCATTTGAGACGTTTTTTCTATAAAAGGCATTCAAACAAATTCGTTAAAACAAACAAAATTATGGCGCTGCGATTTTTTAACTCATTGCAACTTTTGACATATTTGAAATTCGCGTTTTTGTAAATCGCGTTTTTTAAATTCGTTTTTCGTAAACTTTAAACGTTACTTAATTGTTTCAAAAATGTTGTGCTTTCGATTTTTAATATAACAAAATTTAAATTTTGTATGGTGTTTTTTAAGAAAACCTATTAAGGTAGAATTTTTCAGAAACAACACAAAAATATGCGAAATGGCATTAAAAAATGGCGTTGCGGCATTTGTTTTCAAATTGGCGATTATTTTAAACTGAAAATCGTCAGTTTCAAAAAATGCCGCTATCGCTTAGTCAAGCAATTTATTTCGCTCAAATTTTCAAATAATATTTGATATGGTCAATAATCTTAAAACAAAAACTCCTTGCACTTTTCCGATATTTGAAATTCGCATTTTTTTTAAAGCTTCGTTTTTTAAATTGTTTTTTTTGTAAACTGTAAACGTTACTAGATTGTTTCAATAAATATTGTATTTTCGATTTGTAACGTAAAATAGACAAAAATTTGTTTGGCGCTTTTTAGGAAAGTCGTTTGATATAGATTTTTTCGGTAGTAGCACAACCATTTGCATCGGTTTTTCTATAAATGTTATTTAATTAAAAAAAGAAGCGTTTTTTAAAATCGCGATTTTTGAAATTCGCGTTTTCGCTATTTCCATAAACTTCAATCCATTCAGATTACGTATTCTGAAGTGATTGTTTAAAAAAAATATTGTTTCTTCGATTTTTAACGTAAAAAATCCAAAATTCAGTTTGGCGTTTTTTGAGAAGACCGCTTGAGGTAGAATTTTTCGGAAACAGCACAACCATGTGCGTCGTTTTTTCTATAAATGCCATACAAACCTTTTCAGATAAGAGATGGCGGTCGAAAACTTAAAAATATCATTTTTTAATTGACACAAGTATATATGCATCTAATATAAAATCATATCACAAAAAAGCAAATGGTTTTCCTTTTTTTCTAAAAAAAAATCGAGCAATTTTCAAAATTCCAAAAAAATATTTTCAATTCAGCATAACTTTCATGTTTACGCCATTTTACAATCTTCTCAAAAGCGCCAACAATTTAATTTCCTATCATCTTCTAAGTTTATTTAAGTGTTGCATACTTTTAGGAATTGTATTTTTATATCAACAATATCTATATGAACAATCAATATATATATATGAAATATACATTTGTTTTAGATTGTTTACGGTCAATTTCATTTCGATTTTAAATTGTTTGGTCTCTTTCTTATCAGTCTGACCTATTTTTGAGAGCATTTATTTTGTTTTCGTTTATTTCGAATTTTCTGTCCTTAATAAATCCTTCACTTCTTGGTCATAAATAAAGTGCAACAAGCCTGTAGTGCGTGTAGCCTAATTTACTGCACAATCATTGAAACAGCAACTAAACTCGTATGTCAGTGTGAGTGTGAGGCGCTCTTCAAATATCTGCCCAGCATAGCATAGGCTGCCATTTAGCACCATTTGGTATTTTCAATAAGGTTTATTGCCACATTAATCGTCTTGCATGAACCATCTGTTCATGCTGGACATGTGTAAAAAGAACTTAAAATCTTTCTAGTCTTTGAAAACACATCTTCCGTGTAAAATGGAATTTTAGTTCTCCTTCCTTTCGTTTTGGTCAATTTCAATAAAGTGTTCAAAAGCGTTTCCTATTCGTTACGACTGTCATCTTAAATAGAGCCTAAAGGCAAGGCCACACATTCTTTTCTATGTGTGGCCTACTTTTAGGCTGCCTATATCGTTTTTGTTTTAAAATCTCTTCAGCTCCTACTAAATCTATTGAACGCAAAGATTTTGGCTTCATTTGTGGTATCTATTTAAGCGCCTTTAAAAAATAATGTCTTCCGTTTTCTTTAAGGCTTACAACCATCCAGTCATGCACATTGTCATGACCCACATTGTGAACAATGGGCACATATGTGTTAATACTCTTTTTTTTTTGTTGCCTTAATTATTACACAATATATAAAGGAGAGTGAAAATATAGCCTAACTTAAGGCTTAGTTTCCCATTGTTATATTTCTTAATAATAAATGCCTTATAGTAGACCACAATTGTGTTGAAGGTTTACAATTTTAAGGAATAATGAAAAATAGAATAATATTAGCAAATTCCATGTCCATTACTAATCCAATGGGAACCAAAATTTAAATCACATATTGTCCTTATACAAATCACCATGCGGAAAATAATCATATGCGGCCAGTTTTCATTTTCACGGGCCATCGATTGATACCAACACATAGCAAACATTTTTCGAACCTTCACATTAATAATGTATTAAAAGAAAAAACAAAATAATATCATGCTTAACTTCGCATACAGTTTAAATTGATTTCGTACAAACGAAGGTCGTACAATAAATGTGATTATATTGGAACATCCGCAATCACCAAAGACCATATTTAAAATATCCAAGTGAGCTGACCTCCATTATCGCTATGGCCCTTGCAGAAATTTTGGAATATTGCCAGATTTAAGAATACAATATTAATGCGGAAACTGTCACTCCTCCAGGACTTTAAAAATTAGTAAAATATAGCGATTTGATTTGAACGCCCACAGATTGAATTGAGCTTAATCCAGCGTGAAGATTGCTTATTGTTATTGTTTAAAAATTTGCAGTCTCTCCAAACGACCCTCGTACACCCATGCATATTGGTTCAATAGGTACTTTCCATAACATTCCAACATGTTCCATTAATATCATACAAAAACGTGAAATTTAAATTTAAAATATCGTGATTTTGGTGAAAATCAAATAAAGGGTTATCCAACTAGGACCACATAATTCTATATTGATTTTGCTGATGCCAACTAAATTAGAATTGCGATTTTTAGATTTTCTTAAAATGCTTAGTTTTTCTGTTTTTTGACAAAGTTGTAAGACAAAAATTTTGTATAACAATTTTTTTAATAAAATAAAATAAAATGTACACTTTTGATGTATTTTGACTTTCTAAACTCAAGAATTTTAATAAAAAAAAGAATTTTAATAAAAAATGTTTATGGATAAATTAAAAAAAAAAAAATTCAAATTTCTGCCGAAGATACCTTCAATATTTATACTCTCATTATGGAAATACAGGTCCGATCACACCCGTTTATATGTTCAATTAAAGGTAATTATATTGGCTACAATTGTTGTGAATTACAATATCACATTAAAAAAAATAGGGAAAAAAAATCTAAAAAAAGTTAATATATCAAAGATCTATAGATAAATGTACAAGTTATGATATTCTTTGTAGACGCAAAAGATTTTTCGTTAAATTATGACTTTTTTAATCTTAAAAAACAGAAAAATATATAAAAATAGTTTGTTTTATTTTTATTTTTAGCTAACTTTCTGACTCAGAAAACAATGTTAATATGTCAAAGATCTATAAATAACTGTAGAAGTTATGATACTCTTTGTAGACGCAAAAGATTTTATAAATCATCTTTTTTAAAATTTTGTTTAAATATCACAAAAAGTCCCATTACAATTTAGAAAACGGAATATTTATACTTTAGTTTGTAATAGCCGGCATCTTAACGATGAAAATAAGGCAAGTTTGAAGACAATCTATGAATAAATGTAGAATTATCATTTTTCATCAAGTTTTTGATTAAATTGATTTGAGTTGTATGTACTTCGTCCATAACTTCTACATTTACCCATAGGTTGTCTTTAACTAACTTTCAGATACCAGCTATTACAAACTAAAATATTCAAATAAAAATTACAAAATTTATGATTTAAAAATCTTTTGCGTCTGCAAAGAAAGAGAATCATAACTTCTAAATTTATCCATAAATTTTTTACGTCAGAAGGTTAGCTTTTAATAAATATAACCGAACATTTTTTCTATTCATTATGATTTTTTTATGCCAGAAAAAATTGATTTCTTTGAAACAAAAATTATTTTTCCCCAAATTTTTGAAGACTGTTCCTAAATCATTGTTTGTATGTGAAAGTGTAAATCGCAATATTTGTAGTCATCATGGGCACCTTTAATTTAACATATAACCGGGAGTTATCGGACTCCAAAATGAGAGTACAAATATTTAAGGTACCTTCAGCGGAAATCCGAATTTGAGTAAAAAATTAAAATAAAATATCCATAAAAAATTTCTAATTAATTTAGAAAGAAAAATACATCGGACAATTTTATACATAGCCCTTCGGTAATATTTTTGTTGCATAGTATATTTTCTTTTTTAATTTCATATTAGCAAAAAAATACAATTATAAAATTAACAAAAATACCATAAAATTTTTAAATATTATTTTAGAGTATTTAAAATCAAAATACATCGGAAAATGTATATACATGACCCTTCGACAAAGTATTAAAAAAATACTTTATTTTCTTTCTTAATTTCATTTTAGCAAAAAAAAAAAATACAATTATAAAATTAACAAAAATACCATAAAATTTTTAAATATTATTTTAGAGTATTTAAAATCAAAATACATCGGAAAATGTATATACATGCCCCTTCGACAAAGTATTAAAAAAATAAATATTTGAAGTCTTACTAAAGCAGTAATAAATTTATAAAATTGTTATGGAAAAATATTTCAATTAATAAAATTATACAAAATTAAACATTATTTATTTATAAAAATAATAAAAAACTTTTTTCCCGAGCCACGATTCAAACCCGAGACCTTTTGGCTGCAAAGCGAACACCTTATCTCTGTGACCACATACCAAAAATTCGTTCCAACTCACATGTGAAAATGGGATATTAACATATTATCATTTTTTGGAAGTTGTTCAAAAGAACTCCCTCAAATGCTGGAAATATCCAAGTTTGTATTTTAAAATGCGACTAAGGACTAAGTACTTCACGAAATACTTCCAATTTTCATTACTGGGCATCCAGCTGAAGCTAGGATCTCAGTGCACTCTTTAACTTATTAAAATCGAACTAAACCTTGCTTGATATCGAATTAAAGTTCTTTAGCTCCTTTTTATCAACCCTTTTTAGTGTGAGTGCCTACCACTCTTACTGTGAAGCCCATATCACACACTGTGCATACAACAACCATTACCTTTCATTGGCCAGTTAGTTGAATGCAATTTAAACGGATCATGTACACATGAAATTGGATTGTTTTTCACTTTGACTGCGCGATTGTTCGCATGCCCGTGTCTGTCTGTCTGTTTATTATTTTACTTCTGGCAAGCCTGGCTTGTCCGACGGACGACAGCAGCAAAAAATGGTTATGTTTCCGTTTTTTCCCCAATTCGCAGTCGTTAAGGTAAAATATGTATGTATGTGTAACACACCACACCACACGATTACACTATCATTCATAACCCTAAAGATAATAAATTGTATACAATACAACAAAGCCATCGTCGCCCTTTAGGTGGTCATATAGTCAATGAATGGATGCGGAGCACAGTACTTGGTGACACAGTGCCATAATAAAAAAGGGTTGTAGGGAAAGTACAACATATAAATATAATATTGACTTCCGAGAAAGATTTATATGAATAGTAGAGTAGAAATTTTTCCTCCTATCTTGCCTTTCCATGATATTTAGCTCTACTTTGATAACCTCTTAATGCCAAACAAGACAACAAAATTACACACACAAATCGTCGTAAAAATTTCATCGCACTCATTATAGGCAACAGCAAGAAAACATACAACGATGATCACAAGGAAAACGTGATACCGACCACCACCGATACATACACAGAATTTAATAATAATGCCAATGGCCAGAACAGCAAGAGCAAGCAAGCATACATGACAGGACCTGTCCATAATTTTTGTTCCAAAATGTTCCTATATGAAATGCAGGTCATTGGAATGCCCTTTCACTGCCATAGTGAAACACACACATGCCATTGTATGTGTATGTGTATGTGTGCTTGTTGTCAGGACGCTTACAATTTCATTTTTGTAGATTCGCATGGATTCACAGTAAAACCCAACGAAGATCGTATGTTAAGTAGTGGGTGGCTTTTCGTAGAAACTTCTCACACTAAGTCATCGAAATTCAATATTTAATAGAAATATGTACAAAGTAAATGAATTGAATGAAGAACTATTGAAAAGTAAATATTTGCAAATTACACTAAGCAACACAAATTTTGAGGAAACACGTTCTCTGATGCATTTTGGTGCTTTGAAAAAGTATAAAATATTATAAAATTATTAATGGAAATTTTACAACTAAAAATTATTAATTGTTTTTTTAATATATTTTTTAATTAAAACACGTTTTTATGGACATGAACAATCACAAAAACAATTGCAAAAATTATTTTGTTTTATATTTTAATAGCCTAGCATCCTAAATTCAACAAATTAAGAAAAAATATAATTTTATTATTTTAATATTAAAAAATATATTAAAAAATATATTTTTTATTTTTGTTAAAAAAATGGGTTTTAGGGAAAACCAAAAAAAAACCAAAAAGTTATTTTATTTAATTTTTTTGATAGCCTAGCGTCATAAACACAACAAATTAAGAAAAAATATATTTTTTTAATTTTTTAAATATTTTTTTAAAAAGAAAAACAAATGCAGAAAATATTTAGTTCAGTTTTCAATAGCCTTGCATCCTAAAGGCTGCAAATTGAGAAAAAATATGTTAATTGTTTCTTTTTTAAAATATTTTTAATTAAAATACGTTTTTTATTGGCATGAACAATCCCAGAAACAATTGCAAAAATTATTTTGTTTTATATTTTAATAGCCTAGCATCCTAAAGTCAACACATTAAGAAAAAATATATTTTTGTTTTTTTTTTTTTTTTTTTAATATTTTTTTTTAAATCTTTGTGTTTTTGGCTTGAAAACCACAAAAAACAACTGCAAAACATATTTTATTTTATTTTATAGTAGCCTAGCATCCAAAGGCAACAAATTAACAAAAAATATATATTTTTTGAAAAAAAAAATGGTTTTTGTTGGCGTGGAAAACTCCAAAAAAAAAAAGAAATGCAAAAAGATATTTTATTTTTTTTGATAGCCTAGCGTCCTAAACAAAACAAATTAAGAAAAAATATTTTTTTTTTTAATTTTTTAAATACTTTTTAAGTAAAACATAGTTTTTTGGTGTCATGAAAAGCCCAAACAAATGAAAAACAAATGCAGAAAATATTTTGTTTTATTTTTGAATTGCCTAGCATCCTAAAGTAAAAAAATTAAGAAAAAATATATATATATTAAAAATATATATATTTTTAATATATATATATATATATATATATATATTTTTTTTTTTTTTTTTTTTTTGAAATAAATATCGTATTTTTTTGACATGGAGAACTTAAAAAATAGAAAAACAAATGCAAAATATATATATTTTGTGTTTTTTAATAGCCTAGCAGCCTAAACACAACGAATTAAAAAAATATGTATTTTTAATTTTTTTTTGAAAAAAAAGAAAAACAGAAGCAAAAAATATTGTTTTATTTTTTAATTGCATAGCATCCTAAAGACAACAAATTAAGAAAAATATATTGTATATATATTTTTTATTTTTTAATCGTTTTTTGTTGTCATGATAAACCCATAAAATAGAAACCAAACGCATCCTAAAGAAGGAAACAATGGTAATTTGAAATATATCTATCTAAATGTAAAAGTTATGACCCTCTTTATAAGAAAATTAAAAAATCATGTTTTTAAAACACGAAATTAAAGTCCTGGCTGTAGAAAATCTATGAGTCAATCAATCAAGTTAAGAAAAAAACTTCATTTAAAAACAGAAAAGTATGAAACAACATAAAAAAATAGTTACTAAGTGATTCAATAAAATCCCGATCCTATTAATTCCTAGAGATAAAACTCAAACCTAATACAGTTGCTTAGATCCAAGGGTTTGATTCATTTTGTTTGTTACTTATTTATAGCCTACTTCTAAGCTTCATCTGTTAATATAAGTTTTGTCTACTTTTAGGCATAATATTTTTTTGATTTTTATTCCCATTATCACGTCAACGTCGTATCCCTAATCATTTGACTTCGTAATACAGCCTCATATTGCCTACAATTTTACAAAAAAAACATTCCTCTTTGTTTTTTATTTAAATATTTTTTCATTTTCTTACGAATAAAACAAGTCATGATAAAACACAAAACTAATATTAGAACCATGGATCATTTTCATACTTACTTACTGCCTACTTCAAAGCTTCATCTGTGTATATATGTATTGTCTACTTTTAGGCATAAAACACAAAACTAATATAAGAACCATGGATCATTTTCATACTTACTTATTGCCTACTTCTACATCTACATCTGTGTATATATGTATTGTCTACTTTTAGGCATAATATTTTTTTCTTGCATATATTTTAATAGTTATTCCCAAACACAGTTTCCCTCATCATTTGACTTCATACCACTTCATACCACAGTCATATATTGCCAACAATTTTGATGAAATTGTTGAAATGGGATAAATTATTCTTTTTTGCGTTTTATTTTCTATTTTTACATAATTTTCGTGCCAACAAGAAAACAATTTAAAAAAATCAATTTTTTCTCTCAACTGTTCCTAAACCACAAGAAGATAATATTCAGAATCCCTTAGCTTCTTTTAAAGTATAAATGGACATGATCGGATTTACATAGCCAAAATGATGGTCAAACTATTAAAGGTACCTTCAAAGAAAATAGGATTTTTAGTAAAAAAATTTGTCCACAAAAATTGTATCGAATTTATGAATCAGTATGCCTCAAAACACTAAAAAAAATACGTTGCTAGGTCTCGGTCGCAATTTTATTTTATTTTTTCTTGCACAATGTTATTTTATCGTGAATTTTCTTCTCGAGAAGACAAAGCCATAATTTTGTCTTTTGTAATTGTACTGAAAGTTAGGCTAGCTAGGCTTAGTTTTAAAACAAAAGTATTGTCTACTTTCAGGCTCAGCTTTATTTCTCAGTATCTTTTTCAGGATGCAAATGCATTTTCAAAATTCTACGCAATTTTTCAATTAGTTTCCATTAATATTGTCTTGTAAATATTGTAAGCTTTCAGGCTCATTGTTTTCTTGAAGATTAAAATGAGTTTGGAATTCCCATCCCATCATTGCCATAGATTGTCCCACGGAGATTGTATAACTATGAACCGTTGTTTTTATACCTCACTCTTAATATCACAACAATACACCACCAGAGAGCGGGAAAGAAAGGATGTTGCTGTTATTCTTCTGCCCCACCAAAACCCATACAGTTCGGAAAACTTTTTCAATGTATCTCAACCCGAACGAAACAAACATAATCCAATGCTTATGCACATATGCATGCATATATTTTATGGAATCGTTCGTTGTTCGCTGCTCTTTGTTGTTGTTGGTGTTGCTGTTTGTCGATGGTGGTGCAACATCAGCGTAGAAGTTTTCATATCCTTCCGCTTCGTTACCATTGGCTAACCGTGGCTTCACATCCTTGCCACAGCGCTTTTTTGTTGTTACGATGTTGTTGTTTCGTTGAAATAACAAACTTATGCATGGCTGTAGCTTCAGTCCACACGTGGTGTATATGGGGTTCATAATAACGCAGCTCCAGTCATAACTTTATTGCCGACATTATTACTGTCCAGGCAGGATAGAATGAACATGCACACCTACACACACGCATACATAGTTGGACGCCTATTCAATTCATACACCAACACACACACACACAACAACGCAGATCCTGTTTACCGGCATGACGACGGTTGTGTTCATGCGTTTATGAAATCGTTGAAAAGTCGTTCAAACCTTCAACGGTTTGGAATCACGGCTTATATCATGTCGTGTGTGTGTGTGCATGTATCTCCACTATCACTTTGGCAAGTGTGTGTGTGAGCACGTATTTATGAGTATCTAAATAATTCATTTTTCTGCTGAAAGCTAAATAGCGGTAACAACGACATCACCTGGTTCTCAACAGTAGCAGCCCGAACGCATACACCTCAAAATCACGTTATGTGGATTAACGTATGATTTGTCATACGTACAGCAGCAGCAGCTTTATGGGCTGCTGATGCCGCGTGAAGCCTTAAAGTATGCAGTCGTTGGAATGCATAAAAACTATGCTCGCTTGTTTCCAGCTAGGAAATTAAGGCAGCCTGAGGAAATTGTGCAACGGCATAAATGATGAAAGAGTGCTTCTCGGTACATATGAGGTTTCTTTTGCACAGTTTGCGGAAATCTGTGAAAACTTAACAGGCACATTTTCCCGCAAAATGCAAAAATATTTTGTGGAAACATTCGCTTTTTGGCCGTTAGCACTTAAAATGGTCTACTTTTGACTTCAATAAAGGATAAGTATTTAAGAAAGTTATGAAAATGAAACTATCATATTTTAATACCAGACTTAAGTACATATAAAATGTTCATAGCTGACATTAGAACTTCAAATATTTAATATCATCTAATTTAATGTAGGGTGTTGATACCAAGCAGAGCTGTTAAGTAATGATTAGTAATCGTAATCATTAGTAATTAGATTACTTTTTTTTAAGTAGAAGTAATGATTACAATACGATTACATTCAGTTTTATACGATTAGTAATTGATTACGATTACAAGTAATCAAAAAATAATCAGGATTACTTGCGATTACTGAAAAATAATCAAAAATGAGTTCGACTACTTTAAAAGATTACTGTTGATTACTTTTGACTATTTTAGATTACTTTTGATTACTTTTGATTTTTTGTGATTACTTTTGATTCTCGCGAAATCGGTATGAGAGTCAAATAGTCTGTTTGTCAAAACTTTTGACTTTTCAATATATGTCAGTTTTGATTTTTTCTGTTCTCGTTCTTTTGCCAGCTAAAACCGAAAGGTTTTTAGCTAAAATTCCAATTTTAAGCATTGCAGTCGTTTTGGACGTATATTTTTGATAATTTATTTTATGAACAACCAGGACTTGTTTTCTTTGTTAGGTTGCCATTAGAAAATGAACACAATAGATTTTAATTTCTGGTCTATCTTGCTAGAAATACGCTATTTTAAAAAATAAAAATAAAATAAACAGACCCCTGAATAAGCTGGAAACAAGCCAGAGAAACGTTCGGTAAAAATGAAATAAATTAGTTTCATTTCAATAAAAAGTTGACCAAATTAGCCCGTACAAAATTGAAGTTAATAAAAAAACATGATTTTTTTAAATTTTCTTACAAAGAATATAGATACTTTCCAAATAAGCACAGTCTCTTCTTTTGGATTCTAGCTGTTAAAAAACGGAACAAAATATTTTTTCCGTTTTTTTCATTTTTTGGGGCCAACAAAAAATGTTTTTTTAGTCAATTTTTTGGCGAATGTTTCTAAACCACTCCCTCAGAAGTTTTGTCCAAGATTTTTAAAGACTATTTCTAGGATGATTGATTCATATTTTTTATCTTTAAGGCACAGTCGAAACTCGCATTCCCATTTCGCTCAATATCCTCAAAGATCAAATTTAAATCTAATATTTTCTTGTTATAACTTGCTTATTGCCTACTTTAAAGCTTCATCATGTCAATATATTTGTTGTCTACTTTTAGGCATAATGTTCTTTCTTTCATATCTTTTGACATATATTCCCATTTTAGTCAATATCATATCCCTCGTGATTTGAGTTCGATATACTCCGGCAGTCACGAATTGTATACAAAAAAGTTGAGGCGAACACCCTTTAAAGATTATCCAAAGACAATTTCAAACAACACAAATTGTTTTGATCCCTACATACGGTCCAACTAGGTTTTATTGTGATGTGCTGTTATTTGTTACTTTTGACTCAGAAGTCAATTTTGACTGTTGACCTCTTGTATTTAATCTCCTATATCCAACAACAATAAAGAAATAAGTAATAAATAACCAATAACTCCCAACTATTATTTTTGCTTAGTTCCACGGGTTTGATTTCATGTTGATACTTTGCCTATTTCAAAGCTTCATATGGATATGATGCATACGTTTTGTCTACTTTTAGGCATAATGTTTATCTTGCATATCGTATCACTTGTGATTTGTCTTCGTAATACAAAATTCGACAAAAAATCGAAAGAAAACATCCCACATTACTTTATATCGTAATTCAAATAAATGAAAAATAAACAGGTTTCTTCCAACTAAATTATCACTCAAAATATTATAGAAAATTATCTTCAAAGATTATTTTAAATCCGCGACTTATTGCCTACTTTAAAGCTTTTATATTGCCTACTTCTAGGTATAATATTTCATAGTTTGTGTTCCTTAAAATTTATTCCAGTTATAAACAACATCGTGAGGTATAAGCGATTTGATTTCATAATACTAAGGCAGTCTCAAAGTTTATATTATATTATCTCTCTCTAGATTCGAATAGATCTGACTAATTACTCTAAAATGTCTTTATTTTTGCCTACTTCTCAGCGTCATGTCTTGTCATCTTTATTGCCTACTTTAAGGCAATCTACTGCTTCATTTATGGTTTGTGTTATTCATTGATTAAATCGGGGTAACTACCCGTACAAATTATGCCATACAGACTTGTTATCAATTTGTTGGAAAAAATCAATAAAAACCTGGCAGACACCATCATTCCACCGATGGAGTTGTAATTGGATTTTCTAGATATTCATATATACAAAACTTTAGTTTTTCCCCAACGTCATACAAGTCAATTTTGTAACAACAAATTAACTCTCTGTGTCCTGGGTCGTCATCCTTTTCTTCTTCCTTGGGGGGTTACAAAGAAGTGCGGTGGTGCACATGGTTTTCGAAGTAGTAGGAATTTCGATGTTAATATCTCCCATGCCTCATATGTTCCAAATTTATTCGTAATATAACTTTAGATTTACCCTATCATGTGGCGTTTTTCAGTATGATAATAGATATGTGGAAACATCATGTTTTTAGCCTTTTCAATGCATAGAATTCTTCACAACTGTTTAATAAATATCATTGTTTAAAAAATACAAAAGAGGCCAAATTCATAAATTTCAAGCTGTAGGTGTGGAAATTTTCAGCAACATACCTCTAATTTGGTTACTGTTTTCCCCAAGATGTCAGTCTGGCTGTGGCAGCAGTTCTATAATTGTAATATAACATCACTGTCTACGTTTGCGTCACTTATAATTTTGAATTATCATCTTTTTTGTTGTCTACATCCAGACGGATAATGTTCCTTTTTTGGTTCTGGGAATACCCATATGAGTCCCTAATTGAATTACAAATTGATTTTGACAACCGTTGTTATATTTCAAAAATAGGATGCTAATAACGTATATGAGTTAACTGAACTGCTCGAGTTTCAAAGTAGAAGCGTCATATCAATTTTCATATATGTTGACAATTTAATTGGATATTTAAAAGCATTTTAATGGCTGTTCGAAATTGGCAGCAGTCACATGCTGACTTGATTTATGTTCACATTTGTTGCGTACTTTTAGGCTCCCATTACTATTGCCTTGTTTGAGTGCGTATTTCCAAGGGGAAATATATTAAATGTTACTTAAATCAATTTGCATAAACATTTTCAATTTAAAAATGTTGAAAATTTCGTTTTAAAAAATTAAGAAGATTGGAAAATTGTTATTGTGTTATAGAATTTTGCCATTAGCCATTTTCGTTTATTTCATATTTTGGCAATATTGCCTACATATAGGCTACCCATTTTAGCCTTATCTTTTGACTATTTGTTGCCTACTTTAAGGCAACAATTTATTAACTATTGTATTTGTGCAGAAATTTGCCCACATTAAGTTTGCTAAACATTTTATTTATTGCATATCGAATTAGTTCAAGTTGAACTTTTGTTGGCATCTGTCGTTTGGCCTTACACAGGCTAGGCATTAAAATATTGTATATTTTATTGCTTGCCAAACAAAACTTTAACAAACTCATTGCGTGTTACTGATGCGCAACGTGAAATTGGTGTTTCGACATCCTCTTCGGGAATATATAATTTTAAATGGACATACTAATACTAGACTGTGGTAGAGCGTACATAGAAGTTTACTTCTCTTACATGACAATTTATTATACCAGTGCCAAATAAATATTCATAGCAACTACTAAATGACCTTTGAGTTTGTGTAGAATAATTTAAAACATTTGCACCATTTTCAATTGGTCAATATCAATGTATATTTTCTCAATTTCAAAATGCATTTTCAATTTACATATTCCTAATTTCAATTTGTATTTTCTCCATGTTAATTTCAATTTGTATTTTTTCAATTTTAATTTTTCAATTTCAATTTGTATTCTCTCAATTTCAAAATACATTTCTCATTTTCAACTTACATATTCTCAATTTCCATTTTTATTTCGAAATTTCAATTTTTATTTTCTCCATCTCAATTTCAATTTGTATTTTCTCAATTTCAAAATACATTTCTCATTTTCAATTTACATATTCTTAATTTCAAATTTTATTTCTGAATTTCAATTTGCATTTTCTTAGTCTCAATTTTAATTTCTCAATTTCAATTTGTATTTTCTCAATTTAAAAATACATTTCTTATTTTCATATTTCAATTTTTATTTTCTCCATCTCAATTTCAATTTGTATTTTTTCAATTTTAATTTTTCAATTTCAATTTGTATTTTCTCAATTTCAAAATACATTTCTCATTTTCAACTTACATATTCTCAATTTCCAATTTTTATTTTCTCCATCTCAATTTTAATTTGTATTTTCTCAATTTCAAAATACATTTCTTATTTTCATATTTCAATTTTCATTTTCTCCATCTCAATTTCAATTTGTATTTTCTCAATTTTAATTTTTCAATTTTAAATTGTATTTAAAATACAAAATACATTTCTCATTTTCAATTTACATATTCTTAATTTCAAATTTTATTTCTGAATTTCAATTTGTATTTTCTCCATCTCAATTTCAATTTGTATTTTCTTAGTTTCAATTTCTCAATTTCAATTTGTATTTTCTCAATTTCAACTTGTATTTTTCTCCATTTCAGTTGAAAATGGTGTAGAGCATTTTAAATGTCTCCTAAAGAACCTCTTTCTCGAATATTTGCTTTAGTAATAGAAATATATTAATTCTTAAAAATTTCAAAAAAAAAAACAATATCCCTGGATAGTATGGAACACTTTTGTTGTGCAACATATTTCGCCATTTCAAAATATGCCCCACCCTAAACGCCTTACCTTAGCTCCATCTCAAAATATTTATAAAAGCCAGGTGGGAAAGCCTCCTTCCAATCACCAGTTTTTTTTGTTTTCTTTTTTGAATTTCAATTTCACACGACAACTGCAAATTGTTTGCATATTTTTAGGCCGAGACTAACACCAAAGAAATGTTTGATTATCATCAACAACAACAGCAATAACAACAAAAACAAAGCGTTGAATAATAATTGCCTCTCTCGCTTTGAAATAGAAACGCAAAGCCAGCACTTGTGAGCATACACACAACACGGCAATACGAAACCATGTGGCTGCAAACCCACCATATCTGAAGCCTACTTATAGGCTTTGCAATTCACAATTTGTTGCGCAGGCATAACACAAAAGTTATTGATGATACGCTCTAATGATGATGATGATGATGGCGCGGAATTCTTGTTTTGGGTCAGTGCACAAGGCACGCCAAAAAGCGAAAAGGCTCTTGGGGAGATTTGCGAAATGGTGGAAATTACGTGACGTGTAACTATTTTTGCCAAGACTGATATCTTCGCATCCTTCGGCACAAATCATAGACAGATATGATGTAATATTATAGCATTGTTAACGTGCAGTTCACTTCGCATGCCTCCTCGCTCGCTCGCTTCCATCCAGCCGGTACAAATGTTATTAACGATTTGTTTTATCATTCGGCGGAAATGAAAATGGAGCAGCATTTCATGAGCCTGCGGGGGGGTGTGCTATGATATTGGAAAATGTCAATAAATGAATTACATTTGTTGGCCCAACTCAGTGTAAATTTGAAACGACGACTAATGTTGGTAATTTGCTACACATCATTAATCACTGCAACATTTCATTTCGAATTCATTTCGAATTCTATTCTATTCTGTTCAAATGGTGTCATATTAAAAATACATTTTTCCAGGAAACGAGAAATGTTCACAGAGTTATAAGGGATGGAGGTGGAGTGGGGCGGAGTGTGCAACATTTTGACACGTTTAGCGGAAAATGGAAATTCTGTTAAATTGATAATGAAGTACACGATGACTTTTTCATTTCACGTTTGCCTCTGACAAATGTAAATCACTAGCGGTAGATAATTTTACATTGTTTTAAGTGGAGTTAGATTTGTTAACACAAAATCAATTAGTGCATACTTTGGGGAGGGCGGAGGCGTGCGTTCAAATGATTACACGTGTGCAGCACACTTTTGGGTTTAATTGTAATTCCGACTAGGCGAGAGTAATTTGTAGGCACAGTTGACGATTACATTTTAAATTTATTTATTAAATGTGGAAATTACGAAAAATTTCAGGAAACTGAATATATATATTTTTTTGATTTTTCCAAGATCGTTTGAACTACACAAGCAAAGACTTAAATTCACCCAAAAGATACCTTTTAGGGTACACTTTAATTAATAAATTCTTATATTTTTTGGAAACACAATTAGCTCCATTTGACTAATAGATAAATGATCTTTGTCTTGTTAAAATGTCTTCTTGTTACGACTGTAATTTTGTTGGCAAAGATTTTAAATTTATTTACTAAATATATGAATAACGCAAATTTTCAGGAAACTGTATTTATTTATTTGGGTTTTCCCAAGATGGTTTGAAACTCACTCAAAAAAACATTTTGGGAGTATTTTGAAGAATGTTCGTAAGATTTTGATATTCTTAGTTTATAATCTATAGATAAAGTATTTTTGTCTTCTAAAAATATCTTCATTTTTATTTAAAAATAATTTCCAAATCACTTTTTTCCCCAAAATTAAAATCGGTCAATATTATATTTTTTTAAATTGACACAATGCCAATTGACAATGTTGCTATAAACGCCTCCTTCAATTTTCGAATTTCTAAGCATATGCTTTATTGCCCGTTTTTAGCCCACATGAAATGGTTATGCGTAATAGCCCGTTATATGTTGTCCACTTCTAGGCTTAGTGTGTGCCCATAGCCATTGCATATGCGAAGGCATAGTTTCATTGTGCCTGCCCATACGATTAGCTACCATTTGCCTTCAAAAAATATCTTCATTTCACGGCCTTTTATTTAAAAATAAATATTTAAAAAATTGACTTCTTTTTGTCCCTAAATTAAAATTTTCGTCTGTCAATATTATATTTTTAAATTGACCCAATGTCAAAATGTTCCTATAAAGGTCATCTTCAATTTTCAAATTGTTACACATTCCTAAACATATGCAATTGATAGCTTTATTGTCCGCTTTTAGCCCACTTGCATGGTTATGAGCAATAGCCCCTTAAATGCTGCCTACTTCTAGGCTTAGTGTGAACCCACAGCCATTGCCTATGCGAAGGCATAATTTCATTGTGCCTGCAACAATTTGTCATACGCTGCAATTGCATTGAAACTGGCACTTGGCGTGCCTTGTGTTGTGGACATTTGTGCAAAAATGCATAAATATGATTCACCGAGGCATTTATAGATTCGAAATGTAGTCTAGGACTTTATTGAAATTGACTGCCGTATATGGCCCACTTAAAGGTTAACGCAAATTCTTATTGGACATTCCTATTTTTAATTTCCCACTAATTTTGTGTACGAAGGTCCATATTGCACTTGAACCAGAAGTTATACGTCTGAAACTATAGGTGGAATGGAGTTTATCTACATTTTTAATTTTTCATTTTCTCATCATGTTGCCTCTTAGAAGCACTGCAAATTTCCAATGGATGCAATTTTTCCAAAATTATTTTAAATACTCATTCGCACCCTATGATACCAAAATAAGTTCCAAATTAAAGAAGATAATATGTGCTAAAAATACTTCAAATTGCTAGCTTCTATTTGTATTAGTTGAGCATTAACAACCATTTCATAATTTCCTTTTAAATAGTAAAATATGAATAAACTAGGGGATAAAATTGAAATGGTTGAATTAATACAGATAAAAGCATGCTATTTCAAGTATTTATAACCGATATTCTCCTCTTTAAGTTTACACTAATACCGTCCTCATGGGGTGCAAATATATTAAAATAATTAATATTTTTTAAAATAAAATAAAATAATATTTAAAATAATTAAGGAATAGTGTTATCCTTTAGCACTTCCGTGAAAAGGCAACAGGATGAGGAAATGAAAAACTAAAAACGCTAATTAACTCAATTTTGCATACAATTTTATACGTATGTCATTCGGTTTAAGTGTAACTTTAAAAATTGTCGTAACGTTTTAGAATTACCAAAAGCTAAAAGCGAAATTTAATAAATATTTTCTTGTTTAAATAACCAAAATGGTTACTGATATTTTATTTATATATATTATACCTTTCTTTTGTTGTTTGACTTACAGTGAAATTCGACATAGGATATTTTTTCCATTCACATCACCTCGCTAAAATTCAGTTTTATGAGAGATTTGAGCATCAATTCGGAAATAGTACAAAATTAGCCTTAAAAAGTTTTGGCTAATTTCTGGCATTTAGGTTTAGTATTGAGTTTTGCTGTATTCCGAAACTTCTAGTAAAATTTTATGGCAAATATTTTTGTAGAACATTTCGACCCCTTAAACCCCTGTTTTAAGGGTATTATTTACCATTTTTCACAAATAGGACCCAAAAGGCCCCTACATTGAGGAGCTAGAGGGTTAAAATGTCCACAAAAATGTTCAATGTAAGGTTTTAAGTAATATGGTTGAACACATTCTATGCTTAAAATGTAAGGATCACTACCTAAAATTTAATTTTGTGGGAGAGTTTAACACCAATTCGAAAAAACTACGAAATTAACCCCAAAAATGAATTTCAAGTTTTGACTTATTTCTTGAATTTTGAGTTTTGTTGTATTCGGAGACTTTTAGTAGAATTTCATCCCAAACATTTTTGTAGAACATTTCGATCCGTTAAACCCCAGTTTTAGGTATGTTTTTTACTCCTTTGCACAAAAAGGACCAACAAGACCCCTTTGATGAGTAGCTAGAGCGTTAAAATGTTCCACAAAAATATTCCTCGTAGTGTTGTAAGTAATATTGCTGAACATATCCTTTACGTAAAATCTAAGGATCACAAGGTTTACTAGGCCGTTACATCATAAGAATGTGCAAAAGGGGGAAAAATTGACGACAGCCTCTAAAATGAGCCAATAGACCCCTATTTTGAAGAGATAAAGGGTTAAAATGTTCCACAAAAATGTCCCCGTTAGGTTTTAAATAATATTGTTGAACACATCCTATACATAAAATGTAAGGATCACAAGGTTTTCTAAGCCCATTGATCACAAGGTTTTCCAAAAGGGGAAATATTGACCACCACCCTCTAAAATGACAACCATACGAAAAAACGATAGACGTATATTCTTCTTTACCCCCTCCAACAGACTCCATTGTTATTTTTTTAAGTTCCACAAAAAAAAACGAAAAATTAAATGCAATTTATAAATTTATATAATTTTGTAAGAAAATTGAAATTAAATCTGTTTTTTTCTGTGTGAATAATTGTACTCTCTCATAGTACAATTTAAATATTGAATCCATTTAAAATCTGATGAATGATATTTCCATCATGTTCTCGTATTGCAGATACATTTTATTTATAATTCATTATTATACTTTTCCAAAAAGATCGATTGAATAAAATAAAACTCGTTTTTTAAAGAACAACTATTTCTTTTCTTAAATTGTTTTACCTCTCATTAACTGTCCTAAAAGTATGCTTTGATTGAATTGTTTATGTACAGCCTGTGTATAAGCCATAAACTTGACACATATCCTAAAAATAGGCAACATATATTTTTCTTTCAATCTTTCTTTAGTATTTTTAATACCAAATGCATAATTTAATTTCTGAGGAGCCAAATAAATCATTTTGAAAAGTTTGCTCCTTAATATCCCTCTAGATAAAGGACAAAACGCAATGAATTATTTGTGACACCCCAGTTATCATATCCAGTTTTTCCCATTACTCAAAGCAAAGATACAAACATTCTCCATTTCATTCTGCAGGATGGCAACAGATATCTGACATGTTTAAAGCCAATCCACCATCGATATTATTTCGTTACCTTTTGAGTTTTTTATCCTTTTCCTCAACCCATTAACCCTCAATCGAGACCTTAAATCGTTTCAAGTGATAGTATTGAGATACTGGAATTTATTATTATTTTACGACTTCAAAATAGACATTAGAAAAAAATCCAAAATTCATTTTATTATTATTATTTTGTTTATTTGCGGAAAAAACGAATTGACAAATCATTGTTATTAAGTTTTACTAAATTTATCGGAATCGATATGAAATTCAAGCTCATGTCTGGTTTGGTGTTTTCTCTCTACTCTTGTCATTTCTATGCAAAAGGCAATTTATAATTTATGGCCACAATGTTATGACTTATGGCTACACATGCGGGTGATTTTTGCGCACAAGGGTGTGATACCAGAAGACATCAAATATGGTCAACATTTTAGCTTTATGAAATATGCATGCATTCTCATGAAATCCATACACATTCACAATTGTTGTGGCGCTGTGACAGGGTCCAGAGAGCGAGAGTAGAGATTTATATTTGATAAAAAAGCGACGAAAAAATTCAAAATGAAACGAAATGTGTCCAAAAAGTAGTGGGGAGTTTTTTTCGTTTGTATTCTTCGCCATTTCACGTAAATTGTTTCGGACAATTTGTAGCACAATTGTATTTTAGTCTGAATGGAATTTAATTTAAACATTTGCAATTTCATTTCACTCTATTCTCTATTTTAGAGAATGTGAATGTCGACATGTTCAAATTAAATTTGTCTACAATTTCGAATTCGTGGATTTAACGGGGGTCAGAAATTGCTCTCTCTATCTTTCATACTGACAAAAATGATGATGATGAGAGGGAACAAGGTATCACACCTTGTGCTACAGTGCGACATGAGTTTACCTCTTAAAGCGATATTTCCCAGAAATTCTTTCCAGCAAAATATTGGCACATATTTTTCATTAGAAATTGTTTTCCATTTATTAATTGTCCTAAAAGTATGCTTTGAATAAAATGCTTAGTTGAAGCCTGGACATATGCCATAAAATTGGCACATATCCTAAAAATAGGCAACATGCTTTTTTTCTTAATTCTTTCTTTAGATTCTTTAAACCTAAATGCATAACCTACCGTTTTCCATTTTGATATTAAAGTATGCAAAGTGAATATTTTCCCTTACCTGATTAAACTCATTTTGAATTTATGGCCAGCGCAATTTGTCCCCACTGTAATTTACTCACATATAATTGGCCAAAACCAACAAATCAAAAGAAAATCATCATCAGCCAAACTAAGTCGCATTTAGTTGTGTGTGTTTTTTTTCCTTGTCTTGTCCCCTTTTTAGTAGATTCTAATACAATATGTTGCGTTCGTGCAGAAATTTCCATTTTTATTTTTATTTCATAAACGTTGTTATCATTTTTCTTATTTTGTAGGGGAGGCATTTTATTTGTCGACCTCCCCCGCCACACTCACAGAATAAAAGTTTCACTGATTGCCTGTCCGTCCGTCCGTCCAACCCAGCCGTCCTGATATTTTAACCATATTTGCTACATCAAATCAAATGCGTATAGACAGTGGATGCTGATGTTGTTGTTGCTGCTAATGTCATGGCTACAGCTGTGGTTGTTGTTGCTACTCATTACCCGCAATTCGCTGTCAAAACATACACCGAGAATATCGTCAACAACATTACAATTTTTGGACGTGACTGAAATTTGTAATGCCGTTAAAGGAGAGCAAATTGGCCATCTCCATGAATGGAGCAAGGCAATGTGGGATGGCGGTGGAGGCCAAACTAAAATGATGCATGGCTTTGTTTTATGTGGAGGACATGTTTGCTTAGTGGGTTGGGGGGAGCAAACAACAGGAAAGTGTTAACAAATGTAACACAATTTTCGATGTGAAAATTTCCTTTTCAAAACAGACCTAATGAAAAGCATAAGGCATGAAGTTTTGCAAATTTCCATAGCTTTAAAGGATTTCGAATTTTTTAAATAAGTGATTTTTTGTGATATATGGGTTCACAATGATTAATAGTCCTGAAATATACCCTACATAAAATGGTTAGATGAAAACCTATTCAAATGCTATACATTTATTTTAAGTTAAGCGTAGCAATAGGCAATACATATTTGGGAATATTTAAATTTTCTAACATCCCCCTAAATGTAGACTTTAATTTGTTCGTGGTTATATTTTTGTTGAGTCAAATAAATTGCTCTCATTTAGTTTTGAGCTAAGAAAAATATGAAACGGTGCTGGAGTTGACTTTAAATGGGAATGATGAGATGATTTCCCTTTAAAGCAATTTTTCTTGGTTAGCAATGATTTATAGTCGTGAAAGCAAACATTAGTTCATAAAATATGTGCATATCTATTTATTTTCACAGAAATCCCAAAAGTAGGCAACAAATTTAAATTTGTTACCTTTTATTTGCTGTAAGGAGGAAAGGTTGTTTTAATTTAAATATATTTGCGTGGACAGTGCCAGGTTTAGTTTAGCAGCCTTTGCAAGAAATTGTGCTTCCATTGTAGAACGTAAATATATTTAAATTAATTATTTTAAAAAGGAAGGACGACCATATTTAATTTTCAAAAAAATTAAAGGGTTCCAATTGACATTCTAGTCTATTTCTATAGAAAAATAAATACATATAAATAAAATTGTTTAAAAAAGGTTGGAATTCTGTCGAATCCTTTGCACACATGAAAAACTTCGCTGTATTATGGAAAATGAGTTCAAACATAAATGCCCGTTTAAAACGCAAAGTAATATTTATAGCAGGTCAATTTTTTTATTACTGAAAGGAAAGTTTGTTTTAATGTAAATATATTTTCTTGTACAACGTCAGGTTTAGTTTGGTAGCCTTTGCAAGAAATTGACGATATTTATTTTTCGAAAAATTTATTTAAGTTGAAAATTAAAATTTAAAAATTTTGGAATTCTATCGAAACTTTTGCACACATGACAAACTTCGATGCATTATGAATGAAGAGTTAAAAAATTCAAATATTTTCTATTTTTCCCGATTTTCTAGATCAATTCGTATACACGCTTAAAGAGCAAATAAATATTTATATGTGACCTACCTCGGCTACAAAAAAAGACTACATCATAATGTGTAATAGTGTAATAATTTATAGAAGTCGTTCAGCGAACTTATAACGAGATCCAGTTAATATGCATCTACTCTATTTCTACAGAAAAATTAATAAATATAAATAATATTAATTCTATTTCCAAAAAACTTTGCACACCCGACAAACTTCGATATATTATAAAAAAAAAGGTTAAAAATGCAGTACCTGTATATTCCAGATTTTCTAGATCATTTCGTAAAAGAACAAAATTTAATTTTCGAAAAATTTTGAGCTCTTCTCTATTTCTCCAGAAAAAAATAATAAATACAGCTAAAATTAATTCAAATATGTTGGAACTCTGTCGAAAACTTTGCACACATGATAAACTGCGATGTATTATGAAACATGTGTTAAAAATCAATTACAGGTAAAGGGTGATTTTTTAAGAGCTTGATAACTTTTTTTAAAAAAAAACGCATAAAATTTGCAAAATCTCATCGGTTCTTTATTTGAAACGTTAGATTGGTCCATGACATTTACTTTTTGAAGATAATTTCATTTAAATGTTGACCGCGGCTGCGTCTTAGGTGGTCCATTCGGAAAGTCCAATTTTGGGCAACTTTTTCGAGCATTTCGGCCGGAATAGCCCGAATTTCTTCGGAAATGTTGTCTTCCAAAGCTGGAATAGTTGCTGGCTTATTTCTGTAGACTTTAGACTTGACGTAGCCCCACAAAAAATAGTCTAAAGGCGTCAAATCGCATGATCTTGGTGGCCAACTTACCGGTCCATTTCTTGAGATGAATTGTTCTCCGAAGTTTTCCCTCAAAATGGCCATAGAATCGCGAGCTGTGTGGCATGTAGCGCCATCTTGTTGAAACCACATGTCAACCAAGTTCAGTTCTTCCATTTTTGGCAACAAAAAGTTTGTTAGCATCGAACGATAGCGATCGCCATTCACCGTAACGTTGCGTCCAACAGCATCTTTGAAAAAATACGGTCCAATGATTCCACCAGCGTACAAACCACACCAAACAGTGCATTTTTCGGGATGCATGGGCAGTTCTTGAACGGCTTCTGGTTGCTCTTCACTCCAAATGCGGCAATTTTGTTTATTTACGTAGCCATTCAACCAGAAATGAGCCTCATCGCTGAACAAAATTTGTCGATAAAAAAGCGGATTTTCTGCCAACTTTTCTAGGGCCCATTCACTGAAAATTCGACGTTGTGGCAGATCGTTTGGCTTCACTTCTTGCACGAGCTGTATTTTATACGGTTTTACACCAAGATCTTTGCGTAAAATCTTCCATGTGGTCGAATAACACAAACCCAATTGCTGCGAACGGCGACGAATCGACATTTCACGGTCTTCAGCAACACTCTCAGAAACAGACGCAATATTCTCTTCTGTACGCACTGTACGCATTCGTGTGGTTGGTTTAATGTCCAATAAAGTAAACTGAGTGCGAAACTTGGTCACAATCGCATTAATTGTTTGCTCACTTGGTCGATTATGTAGACCATAAATCGGACGTAAAGCGCGAAACACATTTCGAACCGAACACTGATTTTGGTAATAAAATTCAATGATTTGCAAGCGTTGCTCGTTAGTAAGTCTATTCATGATGAAATGTCAAAGCATACTGAGCATCTTTCTCTTTGACACCATGTCTGAAATCCCACGTGATCTGTCAAATACTAAATTAAAAATCACTCTTTATATTCCAAATTTTCTAGATCAATTCGTATACTCATTTAAAGTGCAAATTAATATTTACGTATTTAATATTTATTATTTTTAAGGTGAGTCGCCAGTTAAACATGAATACAAATTTATTTCTTATGTTATAAATATTATTTTCCATTTTAAACGGGCATACGAATCGATCTAGGAAATCTGTCAATCTCGGATTTTTTATTATGTGTCCCTCTTTCGAAATAAAAAGGACTAATGTGTGCGCCGTAAAAAGTGGAATTTTTGATGACTCTGCCTTTGTCACTGATTTTTCCAAATCACTCTATATATCATTATTTTATATGACCTACCGTGGGTAGTATGAATACAAAATTTTCACATGTTTAAAAATTATTTTGCGTTTTAAACGGGTATACGAATTGATCTATAAAATCTGTCAGTCACAAATATTTTATTATGTGTCCATCTTTCGAAATAAATAGGACTCGCTAATGTGTGCGCCGTAAAAAGTGGATTTTTTGATGACTCTTTGTTATGTTCACTGCCTTTATTTGTCACTGAATATTTTTCCAAATCACTCTATTTACGTTCATTTATTCTCCTTTTCTAAATATAGAATTTTTTGTGTTCTATTCTACGTTTTATTTCATTGTCCTTTTGCTAAAAAAAAACAAAAACAAAACAAACGGTCACATCCTGTTATCTACATATACCAAGAAGATAAAACAAAAAATCGCCACAGTCACCAACAAATCCGCACAAAACAACATACAAAAAACATTTTATGTGATTTATATGCAAAACAACACATGTTTTGGGCTACATATTTTGCAACATTTCGTTCGGATTTGTTTTAGAGATTTTGCTTTGCCGCTGTTGTTGCTGTTCCAACGAATGTGGACTTTGGCCAATGTGATGGTATGCAAAACGGGTGTTGTCCCTTTAATCGGATAAACTACAAATGACCATAAATTATTTTAATATTAGGTATGTGGATGTAGATAGAATATACTTCAATCCAAAACAGAAAAAAGGACATCACCAGGACCATCATCAGCACCTACAAATTGTGCTGTTTTTTCGTGCAGCCTCCTGCTAAATTTATGCTCTATTTATTATGTTGTTCTTTTTTTTGATAAAGCACATAAAAGGTTTTCAAAAACTAAATATAACTTAATTGTCTATGGCTGTTTTGCTGGTAGATTAGTTGTGTACAACTGTATTTGCATTTACATACCGTTACCCTAATATACCGAAATCTAACTCATATTTTTTGCAAATCGAGATTTTTGGTTATTTTAACAAAACACAACAAATTCGGTCATAATTATTAGAAAAATCGATTTCTCAAAAATTATGAGTTAGGTCTTTCTTATATTAGGGTAACGACACATATGTATATTTTTGTTGGAATCCCCCTTTGTTTGTTTTTACACAGATGAATCTCTTTTCCATTGAAATCTTCTTCATATGCTTTTATAGGATTTTCACACTTTTTGGATGCCTCCACTCACTCACATTTTAATTTTATGCAAACCCCTGAAAATCCTTCAATTAATTTACTCCCATTTAACCTGTGCCAAGTCAGCAGAATCCTCTCAACGCTTATCATGAAAAAATCATGGCATGTCTTCAGGCTTTGAGCTTTAGTCGAAATCCATTGCCTACCGTAAGGCTGTTTATAGCCCATTAGCTTAGCGCATCTAGACAAATTGGATTTTATTCGCATTTTCCACACAAAACAAAACAAACGCTGAACGAAACAGATATGTAACACCAAATTCACATATATTCGAAGGCAAGATGGCCTAAGGTTGAAGGCCAATAAAATGAGAAACGCAACTTCTTGCTCTTGGTCGCTCACGAATTGTTGTACGTGTTGCTAACTATGCAAAGTAAATTTAAATTAATATTGAAATCTTTCGACTCTGAGGACAGCAACACAGGAATTTAATCTAATTTTTCACATATATCAAAACATACTTTTAGGATGTATCTCTCTAGCTATCTGCTCAACAGCATTATTTTCTCTCCCCCCTGCTTCATCTGACTTCCAAAGAGAAAAAAAAACACACACACAGCAATAATGCTTCTCTGAAATTCTTGAGTTTCCTATAACAATATTTCTTAATTTATCTATCGCTTTGTCGTTGTAATCATATTTTATGTCTTACATACTGTCTCTAAACTTCTGATGCCATTAATATTTAAAACAATTTTCTTTCTATATGGAAATTTCCATATTCGTAGAAGTGGTGTATGAGGGGGGCCAGGAGGAAGGGTGGGAGCAGTATGTATGCATGTTTCGTTTTTATTTATTTATTTAAGTGGATTTCCTTAACAACATCATGTATCATCTTGTAGAAAATTTTTCCCGAGTTTGTGACAAAATACGGCGCATATGTTGTGACAAGGACAAACAATGTTTCAGGCAAGTTAGTGTCAGAAAGTCTGGAGGAAGGTGTGAGAATGAGTGGAAATGTCTCCCCATGTCCCGGGGAGAGGACTAAAAGACTGAATAAAAAAATTTTAGGAAAGACAAGATTACATAGACCGACAACAACTTCGATTGGAACGAATTTCAGGCCACCTCATACAGTCTTCTGATCCAAGAAATATGTCATCCGATAAAGTCTTCCTAAAATTCTAGAATATTGTTTGTGGTTTATTAAATTTTCCCCCAAAGTCCTGTCTTATGATTTCGCATCGCACCTCTTTACAAATTTACATTCACCTGACTCCTCATACTTCTCAAATCCTTTAATGGCCCATGGTAGCGCTCACTCACATAATGTGCAGCCGAACACATAAAGCACATAAACGTGGCATGCAATAAATGATGTGATGATGACGCTAAGGACATGAAGCAGCATAATACGGGTAAAATGCTAACACGTATGAATACAAAATGCATGCGAGAACATATTTTACGCATACATACGTATGCAAGTAGGTGTTAAAAACTATGTAGTTATAACACCAACAAACGAAGCACAGTGGTTAGAAAACGTAATAATACTAGAAAGCAGTGTCAGGCATCCACTTGGCATGCGCCACAAACTGTTTCGGGCTTTTTACACGTGCACAGCTCGTGTTGACGGCAAAAATGACAGCAGAGAGTAAAAGAGAGAATAAAAAAAACTATAAAGCAATGTCAGGCGTCCACTTGGCATGCGCCACAAACTGTTTCGGGCTTTTCACACGTACACAGCTCGTATTGTCGCAAAAAACAGCACATCAGAGAGTAAAAGAGAGAATAAAACAAACTAGAAAGCAGTGTCAGTGGTCCACTTGACTTGCGCCACAAACTACTTCAGACTTTTTACACGTACATAGCTCGTATTGCCGCCAAAAAATCAAAGCAGAGAGTACAAGAGAGAATAAAATATACTAGAAAGCAGTGTCAGGCGTCCACTTGGCTCGCGCCACGAACTGTTTCGGCCTTTTTACACGTGCACAGCTCGTATAGTCGCAAAAAACAGCACAGCAGAGAGTAAAAGAGAGAATAAAACAAACTAGAAAGCAGTGTCAGGCATCCACTTGGCATGCGCCACAAACTACTTCAGACTTTTTCAACGTACACAGCTCGTATTGCCGCCAAAAATCAAAGCAGAGAGTACAAGAGAGAATAAAATATACTAGAAAGCAGTGTCAGGCATCCACTTGGCATGCGCCACAAACTGTTTCGGGCTTTTTGCACGTACACAGCTCTTGTTGCCGCAAAAAATCACATCAGAGAGTAAGAGAACGACATAACCTATCCACAAAACCTTTTTAATATTGAAGTTCGCTTTGGCCATTCTGCTTCTCATAAATGGGGATAACTCATCAGTGGAGCTTCTGCTCAGAGTGCTTGTGTTGCCAGTTTACTTATGCATTGAATATACACTCGAAAACCTCACCAAAAGGTGTTTTGAAGAGTGTTTTTTATCATCCTTAAAAATTTTTAGTTGAAAGTGGCCTCTGAGAAATTCGCTTCCGTCAATCGGCAACTCAAAAATTTTGCTCTCTGTTTAATGTACTTTTGAAAATAAATTTCCGGAGTATTAACCCGAAACCCCTTTGCACAACCTTCTTTCATTTCATTCGAATCTCTGCACTAATTTAAAAGATACATATATCTATATATGTTAGTACTGCCATAGATTTTAAGCTTGGAGCCACAGTGCGAAGGACCAAAGTTAAAGATGCCGCAAAAAGGCACAACATTTGTCAGCGATTCGAAAGAGATACGTGCGAAATATCTCCCTCAACAAAGGCTTACAGGCATTAAAATGCATGCCTTTGAGGCAAATATGAAAGCAAATGGATCTAACTAACATTTCAAAAAAACATTAAAAAAAAAAAACAAAATACAAAAAGACCTAACTCATATTTTCTTGCAAATCGAGATTTTAATAAACTACGACTATCTCAGTCATATTGAACAAAAAAAAAACGATTTCTCAAAAATTATGATTTAGGTCTTTTTTATATTAGGGTAACGATATGCCTTTACACATTCTCCGATGAGTTAGTATTTTAAAATAGTTTGGCAAATAAAAACGAAATAAATATATAATTTTGGATAGCGAAAAACTACTGAATATTTATCAGTTAGGTCAATTTGCATTTTATGCAATTGTATTTAAAAATGCATGTGAGTCAATAACAGGATCAGCGACTGGGGGAGAGGTAGCTACAAGAAACAGAAAAATGGGTTTCCAAGGGAAACAACTACACTTTGGATTATGTCTGTGGGGTTTGGCGTGAAATTGTGTCAAACTTGCAATAAACACTTGAATATTATACAGAGTTGCTCAAACCGAAGAAGGAGTTCGTATCAAACGTATAAACATATAGATGAACATAGTACATATGTAGGGTAAATACGACGGGCTAGTGTTTCATATTTTGTGCGTTCTCGTACAACTTAATAACATTGGAGGACACCACTCAAGGATATGAAGAAAATCGTTCGTTTCGTTCGTTTATATCTTAATGAAAGAATTTTCCCCCCTATTCGTTTCTTTCGAAAAGAATGTTAAACATGCATTGTGTCACAGAAAACACGAGTGTATGGAAATGTATACATGTTTATACCGGAAGTTAAAAGGAACATCTTGAATGCTTCGAAATTGTATGTGAATGTATACAGTGACAAGACAAGAAACAAGCACAACGAGGGCGCCTGAAAGGAAATCTTAAGAAAAGTAGCAGAGCGTTCCATGTTTGCCTTATTGTGTTCAGAGAAAAAATAACGTAAAGATATGTTGCCGGAGGACGAAGGTATTGCAAAAATTTTGCGCTTAAACGAAACGATGTTTTGTCTTTTATGTGCAGCGCATAATATGTGAACGATCGTTATGTGAGAGAAACATTAAAACAAGGAGGCTTTAAAATTTTAAATTTCTTTAGAACCGTGGATACGCTTTGAAGCCGCCATATGATGCGAATTAAGTTGAGTTGAAAATTGTACGGAATTACAAAAAGGCAAGATTCAAATAGAACTTCAAAAAGGGTTCGACGTTCCAAGATCGACCATTTCAGGTACACTTCAAAAGAGTTACTAATTGTATGATGCTTCATTTAAAGGACAAGGTATATTGACAAAATAAAAAATGGGCTTCCCAGAAATGAGAGATTGGTTGACTATACAGATTGCTACATATTTGGGCATCTCTCAAAACGTCACTTGATTTACCTCTTTAAGTGGGACAACTGACAATTCAGATAAATGGGAAGAAGGGTTAGTGGGAAACCTCTATAAGTGGGTTCGACTGTATTAACAAATTGGGCAATTGGGTGTATTTTATTAAATTAGTACCGAGTAGACTACTTTTCTTATTTTTCGATTTTAAAGTCACTACAAAAAATGCCTTTTTGGAAAATATCTATTTTATAAATAGGCATTATTTTCTTCGTTAGAATGCTAGCCATTAAAAATATAACATTTCATTTTAAGATTTCAATCTCTACAATAGTTGAATTATTTTTTCATTTATTGACTGATTTTAAATTATTTAACATATAATTAAATATTATTTCTTTCTTATATTTTCAGGTAATTTCCTTGGAATTTTCATGAAATGTGTATCAAACTAGAACTTAATTTAGTTCGACGTAAGTATCGAATGATTTACTTTGTGTTGAATCTAAAATATGGACCCTTTCAAACCACGGATATCTAGATTCTTGACATAAAACACGTTCAACCAAAATCGGTCTACACTTCAAGGTCTAGATCGGCTTCTTTTCATTTTTGCATACATAATATTAAAGACTTGACAAAATTGTACCATATCCCAGGTGTTACATCTAGGATATCATTAATCCTTAAAGCGATGCCTTTCTCTCTATACAGATATTTTTTGTGAAGTTTTATGTTTGAACAATTGACAAAAATTGTTCTTAACTTCTTTTTTTCGTGTACGACGAACGATCAAAAATCACTCAACTATTATTTGAATTCTATAAAACACATGCACGAAATATTTCGAGGTCTTTACGTGATTTTCTGTAGATACATCAAATTATAGACTGCTGTGGCTTATACATTTCCCGTAACATCATCCAAAGAGCATGATGATGTCCTTATGGCAAAACAACGCAGAATATAGACTTAAACAAATCAATTAAAAATAAATTGTTGTTCAATTGACATTTTAATTCCTGCAATTAAATTAAAGAAAAAATACTTTTTTGAGTGTAATACACTCGAATAAAATATGTTTTTTTTTTTGGAAATGAAAAGGTGGAGAAGCACACACAAGTGTACACTCTACGGTCATATATATACGTGTAACTAATCAGGGGGCCTTCAGTATAGATTGCTTGTGCTACCATGCTAGTATCAGCCGTATATATATTCACATTTTTGCATTTGACTCGTATAATTTTCTACCGAATATACTAAAGAACTTCCCCTCAACTAAATGTATGCCCTAATTTTTCTCAAGAAATTGTCGACAATAATTTTCCAAATCAATTGTGTTACATCACAGAAAAATCCTTAGAATTCTTAAATTGAACCTTCAAGTTGTTATTATTATTTTCTTTATTTGTGAAAAGTTGCGAAAAACTGCAGATTCAGCGAAATTGTTTGTCAAAAGTACGATCTACACTCAAAAGTACACACAGTGTACAAATTTAATAAACATTCCAACTATTTACTAGTGTGGCCCAAAATATTTCAGATTTGGATAAGGAATACAACCCTATCATGGGAAGGCGATCTGAATTATTTTAAAAAATGCATACTTTTGGTTTTTGCATACTTTTGTATAGGGTGGGTCATTTAAAATTTTAAATTAGGATCTGCTATAAAAAAGTACTGATTATTTTTTCAAATTTTTGGTTTTATTGGAAATATTGACCTTTGTTATTTAATAATGGAACGCAATATCATGCATATGACTACCACGACTGGCTCGACACTACCTCAACCGATCAACCCAATTTTTCAGTACATGGCCCAATGATGCCGCCACCCCAAAATCCAAAGTGACTCGTTGGCTTCCCAATAGTCACGTGTGTGTTCTCTGAACCCCAAATGTGGTAATTTTCATTATTGGCATAGCCACCGAGATGAAACCATGAAAACTGTTCCACGTAAATTTCTTAAATGTCCAACATAAACCTGAAATAAAAATGAATGTTATTCTAAGTCAAAGTAATCGGTACTTCAAATTTAAAATGTTACATGGCCCACCCTATAAATATGTATGTACTGGTATCATGAACATATGTATATATTTATCCATAGCCTACACCTACATAATGCCTGGCTAAATGCAAAAGGACATAACAACAATGTTTTTCTCGAAATTTATTATTTTTTGGTAAAATTTCATGAGAGTAATTTAAATGATTTAAATATTATAAATTATTATTATATCATGTCCAAAATGATCTCTACTTTTAATATAAGATAATATATATACCTTAAATTAGAGTAGCGATCATATTTGATATGATAATAATACATAATAATAATTAAATCCTTCTCTTGAAAAGTTAACAAATAAAAGATCTGACAGTTTTGCAACCAACAAGCGTTAATGGTTTGTATAAATTCGTAGTTTATGTTGGGTTAAAAAAAAAACATTTTAAAATGTTAGTTACATCTGTTTGGATTTCGCACAGCGACATGTTCATGCAGTTATACAACTGCATCATCCCTTTTTGCTAATACATTGAATTGAAAAAGAAGAAACAAGATGTCTGAAGAAAAGTGTAACAGGAAGAAAGAAAGAAAAAACCTTCCTTTACAAAATGTCACATGCTCTATAATCGTATTTGTTAAAGGATACGTAATCCTTCCCCACCCCCTTTACAGACTCCCTGAGCCCACATTTTATGCAACAATATTTGTGAAGAAAATAAAGCAACACATGGAGAACCCCAAATCGCATACACAGTCACAGTGTTTCCAAAACGAAAATCCTACAATGACAATGATGATATTCTCGATGTCTGGAATACTTTTGTTGATGTCGGCCACCACTGTGCATAGTCTGTACCTTAATGCATGCTTCCTTGTTGCCTTTACACTTCGTCCATTGAATATTCAAAAGAATATTTGCAGCATCATTTTCAAATAAAGTCTAGAAGATTTAAAGCTATACGGCGCACAGTATTTATATCCTTTGTCCTGAGCTTCACTTCACCAAAACAAAAAAATGCGAAAACTTAGTTCTCCTCACTGTTTGACTGTGTAATCTGAATGGTTCTGGCGGAGAGGACATTATTGTGGTTGCTGTGAGTTTGGTTTTGCCGCTTCCAGCACCGCATGTCTGGCATTCGGCAAATGTAACATGAGGCTGCTGCTTGAAGTTCTTAAGTTTCAACGGCCTCGTTGTTTGTTGCTTGTCGCTTCCCGCTAGCCCCTAGCCTGTGGCATTATTTTGCGGTTAAATATAATTTCTGCTCTAATGACACAATTTAGCGGCATTGCATTTTGTATGGCTTTTTGGGTATTTGCCATAAAGCCAAAAAGGCTTTACTCGAACATTTGCTAAAAGAGTCGTAACAAGTGTTTGATATATGGGCCTATGCTATACACATACATACAAATGTAGTAGTATGTGTACACATATGTACGAGTACATATATATTTATAGGGAATGCTTCTGCCAATGTATGCGTGCGTGTGTGTGCGCGCTAAGTACTTAAGTGTTACAATGAAAGATTTGTGATTTGTTGCAGCAACTGTTGTTGCCACGGCTTGTTAATGTTCTGCAATTTTTCTGTCAGCGACGTTAAAATGAATGACATAAAATGATATATAAGGCAAATTACTCTCCACAAATTGTGTGAACAATTTTTGGAAAGTTTCGAGGCCAAAATCAAATAAATAATGCCACAATGACTTGAAGGAAAGTTTAGAAAGTGTAATTTAAGATTAAAGTATTTAAATATGTGTAGGGCGGTCTTTTGACAGCAAATGAATTAGTATTATTTATAGCTAAATTGTTTTCTTCTTTGACATTTATTAATAATAAAATTTCCGGATAAAAAACACGAAGAAAAAATGTGCAACGGCGTTAAATCGCCTAATCTGAAAGGGACAACTTTCAATTTTAACAGATAAATTATGTGACGCTCGCCCCTTAAAGCCACAAATGTCGAAAAATGCATTTAGGTCAGTGCAATTTACACACAAAATGTCACGATTTCAAATGCTACACTTCGACGTGTACTACTTTTATCCCTCTTTGTCCCGCTTGTCCCTAAATACTAAAACTTTTGAAAATGCATAATGTGCTTGTGTACATAGTCTGGGGACAACTTTAATCCACTTATGTTACGTGTCTACGTAACCAGGGGAATATATACCGAATTTGACGATTCCAGCTGCAGCACTTTGGTAGGTACCTTTTTTATCCCTTTTGTACTGTTTTCCACTTAAAAGTACCAATTTCGAAAAATGTATTTGTGTAGAGCGTTTTTATAGTCAGGGAAAGATACACATCAAATTTCACGGTTCCAGATGTGACACTTTGTTGTGTACAATTTGTATTCCTTTTTATCCCGCTTTCCCTTAAAAGCTAAAATTTCCATAAAATCGATTTATATTGCGCGCTTACATAACCAGAAAAATTTACACACAAAATTTCATGATTTCAGATGCAGCACTTTGATGTGTACTATTTTTATCCCTTTTAGTTCCGCTTTCTCTTGAATGTAAAAATTTCGAAGAATCCACTTATGTTGCGTTAGTTATGTCTACATACCAGAGAAATACACACACCCAAATTTCACGTTTCCAGATGCGTCACTTTGATGTGTACCATTTTTATCCCTTTCTGTCCCACTCAAAAGTACAATTTTATATAAATTCCATTTATATTGGGCATCCAACGTAGCCAGAAGATTATATATAACACATTTCACTATTCCAGCTGCAACACGTTGGTTGGTACCATTTTTATCCCTTTCTGTCCTGTTTGTCCCTTAAAAATAAAAACTTCAAAAAATTAACTTAAGTTGGGCATCTACGTAGTCAGGGAATGTATATGACAAATTTTTCGATACCAGACTAAATACTTTGGTAGTACCATTTTTATCCCTTTTTGTCCCGCCTTCCTCTTAAAAGTAGAAATTTCGAAAAATACACATAACATTTGTATCGACATAACCAGAGAAATGTACGCACGAATGACGAATTCCAGCTACAACGCTTTGGTTGGTACCATTTTTAAGCCTTTTTATCCCGCTTTCCCTTAAAAGTACAAATTTCGAAAAAAATTATATCGCGCTTCTATGTAGCCATAGGAATGTATATAGAGATTACTTCTTTAAATTTTTCCATAAAATCATTTTTATCGCGCGTTTGCATAGTCAGGGGGATGTATATAATAAACACAAATTTCCTACACTTTGGTTGGACCATTTTTATTCATTTTTGTCCCGCTTTCACTTAAAAGTTTGTTTTTTTTTTTGGTTGTACCTTTTTATCTCTTTCCAGTCCCCTTTGTGTCTGAAAAGTAAAATGTTCGCAAAATCCATTTATGTTGGACGTCGGAGATTTGTACACTCCAAATTTACCGATTGCAGACTCAATATTTTGTTTGGTGCTATTTTTATCCCTTTTTGTCCCCTTTGTCCCTTAAAAGTACAATTTTAGAAAAATACATACATCTATGTTGCACGTCTACGTACTCAGATTTATGTATATACCAAATTTATCAATTACAGACCATACCCTTTGGTTGTACCAAATTTATCCCTTTTTGTCCCGCTTCGCTCATAAAAGTAATTTCAAAAAATTCATGTAAATTCCGCGTCTATGTACACAGTTTTATGTTTTATGTCCACACCAAATTGTTCGATTCTAGACCCAACCCTTTGATGGTACCTTTTAGTTCCTTCTTGTCCCGTTTCGCCCTTAAAAGTGCTAATTTCGAATAATGTATGTATACTCCGCGTCTACATAACCAGAGGTTTGTACACTCCAAATTTATCGATTCCAGACCCAATATTTTGTTAGGTACTATTTTTATCCCTTTTTGTTCCTATTTGTCCCTTAAAATTTTAGAAAAATCCCTCTATGTGCGTTTCGACATACTCAGAGTTATGTACACACTAAATTTATCGCTTTCAGACTCAACACTTTGGTGGTACCAAATTTATCCCTTCTTGGGCCGCTTCACCCTTAAAAGTGCAAATTTCGAAAATTTTATGTAAATTCCGCTTCTATGTATGTACTCAGAGTTATGTACACACCAAATTTATAAATTACAGACCATTCCCTTAGGTGGTACCAAATTTATCCCTTCTTTTTCCGTTTCGCCCTTAAAAGTGCAAATTTCGAAAATTTTATGTAAATTCCGCTTCTATGTATGTACTCAGAGTTATGTACACACCAAATTTATAAATTACAGACCATTCCCTTAGGTGGTACCAAATCCCTTCTTTTTCCGTTTCGCCCTTAAAAGTACAAATTTCGAAAAATGCATGTAACTTCAGCGTCTATGTCCTCAGTGTAATAAACACACCCAATTTTTCGATTTCAGACCCAACTCTTTGGTGGTACTATTTTTATCCCTTCTTGCCCCCTTTGTCCTTTAAAGGTGCATATTTCGCAAAATTCATATCCAGAGGAATTACAGACATTCTTTTGGACCTTCCTAAAACTATTTAGGTGATTTTACGCTCGTTTAAGTTTTTCCCTACTCTTTTGTTTGCAAAAAGTTGGCATCACTACTCTGTCTCTGCTGCCATGGTGCATCCAAATTGTTCAAGCTTTTACCTGTAAAATATTGCTGTGAAACTTCCACCCAATTTAACGCTTATCAAACACTATTTATTACCACAATAGCCATTACTTTTACGTCGACGAAAAACAATATAGAAGCAACAGGTATTACCATCCTCCTCAATGCCTCCTGTTTACTCAAAAACAACATCAAAACTTAACTATTCACAATTCCAGAGTTTCTTAGTGGCTTGGCGTAGTAGTAACACCAAGCTGTCAAAACTTTACAACTTCATAAAACGGCGACGATGCCTGTTTAAATAACCATAACATTTTCAATGATGATATTTAAAATGTGATGCTTCTCTATTTATTCTATAAATTCTCAGGGCCAGGCCTGGCATGGCATTTACGTTGTTGTTACTGGAGGCATGCCATGCCACATGCCATTAGAAACCCATTAAAAATCCATCCGCATTGCCAAAAGCCATTTTGGAGTTACAGATGACGGAATGGCAAACAATCGGCATCATCATCGTCGTCGTAATCATCCGCATCACCGGAAACCAAAAGAGAATAATATTGGAAGGAGTGCGGCGGTGCGGGGAAAAATGCAATAATAATGGTAAATTAAATAGCACAAAAAAGGCTGCACCTCAACGAAAAGAAAAACAGAAATTGCCAACAGTTTGATATTAACGATATCGCTGTGAAGAAAAAATGTCACTTTGAGAATTTAAATAAATGATTTATTTTTTTTTCACAGTGGTATCATATTATTCTATTATGTACACTATTCACGGCTCATTCATGGTGAATAACTTATGTCAATATAAGCAGAATTAAATTGAGCTACAGCTATCACAGCCTATCCTAGTCCAACTGTCAAAGCCAATGTAAATTAATATTTTGTTCTTGGAATTATAACTAATACACCGTAGGACAATTTAAAAAAAATCGTTACACTTGAACCGGATGATATACGTATGAAACTATAAGCAAAATGGAGTTACTTGGCATTTTTAGTTTTTCATTTACTCATCTTTCACAGGACTACAAAGTTCTAATGGATACAATTTTTCAAAAAATTATTTGATATACTTGTTTGCATCCTATGATATCTATATTAATGTTAAATTAAAGAGGAGAATATCTATTAAAAACACTTCAAATATCATGCTTCTATCTATATTAGTTCAGCATTAACATATATTTCAAATTTACCCCTTAGTTTTTCTAGTTTATTCATATCTTTTTTTTTTTAAGATACAAATTTTAAATTGCAGTTCATACTAAACTAATCTAGATAGATGCTTGAAGTTTAAAGTATTTTTAGCACATATTCTTTTCTTTAATTTGAAATTTATACCATTGTCATAGAGTGGGAAAAAGTATTAAAAATATTTTTTGAAAAATTGCATTCTTTGGAACTTTGTTCTCCTTTTAAGGGGCAACCGAAACTGAAATACTAAAAACGCCAATTAACTCCATTTCACCCATAGTTTCAGATGTATGTCATCTGGTGAAATGGAGTTACTTCGCATTTTTAGTTTTTCATTTCCTCATCCTCTGGCCTCTTCACAGGACTACAAAATTCCAAAGGATATAATTTTTCAAAAAAAATTTTGATATATTTGCTTCCATCCTGTGATAACGAATTAAAGAGGAGAATATCTATTAAAAACACTTCAAATATAATGCTTCTATCTATATTAGTTCAACATTAACATATATTTCAAATTTACCCCTTAGTTTTTCTGGTTTATTCATATCTTTTTTTTTTTCAGAGACAAAATTTTAAATAGCAGTTCATACTAAACTAATCTAGATAGATGCTTGAAGTTTAAAGTATTTTTAGCACATATTATTTTCTTTAATTTGAAATTTATACCGTTTTCATAGAGTGGGAAAAAGTATTAAAAATAATTTTTGAAAAATTGTATTCTTTGGAACTTTGTACTCCTTTTAAGGGAGAAGAGAAAATGAAAAACTAAAAACGCCAATTAACGCCATTTCACCCATAGTTTCAGATGTATATCATAGGGTTCAAGTGTAAGATGGACTGTCGGACAGTGATATGTTAAGCATAAACAAATCTTCAAATTCCCTAAATGAAATTTGTCCATGGAAATCATTTCTTCGTTATTTTCTTTCGTAACCTAGGATTCTATTATTCAATTATCCTCCTTTTTCCAGGAAATTAGTAAAATTGAATTTAGTTGGTGTAAGAATTTTTCTCAATTTTAGGAAGACTATATTTCTGTTGTGCGAACTTTATATCCTTCATGTCGTTGAGGTCGTCATTTATTTTTATATTTTCCTCTGTTTTTTTTCTCAAATTATTTTTTTAAAAATGCACAGACACAAAGGCATTTCGAGTTGTTCTTGTTCCAACAATAAAAAAGGATACAGGTAAACATTAAATGCATTCTATTTGAATATGGTATATGGACGTGTACAACTGCAACTGTTGGTCTGTCTGAGTGTTTGTTTGTTTGGGTTTTTTCGTACACGACTACTTACTATTCAATTCAGGCATTTTTCAATATCGATACTTGGCGAAAAAAACACTGCACCAAAATATTTGCATACGTTAATGTATGCAACATCATCATTATTAACTAACCAGGTAGCACAGCCAGTAAAGCCGCCACAACCTCAACCACCGCACCACCGCCATCATCGACATGATCATCATCATGGCCATGTGCAGCAAGCCCGCCACAAATTGCAAACGGGAACAGTTCCCTAGCACAGTTACTGTTTGCTTTACAAGTAGTTCTCTTTTAAAGCAGCAGACCAACCAACTTACGGCTGAACTGGAATGAACGAACCACCATCCAATGAAGGCATATCATGCAGTGTCTGAGCCCGATGGAGTGAGTGTTGGTTTGTAACGACTGTGTAAGCAAGCCATGAATGCATTGGCAATTGCATTCGGTGCTTTTTTCTTTCGTTTCGTTTCTATATTAAAATCGTCCTCCAGGGAAGCATTCGAAATGAATTTTAGAGCAATAAAAGATTGCAATTTTATGGCCAAGGGTTTTTTCATTTTCATGTTTCCATTTTCCTTTTTTAAAGACCCTAAAAATTGAATAACAATAATATGTGTATGTTTGAAGTTGTTGGCATTTCATAATTTATTAAAATTAATGATTTATTTTAAATTATTAAAGCATACATAAATAGTCTCTCTCTCTCTGTGTGTATTTGTTTTCTAACTTAACAACAACAAAAAACTATGCATAGATTATACTATAATTTGTTGTTATTTATTATTTTTATTATTATTGTTTATTTGTTTGTTTGTTTGCTCGCTGTTTGTCACTGCTCTTCCCTGCATGCCCTAACCTCACCCCACCTCACTCTCATCTCAATTCAATTGTCAATGTGTTCACATTTTCCGCTGTGTGATATTGTTTATGAATCATGAAATTTATGTTTATTTAATGTACACACACTGACTGACACACAGGTTGGATGGAAAACGTTTATCGTAATTAATTATTTAGTCATACATAGTTGTTGTTTACCTTTTGGGTTGGTTGAGTTAGCCTCGGTGTGTGTGCCCACAATACAGGCTGTACTAATAATAATAATACACAGCACAGCAGGATATGTTTTTATTTATACACATTAAAGCATTATTAACACAATGGGACAAAATTTAACTAGGTACACATGAAAAATGGAAATATTTTTTGAAAGATAAATTGAAAATAAAATAGCCATGTTTCTCAGTTATTCGAAATCAATTCGTTACTTCTTTTCTTGTCAATAGTTCTTTTTTGTCAATAATTAGAAATGAGTTTCGAGAGATGTACAAATATTGAATTTAGAGTAATTTAAACAAATAATATAAGTAATTATTCAGATAGATGTAAAGAGGAGATTATTAAAGAAAAGGTAAAAAGTATTAGGAATCATGAGACAAAATTCAACTATATTGCTGGCACACATGAGAAAAGGATATATTTTTTGAAAGTTGATTTGAAAATAAAATAAACGTATTTCTCAGCTTGTCGAAATCAATTTGGTAATTCTTTTAAAATGTTTGCCAAAAATTTGAAATGAAATTCGATTAAATTAATCACAATGCCACAATTCTTATCCTTCATAAGAATATGCTAAAATTCGCACAAGAGGTACTTTTTATAGAAAGAAAAAATTTTTAAAGCAAATTTAAAAATTTTAAAATATTATCAACACCATGGGACAAAATTTAATTTATTTGCTTGCACACATGACAAAATGAAAGATCGGTTGAAAATAAACTGTCTCTATTTTCTTACTTAGTCGATATCAATTCGTTGACTCTTTTAAAATCCTTATTAAGAATGAAGTTAAATTCAGATATATAAAAATATTTAATGCTCTTTAAATTAAAATTCCCACAAGATGTATTTTTTTAAAGAAACAATAGATTTTTAATGAAATCCAGGAGACGAATTTCAGCTAGATTGTTTGCACACATAAAAACACGATACACTTTCTGAAAGATTGATTGAAAATAAACTAATCGGATTGTTCAGTTTTTCGAGATCAATTCGGTAATTCTTTTGAAATATTTGTCAGTAATTTGAAATTAAATTCGAGAGATGTTCAAATATTGAACTCTCTAGGTGTAATTTAAAGTAATCAACCAGAACTTAAAAATGCACACTAGAAATATTTTTTATAGATATAAAGAGGAGATTATTAAAGAAAAGGTAAAAATTATAAAATATTAATCAATTCGTAAATTCTTTTAAAATGCTTATTAATAAAATTTATGAAATTGAATTCAAGAGAAGTATAAATATTGAATACTCTACAATTACTGTAAAGGAAATGCCAAAATTTACAAAAGACGTAATTTATATTGAAAGCACAGATTTTTAAAGAAAAGGCAACAAAGTCTTAATAACACCATGGTATAAAATTCAAATTGTTTGCTTGCACACATGAAAAACAAAACAAAATATTGTCTGAAGGATGAGTTGAAAATAAAATACCCGTAGTTCAAGGTTTTTAGAAATCAATTCGTTAACTCTTTTAAAATGTCTATTAAAATTTCAAATGAAGTTCGAGAGTATATTGAATAATTTATTCTCTTGGTGTAATCACCCATATTTCAACTTGGTTACTTGCACACATGAGAAACTTAAATATTAACTAAAAAATGGATTGACAATAAACTTCCGGTACTGTTCAGTTTTTCAAGATCAATTCGTAAACCCTTTTAAAATGCTTATTAATAATGTTTATGAAATTAAATTCGAGAGAAGTATAAATATTGGATATAAACTAAAGTAATCATCCACAATTCCTGTAAAGGACATACCAACATTCACAAAAGAAGTAATTTATATTGAAACACACAGATTTTTTAAGAGTAGCAAAAATTATAAAAACCATGGGACAAAATCGAATGTTTGGTTGCACACATGATACAGCGAAATATTTTCTGAAAGATGGTTTAAAACTAAACTCTCCGTAGTTCCTATTTTATCGAGATCAATTCTTTAACTACTTTAAAAGGCAAAATAGTTTATAATGAAGTTCGAGAGAATATTGAATATTGAATAATTAATTCTCTTGGTGTAATCATCCATAATTTTTATTAATAATTTTATTTTATGCCAAATACCACACCAGAAAAAATGTTTATAGAAATAACCAAATTCATCTTGTAATAATTGTTAGAATTCTATTTGATGGCTTACACACATGAGAAGACGAATTATTTTCAGAAAGGTGGATTGTAAATAAACTACCAGTGGTTTTCAGTTTTTCGACATCAATTCATTAACTCTTATAAACTAAATATTAATAATTTGAGATGTGTATTGAATAAAATGGTTGTAATTTAAATTAAAGACAAATTGATTAATTAATTAATTAGGATAGATTTTTTTAAGAAATGACAAACAATTATAAATGATTAATGAAACCAATTTCAGCTAAATTTTTTGCACACGTGTCAAAACGATACATTTTCCGAAAGATTGATTGCAAATACAATATCCGCAGCTCTTAGTTTGTTGATATCAATTCGTTAACTCTTCAAAATGCTAACATAGTGCAACAAAAAAACAAAAACAAACAAAAAAAAAGGTAAAAATTTTCTGTTCGAAGCTTAAAAATTCATAAAATCAACACAAAAAATCTGTAAATGTATTTTTTAATTTTTTACTAAAATTCAAATTTATGCCGAAGGTACTTTTAATATTTGTTCTCTTATTTTGGAAAAATAAGTCCGATCGCACCCTCTTATGTATTCACTTAAGCGTAATTATGATGACTACAAATGTAGCGAATTTCACTTTCGAGAGAAATGAGAAAAAATGGTTTAAAAATAGAAAACAACATGTATGTGTAAAGGATCTATGGATAAATGAAGAAGTTATGGCCCACTTCGTAGAATTAAATGATTTTTTTAAATCGTTTTTTAATGTTTGTTAAATAGCGCGAAACCCCGTTTTGCAAGTTAGATAACAGAATAGTTTTTTTTCTATTTTATAATAGTTGGGATCTTAAAGAAAATCTGTGGATAAATGTAGAATTTATAACCCTTATCTTTTGTTACCAAGTTCTTGCATAAACTGATTTAGTCATATGAGTACATGTATTTCTATAAAAAGTGTCATACAAAATTAAAAAAAAATATGTTGTATTTTAGTTTTAAATAGCTAACAATCTAACAATAAAATACACTTAGAATATAAAAAAATATTTGTAGAAGCAAAAGATTTTTTAAAAATTTGATATTTTAAAATTTTTGTTGAAAAGCGCGAAAAATTATTTACAAAGTAGACCATTTGTAATAGCTGAGATTTTAACGAAGAAAACAAATTTGAAGAAACACTGTGAATAAATGTAGAATTTATGGGCCTTATCATATTTTACCATGTTTTTGCATAAACTGATTTAGTGATATGTAAAGACGACATGTAATTCCACAAGAAGGGTCATAAAAATAGGAAAAAAAACTGAATAAAAATATTGTGTTTTTTATTTATAACTAACACTCAAATAAAAAAAGCACTCTATATACGTAAAAGATTTATGGTTAAACTTGAAAGATATGACACTATTTGTAGAGGCAAACGATTTTTTAAAAAAGTTTTGATATTTTACATTTTTGATTGAATAGATTTTACAAATTCAGACAGCAGAGTATTTTCCTCTATTTTTTATTTTCTGGGATCTGAACGAAGAAAGAAAGGTGTAATTGAAGAACATATGTTTTACCAAGTTTTTCATGTCACTTTTTTACAAAGATTTTATTTAAATTTTGTCATACTACTGTAAGAAGAACCTTAACTTCTACATTTATCCTTAGATTTTCTTCAAATAGGTCTAATTTTTTTGTTAAGACGCCAGCTATTACAAAATAAATTACAAATATTCTGTTCTGTAATGTGTAAAGGGGAAAAACAAACAAAAATTAAAAAATCATAATTTGTTAATCTTTTGCATCTACAAAGAGCGTTATAAATTCTACATTTATCCTAGATATTTAGATTTAGATTTCAAACCAGCATTTTTATCTTCTTTAGGATGCTAACTATTAAAAAATAAAACAAAACATTTTTTAAATTTTGTCTACTATTTTTTATGATTTTTATCGTGCCACAATTTTTTTTTTTTAAATATCAATTTTTTTTCTCAATTTTTAGAAGACCATTCCTAAACCACTGATTATATGTGAAAATTATATTCACAACATTTGTAGCCATTATAATTATCTTTAATTGAAAATATAAGCAGATGTTATTGGACTTCTATTTCCAAATTGATATTCCAAAAATATTAAGCGTACCTTCGGCAAAAATGGAATTTTTAATAAAAAAAATATATGACTTTCTTTTTTAACATATATTTTTTATTAAAAAATCCATTTTTTGCCGAAGGTACTTATATAAAATTTTAAAACATGGATTTGAACTGGGATATTCTCCTCGTTCAAGACCATTTAGCTTCTATATTTTATAGAATTCAAATTTATTTACAAATGGTATGGTGACACGTATTGCTTGGCTGCACACTACCACTATCATGCTTTCCACCCTGTGAAAGTTTTTTAATAAAATATTTTTATTAAATTTTTTTAAATTAATTAATTTTTAAGTTAAAGGTTTAGAAAGCCAAAATACATCAGAAAATGTTATACAATTTCCAGCAATTGTTTTGCATATTTGTTACATTTGAAACGAAATTCCGCTGGCAAGGAATTCTGCAAATACTCATAACTTTAAAGAACGTATTTAAATCCAACATTTTCTTTGCTCATCACTTTTATTGTTGTTGTTTTGTGTAATTTAATGTCACACACGGCATTTTTATGTACTATATATATACATATATCTGCAAGTATGTGTGAAAATTACCTTTAAACATGTGTATGTATGTATAGTAAGCCTTAAAAGCCAACAAACACTACACGTACAGTGGCATTGAGGTAGGACTCCGAACAACATCCATCCATCCAATCCTGCTCACCACGGTATACTTGATTTAATTTCTCTTTGGGGTCTAATTTTTACGATGTTTTTGTTGCTGTTTCCATTTCATTCTTTCATTTCGTCCTTTTAATGACAGTGATGAGTTTATAAACAGACTCACACACACAGACACATTATGGCGAACATGATACTTTTGTTGTTGTTGCTGTTATTTGGTGTAACAATGTTACATTACATTACGTTTCGCTTTGCTTTATGAGCTACAAAAGGCAGAAAAACAAAACTTTGGATAAAACCATTATGATGCAATGAAACACCCAAAGGAGTGGGGAGGGAGCCATAATAAAAAAAAAGAGTTTCTGAGGGAGAAAAAAAGTTACATTGTTTGGCACAGTGGGATGGAATTGGGGAATAAATAATTCACACAACATTGTTCGTCGGAGACATTTACAAAAAGACTTGTGAAGCTTCTTTATAAAAATGTATTATCCTGATATAAATATTAGATCCCTTCCAGTGTGAACAAAATATTAAAACTCGAGAAAAACTCGTCATTGTTCCTTGCTGAATGTTTACGGGATTATTTGTATTTTTAATGCATGTTAATAGGGAATATTTCTGGCTTACAAAAAGGAACATTTTTGCGGTTCTTTCGCCTAAAAAGTCTATTTTACATTTTAGTATTTGAGGGCAAATACGTATACATATTACATGGAAAAGACAATATTTCGAAACCAAGCCACAATTATAAGTGCGAGTTCTATTTAAAACAATAAATTAATTCGGATTTTATCCATGGTTTTAAATCAAAAATGCAGAAACGTCTAATAATTTTCACATTTCCAATATTTTTCCCAAAATATTGTGGTTGTGCCCTATTTCAGTGGAATTAATGGAATTACATTCTAATAAATTCAAATTTCATTTCGAAATGATGTAATTTATTTTAATAATATTTAATTATTTTATATTTTTTGTTAGCATATTGCTCGTAATAAAAAATATATACTTGCAAATATTTAGCACTGGTGTGTTACCTGTTTTTTGTTTGTTTCCGATTATTATTCATCCCACTGTGTAGCATACCAGCACGCAATTATTTACAGTCATCCTTTGGGAGGATTCATTTACAAACAACAAACCCCCGTGAAATCTTCATTAAGCATCGCTGTGAATAGCATTCATTTCATTATTACATACCAACATATCTACATGCGTACATACATACATACGAGTATATATATATATGGTGAGTACTTTGCGCTCACTCAAGTATGGGAATATGGGCGGTAATATAATCCACGTTAATGTAAACATTTCGTTTTAGCAACTTAATTATTAAAGTAAAATTCAGGCGCAGTTAACGATTTTGAATTTAAAGAAATATTTAGAGTGAACTCAAGCTACTCTTTAGGATATGTGCGCTTAAGAATATATCTTATCATGGATTTTAATTGGGACGAAATTGTTCTTAACTGATTGTCGATAACTGATATGTACTAAGTCTGTCATCAGACAATAACTTAATCTAATTGGCCTTATATATAATCCTAGGAGGATAAGAAATTAAGAAATTGGATGAATTACGCTATGAACTTTGGACAAGGGGGACATAGTCATATGAGGATTTCTCGAAAATATCCATGTCGCTTTTACATAGCTTGGACTCCACAATGCCGGCGGCTCTGTTTGACAAGAACACGTCCCAGCTATGGATGGTGGGTGATTGAAGTCGTTATCTAAAACAGATGGTGGAAGTTAACTTGACTCGTAGACTACCCTCTACCTGCAAGGTTTATCTAGAGAAGTTGCAGAGTGGCTGTGTCGCAATCTTGTGACGAGCACTGGCGTCAACATCTAGGTAAATAATATGAAGAGGTCTAGCTACCTTCTTTCACTTGAAAGATTTCAATTGCCTTCGGTAATGTCATTTGAACAGAATCCTACCAGTTTGGTGGCCCTGTTGGTCTCCCCTAGACGGAGTCTAGAGGAGACAAGTTAAAAAACAAAACAAATTGCACTTTATAATAATTTATTTATTTGGCAGGGACTGCCATCTGTCTCAATACAATGTGAGTTGACAACTAAAGAAACCAGAAACCCAAGAATGGCAGTGATGGCGTTACCATCAACACCAGTGATGTGTTTTTATTTCGAGATGTAGGCGGCGCTGACTGATCATATGATGGATCGTCAACATCATTATTGATGAGGCAGTACTCCGCCTTGTAGGCACATAAGTCGAGACTCTGGATTCCTGAAGTTACGAATTGAGTAAATCGACATTTTTAACGTGAACGTGTTTGAGAGCTTCGAACATCCTCATTGGTTCTGTCCGCGTATGGCTAGAAGACGTTTAATGTTACATAATTCTGCTTTATTTGAATGCCATTCGAGCTCAAATTTCCTTCAACAAGGGAGTGGGATAGGGAATATGAGACTGATGTATGTATATACGGACTTCAAAAAATCATTTTGGATTTAATTCTGGTGTCTTCTCAGAAAAAGCTGAACTATCAAGTTCATTCCGACTTATTGACAGCTGCAGCGTCTTTTAGGCAGAAGTCTTCGCAAAAAAGGAAGCATACAGAAAACTTTCCTATTTCATTGTGCCCTTTTGTAACTCAGATCTAGCAGTATAACATTGAAATTAGTAGATAAGCGTATTGAGAATCTGTACAGATTGTATTGTCTGTCTGAAATCACACTTATATGGATCCCTGTGGACATAGGGAATTTTGTGGAAACGAACAAGCAGACTACTTGGCGAGGTGGGGATCCTCTTATGTAGTTGGTTGCAACACCGATACGGTCTGTTAGAAGTGGTATTTAAAACTTAGACACATCTCAAATATCCAGGCAAATCTGGCCTCAATATAATAAATCAAAATTGAAGGAAAATATCAAGAGTTAAGCAGGTCTAAAAGGTCATTGGCCACATGCACTTGTCTAATATCCAAAAAATAACAACAAAAACATTCGACATTCAAATAGAGGAAACGTATCTAGAGTGGTTGCTCTACTGATCAGTGATGGTAAACGTGGTAAAATTGTACCATTTTTTGTACAATGGCAACTTCGTTGGTACTCTGGTTTTTGGAGAATTTGTGGTACATTTTACTAACGATCACAAGTAATTATCAATTTTTTAATTGGAAACTTCATTTATAGATATTTTGGTCGGTTAGCAATAAATATTGTACAATGGCGAAGCCAGAAATTAACTGCCTTGATCTTCCAAGAGCGCAACGATTGAGACTTCGAAGGGGAAATTTAATGGGTAAATAAAGAGTGATTTTTTTGAGGTTAGGATTTTCATGCATTAGTATTTGACAGATCACGTGGGATTTCAGACATGGTGTCAAAGAGAAAGATGCTCAGTATGCTTTGACATTTCATCATGAATCGTCTTACAAACGAACAACGCTTGCAAATTATTGAATTTTATTATCAAAATGCGTGCTCTGTTAAGAAAGTTCATTGCGCGCTTCCATTTTATGGTCAGTTTAATCGACCCACTGAAGCGGCTATTCGGGCTATTGTGACTAAATTTCGCACCAAATTTACATTGTTGGACATTAAACCACCAACACGCTTAAGTAGAGTGCGAACTGAAGAAAATATCGCAGCTGTATCGGCCAGTGTTTATGATGACCACCAATTTTCGATTCGTCGCCGTTCGCACCAATTGGGTCTCTGTTACTCAAAAACGTGGAAATGCCAAAATTGGACTAAGCGGATGGACCACCTAAGACGCAGCCGCGGTCAACATGAAATGAAATTATCTTCAAAAAGTAAATGTCATGGACCAATCTAACGTTTCAAATAAAGAACCGATGAGATTTTGCAAATTTTATGCGTTTTTTTTAAAAAAAAAGTTATCAAGCTCTTAAAAAATCACCCTTTATATGTCTAAATGAATGATCCATAACAAATATGCCTTAAATGAGAAAATACAATCCTAAGATCCTAAATGCGTCCTCTCATCGATTACAATTTGAACATGCGAGACGCAAAACTGTCACATCTACTGTGAAGATCGCGTCGATCTTTCGGAGACGATGATTAATACTTCTCTTAAAAATATACTAACTGTATCAGAACCCAGTGTCTCTACGAAATCATTTATAAAATATAGCATAGGATCTGTTTTAGTTTGAATGTGGAACATCAACATCCATAATTAAATTTGTTTTTTTATTTTGACACACATTTTTATTACAAGGCTCATATTTCAATTGGCACTTTTGGTACAACTGAACAGTTATTTTCGTAGAATTAAAAAATTGAAATCCCATCACTTGTACTGACGGTTCATTGGCCACATGCACGACGAATGAAACTGTAATTTCACGATCTCTGCCCAAAATGTGGCAACGAAGAGTAAGAAGATAACTTCCAAGGCGACTGTCCATCTCAAAAAAACCCACGCACCTGGAACTCGGGAAACAATTACTACATGAAAACGACGCCTAAAGCCATGACGACCATAGGCAAGTATACTTACTTGATTTTTGCAAGCAAACTGCATTGCAATTGAAGTGCATCATATTAGGGTTTAAAATTATAATTATGGGTAATCATAACATAGTTGTAGCTAAACATGATATGTTCATAATGATCATATACATACAACTATAGTATGATTACACCAACCATAATACCAATCATAATATGATACCCTTCCCTTGGGTGCAGCAATAATATGCCTTATCTGTGTGTGTTTAGTAGGGTTTGCATTTCACGTACTTTTTATTTCCCGGGAAACGGGAATTATTTTTTCAATTTCCCGGGATCCCGGGAAAGCACGGGAAATCGTCAACATACTGTTTACCATGAGTTAAGCTTATTTTTTCTAATCAAACATTCACATTTTATTAAATTAAAATAAATATATATTTCACAAAGAACCTGTTACAGAATTCATATAATAAAGCGCATATAACGCATTTATCATATAATAAATGTGAGATGTTTGAATTTATAAACATCTCTTGAAGTTTCAAAATATTTCCTATTTTATTGGAAAATGTGGACCGGACGGAGAAAGATCGTAGTAGAGCATTAAATGAAATGTTTGTTCTTTGTCCTGTCGCTTCGAAAACTTTAAATTCTTTATTTTTGGCGTTCGGATACATGCCCAAGACATATTTTTCCCTGATTTTATTTTTTTTAATATGGAGCTTGACAGGAAAAATTCGAAAAAGTGGATTTTGAGTCTAAATCCGAACGCAGCTTAAAAATATTTTGTCATCCAACTGCAATAGTTGACATACCTGATTAAAAGCTATGTGATCTAAATTTTTATACAACATTTTTAATTTTATTTCTACATTGATGGAAAAAAAATATGCGAAGAAATATGTAAAATTTCTACTGAATTCCCGCGGGATTCCCGTACGAATTTCCCGGGATACGGGAAATGAAAATGTGCTAATTCCCTAACAAACCCTAGTGTTTAGTGCTAGAACAAGTATGATTTATAGTGGAGGCTTGGGGTAATAAATATGTAGTTAGCGGCAATTCTCTATTGCGTCACACTTCCCCCTCCAGGAGGCAGCAAATTGTTTCATGTGTTCCTCTGCTTCAATACTATTATTTGATTGCAGATCACGAAAAACAAAACAAAATTGCTTCAGGCAAAAATGTATGCTCATCAAGGGTTAGAGTTTCTTCATTGAAAACATGAATTGTCATCCAATTAATGGCGTTTAAAAGTTCACCATAGAGCTTTTTAAATTATATTTCTACGTTTTTCCACCCCACCTATTATCTTATTACAAACAAAAGAGGTGACTTAACATGCCCTTAAGTGCTTTTTAAAGTCCTTCACCCTTTTACGATAAAAATCAATTAAATTCTCCAGAACAACAACAACAGCACAAGTATCCCTTCATCGAATTTCTTATTCACCAAATGCATTTTTAACACACTTTTAACGATCGTAAACGTGTTGTTGTTGTTTTTAAGCAATTATTTTGCATTTAGATGGAAATCGCCTTAAGCGTTTATTTTACGAGTTTAACTATTTTTATTGTTTTGTTCGTGCGCGTTTTCTGTTGCTGTTGTTGTTGGCTTTGTAAACTTCTGTTTAAATACTTTTTCCTTCTTGCCCAATTGTTGTTGTTGGTTTTTTCTGCGCAAACAGCCAGCAAATGCAAAGGGAAATAGTCTAGTTTCATAGTTGCTGTTGTTGGTTTTTTTCTTCTATTTTTTTTGGTGCACCATTGTAACGTTAGCTTATGTCCTGTTTCCTTTTATTTCCGTTTTAGGTTGTTGCTATTTTTGTTTTCCGTTTTTTTTTGTTCTGTATATTTTGTATCCCATGAAACAGCAGCGGCTACCACTCAGCCGCATTTTCCCGTGGCGATGCTTTTGTCGAGCATTTTTTCAACGGTTTTTTTGCTTTTCTTTTTTTTTCGAGACTTTAATTCACCTCAACCTTGGCCCACACTCACACTGGCCCATTGTCACTGCGCCATATTGTTTTCGCATTATCTCATCGTTTTGCGTACGGCTGACGGCAGCTGGCTGACATCACGAGGAGCCACCGCGCCAGTTAAGACTAAATCAACTCTTGGCGATATTTTTATCGCATTTCATATTAACCGAAAGAACAAGGCTGGCGCGTTGTCGTATATCTCTTTGGTATATCCTCCGGATGAATTATGATATTTTTGGTGTTTTCGTTTTGTTTGTTTTTTAAGCCATTAAAACAATATAATAAATATGATGATTGTGGAGAGAAATGGTTAAAATCGAGTTTTTATTGGTGTCGACTAATAGAACCATTGGACCTTTAGCTGAATGTGTTGAAACATAAATGTGTTGCAATAATAAATTTTCGTTAATGGCCACAAATCGTTTATTTTCTTGTAATGACTACAAGATAATATGGAAGAACATCAGATTTATAGCTTATTGCCTGTCTGTATAGGCCTAATTATACAAATAAATATTGCTGTAATCGATGAGTAGAATAAAGGATCCTTTAAAAAGTTGAAATTTCCCTAATGTGGGATATAGCTTCATACCAGTTTTTCAAATAAAGTCCACCAGGGTCATCACCAATATAACTCCCAATACGATTGGGGTAATAGTTCCACAAACATGGCAGGGTCATCAACATAACTCCCAATATGATTGGGGTAATATAGGGTCCGTCAAATAACTTTTTTTTTTTTTTTGAAAATGCTATAAAAAAAACTACTGAATATTTTCTCAAATTTCTTTTTTTATTTGAAAGTACAATCCTTCCGGTTAATAATGGAAAATAATTTCATTCAAATGGCTGCCTCGGGCACCCCACAAATAATAGTCCAACGGTTGAATAGTTGAAAAAAAAAAGTCAGATGGCGGACCCTTTAGTTCCACAAACATGGCAGAAAAAACAGGTGACAGCTTCTGTTCATCGATCCCAACACCACCATAATATGGCCAACCAATTTGAATTTAAATATATGATAAGTTTGCACGTAATAATCATAATAATATCATCAAAATCAAACATGAATCGGTTTCCAAAAGTTTAATTTGAAAAAATTCTGATTTTTTGCCATGTCTGTCGTCACCTTGCAGTTGTAGCGAGAATACCTGTCAAATGACGTTTTATTTTCTTTTTTTGTTTCAATTGTGCAGTTGGTTTTGTGAAGAGTATAAATCGCTTTGGCTTTAATATACATCAATTTTATTAAAACCATATACGAAAAAGTTATAAATCATTGTTATTATGACATATTTTCGTTTTTTTTTCTGATGGTTTTGTCTTTTTTTTTAGCTAAAAGATTTATAATATCATTTGACACGTATACAGAGATACATAAACATACGGATACGGACAAAAATCAACTCTTGGCCATTACTCAGTGAAACAATTACACTATGCAACATAAAAAATAAAAAAAATGTGTTTGCATTAAGCCATACCGAATCATAAAATCAACACAAATATTGATTTGGATAATTTATTGAAATTCCAATTCTAATCTAACGTCTCTGTAATTTTCCTATACCTTGTTACTAATTTTACGTAGAATTAGTGGTTTAGCAACAGTGGCCAAAAATGACAGAAAATTATATTTTTTTTTTCAAAAAAAATATCGAAACAAATACTTTGTTTTACTTTATAATACTAGAATTTTAACAATGAAAAATATGCCTACTAGAAAAATTTAAAATATCAATTTATAAAATTTGGTTTTTTGGCGGGCACATACGGAATTTTATTAACCCTCGTGAGAAAAAAATATAGGATTTTTTATTTTCTCATCGAATGTCTTCTGATTTTAATGAGTAGTTGGTTAAAAAAAAAAATGTGGAAATACTTATGTGTGTCTTATGCGACTGCTCAACTCCCATGGCACAGGGCCTTTGGGAAGCACTTACGACACGACACTGGCGATATATCGGAAATTGCTAGTATAGATCTAATCAAATATCTCAATCTTTCAGGTTTGATACCTTTTCGAGTGGTGTGTTCCATTAGTAAACCAACCAAGCGTGTCTAAAATTTTTAAAGTTGAAACAATTTTAATGAGAAACAAATAAAAAAAGGTTATTAAGTAATTTATTACCCCTCATTATTCGAAAATTTAATTAATTTTAATGACCACATCCACACGGTGACACGAAAATCGTTAAATAGAAATCAAGAAATATATTAAATACATAGAAAATAATAGAGTGATTGATTTAAAATATTACGAAACAATATACATAAATATTTTATAGAATCTCTCAGCCTTGTGAGGGTAACTTTTCTATTCGGCTATTAAGCCACACAAATAAAAAATGAAGAACTTCTTTTAACTTTTTATTTTTATTTCAATTTTCCAATGTTTTTAATTTAATTTAATCTTTATTTGTTCGATTAAATTAGTTACAATTAATTTTTATTACTAATCCCGCGAAGCCTTAAGGCTTGTCGACCAAGGTCATTGGTCATCTTCACAACACGGTCTTGGCTAGATAGTTTTAGAATTTCGTAACTATTCAGAATATATGAAATCTCCATGAATAGGTTAAGGGTTTAAAAAACGAAATGACAAAATAGACATACACTCCATCATAAGGTGGGGGTATACAAATGGATCGATGTGTGATGTGTGCCACATCAGCGCAAAACTTAGAACGTTATAACTGAACATTTTAAAATTTTCAAGAAATACAAAAAAATATTGAGAATTATTTGTTGAGCAAAAAACCATCCATTTTCTTTAAAACACACATTTTTCAAATTTAAATACTTCAATACTTCACATAATGATCTCAACTGCATTCGATAAGATTTGATCACCTCGACTTGTGCTGGTTGTTATATTACTCGGTGCTCGAGTTGGGAACTTCGTAGACGTAACAAGTCCCACACCCTATAGGCAAAACTATTTGCAGTACACTAAATCCAGTAGCAGCAGCTATTTTTTAAATAGTCCTTGTTTACGAGATATTGACAAAAAAGGCATTTTTTGTTTTTTTTTTTCGACCAACTGTTGGCTCAGGATCCTTTAATATCCCTCAAATGAACATATTTTTCATGAATACACATCTAAGGACAACTATCTACATCGATTACGTCGATTTTGGGAAGATTTTTTTTCAGTCAGTATAACTTAGCCAATGAGTAATAATAAATATTACTCATACGCCACCCATAGGATAATCTATAAATGTATATAGGCTGTTTTTAGACTTATATAGGGTCTGCCATCTAACTTTTTTTTTCAACTATTCAACTGTTGGACTATTATTTGTGGGGTGCCCGAGGCAGCCATTTGAATGAAATTATTTTCCATTATTAACCGGAAGGATTGTACTTTCAAATAAAAAAGAAATTTCAGAAAATATTCAGTAGTTTTTTATAGTATTTTTAAAACAAAAGTTATTTGGCGGACCCTTTAGAACTTTTAATTGATAAACTAAAGAAATTACATAATTGTATTAGTTTTTTATTTCGGTCTGTAATCAATTTGATTTGAACTGGGAAATTTTCTTGGCCCAAGGACTTTTTAGAATGCAAATTTATTTGTAAATGGCATGGGGACATGTATTACCTTTTCCATGATTTCTGGACCGTAACGACCACTTTAAAGCCTTTGAAGGCAGAAGTCGAACCTCTAAAAAACTCCCAATAGCACTACAATGTAAATGGAAATGATATTTGTTATATAATCGTCCAATGTATTTATTGAATTCATATAAATTCATATAAATAAAATGAACTTTTTCTTTTGGAAATACTTCGAATTCTTGAAATTCTGCTATTACCATTGGATTGAGAGTACTCGAATTATATTTATACTAGCTTCTTATAGTTTTTAACTAGCGTAGTGATATTATTAATAATACGCTACTCCCAGCATTTGACGAATTGTCGTTTTAGCAATTAAAAAAGAAGAAATCCAAATAAATGACAATTGTTGAAGAAATTACGAAACTTATTTGAATAAATTCAATTTTTCTCTGAGATTAAAGTTAGAGATTTCCCCTAAATATCAAATAATAATTTGGAAAAGTTAAAATTCCATCTAAGATTATTATTGCTGATGTCCCCTAAATATCCGTTGCCCAGTGTTATGGCTGGCCATGTTTGCGCCATTGCCCATAATGCTGTTGATGTTGGCACTTAGTGGTGATGTTGTTGTCTTTATTTTTAAAACATAAATATCATCATATCATAATACCCATACCCATCACAACAATACATACATACATAAAAATAAAAATCATCAATCAACAGAAATGATGGTGTCTCATGACAGTGATTTTTTTCTTGTTAGATTTTCATCTTCTTCTCATTTTTTCCGCTCTCTTTCAATGCTTTAGGTTTTTGTGAAAAATTCGTAGTCCGGTGGCTAGGGAACACAAACACAAATTATTAACTTTCGCCAAAGCAAACGGGGGGTGGGAGAGGGTGTGATAGTTTTAGTTTGACTTACAAAAAAACAAAGTGTCATTCGAAAAGGATATTTTGCCTTTTAAATAAATCTTCGTTATTGGAGACAAATTGACCAAGTCCATTTCAATTAATCGATTTTAAAGGGATAATAAATCGAATAGTATCAAGATAAAAACAGAGGTTGGCTTTACGCGGCTGACATAGGAAGGATGACAGGACGGAAGAAATAAAATCGGATTAGATCGAAATGGGCTTAGGAAGTTTATACAGAATGGCGACCATATAAACAATTAAAAATCCATTGTCCAATTTCCGTCCTGTATTCACATGGTTTAGGCTGAATTTCAGCAATGACATGGGTTATGTCTATTGTAGATCTGTATCTTAAGGAAACCCCACAATAAGGTCTACTGGATTAAAATGACATGATCTCGATGATCATTTTATCTCGTCTCTGTGCGAAATAAACATTATCCAAATTCGCTCCAGTCCATTGGAGCATTGGCTGTGTGACATGGAGATATTGGTTCACGTGGCTGCTCTCACGGTAGCGACAAGTGGTGTCTGAAGGCATCGTTTTGAAAGAAGAGATGTCCTGTCACAACACCTTTCTTTCACATTCATATCCTCTAAAAACAAACATTGTCGCTGATGATTATTTTTGGATTTAAAGATTTAAATTTATTTATTTAAAGTCTACGAAAATATATACAAACTTCCTACCACATCCTTCAATGTCCTTCAAATGCTCACAGATATACATCATTACATATTAATGTCCAGGAGAATATCGCATAGGAAAAGTGTTCCCGTAATTTGACCTCCTTTTCTCATCTCACTTCTTTTTTTCTTGATCGAAATCCCACAACCAAAAAATAACCAGAATTTATATTGAATTAACCAAAAACACAACACACAAAACTTGGAACGTAAAAACAATCAATTCATGATTGTGTTATCGTCTTCGAAACAAATTGTACAACAAACCCGGAAAACAATAGACATCCTGGGTCGGTGGCCGGTGGTTGGGAACAAACAAACGGAAGTGTGGGTGTGATTTTATTGTTTACTGTTGGTAAAAAAAGGAAAATAATTTGGATTCGAATCTCCGGGTTTTCGCATTTTTTTTCTTTTTTTTTTTGTCATAGGGGTCTCTGTGTAATAAAATCGTCGGGAAAAAAACAAACAGACAAACCCACACTCTGAACACAACACCATGAATGAATAAATATAAATCTTCGGAAAGGGACTAGAGACAAAAGATAGCAGCACTTTATTTACGGATACAGATATATAGTATACAACATGCCTACACACACACACGTACACGTGTACTTTGGTTAGTATTCCATTACATCTGTGTATGGGTATATTGTTGATGACGGCGATGATGATGATGACGATGATATTGTATACTTAACAGTGATTGTTTTGTGTCGTTATTGTGAATGTGTTGAAGGTTTTGTGTGTTGGATTTTTTTCGGTTTGGTTTGGTTTTGTTTCATTTCGTTTCGTTTTTCTGTTGTTCGAAATTAAACAAAACAGGACTCCCCCATGGTGTTCCTTTGTCGTGGTGATGCCAACTCAACACTGCCACAAAGAATGACCAAAACAGCAGCTCATCGAGCAGCAGCATCAGCAGCCACCGCCACCACTGTAGTCGTCGTCGTATCATCACCCCCAAACCCCACCACACACACAGTCGGTTGGCATCATAAGAATGTTGTTTGGAGAGCTGCATGTTTGAGGTATTCTCGTAAGTGAGTGTGTGAGCGCACACTTGCATATGTATGTATGTCGAGTGCCATAGATTACAGTAGGTGCCAGGAGATTGTGAAAGGATTGCTTGAGAAATTCCGAATATGTTACAAAAATTTTCCCCAGAAAAGGGGAAATAATAAGAGAACAGTAAGGATAAGAAAAAACGACAAATTCTTCCAGGTGTCTCAAGGACAATAGACAAAACAGATAAAAAAGTCTCAAATTTTTGAGCACATTTTCCCCACTTTGCGAATTCGTCTATTTTTTGATAAACATGCCATAACTACAAATCTAGCAATACCCTTTTTTATTAAAAAATCCCAAAGTGGGGAAAATGTGTTCCAAAATTTGGGACTTTTTAGTAAAATCGTCACCGAAGACAATATGCCAAAAATTCAAAAAAAAAGAATAATATAGCATTTTTGCTAAAAAACCGAATTCTCAAAGTGGGGAAAATCTGTTCCAAAATTTGGGATGTTTTAGTAAAATGGCCTTCATGTCTTTATTTACCATTTGATGGACCTCAAATGTTGGGAAAATGTGTTCACAATTCGGAATTTACTTAAATGGTCGCCAACGACAATAGGCGGGAATACCTAAAATTCATAAAAACAAATAAAAATTATACAAAAATTTACTAGATTTGCATATATAGCATTTTTGCCAATAAGAACCGAATTCCCAAAGTAGAGAAAATGTGTTCCAAAATTTGGGATTTTAAGTAAATTGGTCGCCTTCTTTATGTACCATTTTTATGTGTTTTCATGGTTTTTAGGTATTTTTGTTGACGAACTCCCAAAGTGGAGAAAATGTGTTCCAAAATTTGGGATTTTTTCCTTAAAATGGCAGCCATGCCTTTATTTACAATTCTTATGTGTTTTCATGGTTTTTAGGTATTTTTTGGACCTAAAATGCGTATTCCCAAAGTGGGGAAATGTGTTGCAAAACTTGTGACATTTTACTAAAATGGACGCCAAGGAAAATAGGTTGGAAAACATAAAATTCGTCAAAGTAAATAAAAAATTACTAGATTTACATTTATAGCATTTTTGTCAAAAAATACAAATTTCCAAAATGTGTTCCAAAATTTGGGATTTTTACTAAAATGGTCGTCACCTTTTTTATTTACCTTTTTATGTTTCATGATTTTTAGGTATTTTTGTTACACCTTGAATGCGTAAAATTTTGAGAGATGTGAACTGGAATGGCCAAAACTTGCATTTTTGCACAAATTTACTTTTAATGGAAACTTCAATAACTCGGTCAATTAGAGTCCAATTTTTAAACATAAAGTGGCATTTTACTCTTTACTAAACATTCTATTTAAAAAAATTCACAAGTTTTACAGTCACCTTGCAAACTAATCTGAAAAGCATTCCCAAAATTGGAAAATAGCGAAACAAAATTAAAAATTGTTTTCTGAGCGATTACACAAATTCCTCAGGATTTAAATAAACAATGTATAAATCGTAAGAAAGCTCTAAGTTTATTCTATTTTAATCTGGCGAGAAACTGAAAATCACTTGATAATCGACTATGTTATATGCGTATAACTACGCAAAGGTACGGCGAACCGTTTATTCCCCGTCTGGGAAATTTTACAAACATATTCTCGTTTTACTCAATGATATCAACAATAAAATTAGGATCATTCGCCAGATTTTTTGACTGTTGTACAGTGTTATTTTTCATCACATCACAAAATTGTTATAGGCATTACTGCAATTTTATGCAATTTTTTACAAATAATATAAATCATACGCACCACGTGCCACTCAAATTAATATTACTCATACGTCCTTTATATGCAACATACATATTAATAATAATACTCATACGCCATGCATTACATTTCTGCCACAACGCACTGTATTCATTATTTTTGCGGTAGATATGGGGGACATTAACCAGTCGCCTGGATTTTGCATTTTAATATATCACCAAAGCAATCAGTTCTGCTGCATACTCCACGGAATACTTACGACAGAAAAATAAAATGCACAATTTAATGCAACCCCTTGACAGGGGAATGTATAATGACAAGACAAAAAAGACGAACTACAGAAAAACGGAAACGAAAACTGAAAATAAAATTTATTAAAATAACAATTTATTTAACATTTTCCCCCACCCTTTTCTTTCCTATCATTCCAGGTGGCTTAGCCGATGGCGGACGCATCGGATTCGGTGAAAGCAGTAGCGTTGGCATTAACAAATTTCTCACGCCGAATGTGCCATGTCCACCCGGTATGTTTCGCTGCAACGATGGCAAATGCATAACATCGCTGTGGGTGTGTAATTACCAAAAGGACTGTGAGGGTGGCGAAGATGAGGAGCAATCATGTCGTAAGTTTCAGAGTGATGGAATTTCGTGGGGATTTTTTGTAACATATTTCGTTTCGTTTTTCGTTTAGCTCCACCTGAATGTGAAGCCGGCCAAATAAATTGCGGCCAGTATGTATTTAATAAAACGTATTGTATACCACCGCATTTCCGTTGTGATATGACCGAGGATTGTGAGGATAAATCGGATGAAGCACAGTGCAGTAAGTGAAATTGATTCAGTCTGTTTTCTATGTATTCATAGTTTTTTTATATATATTGAAATTGGGATATAAAAGAAATTCGATAGAAATTATCCAATAATAAAATTAAGTGGGTAATAATCTCCTTTTTTTACTGTCAAAATAATAATCGTATAAATTTTGCAAAAAAATGAAGTGATAGTTTAGAATTATATTAGAATTACAGTCAAAATACTAAAGTTATCCTCAACGAAAATTTTAATTTTTTATCAAATTTGGTTTGCGTTCTCATGAGAGCTCCAAGTGGGTCGACTCAAAAAATTTTATGGTTAATTGTTTTTACTAAAATTACGATTTTCGTCGAAAGTACCATTAATATTTGTCCTCTAATTTGGGAAATATAGTCCCGATAACACTTCCTTATATGTGCAATTAAAGTTAATTATGGCTACAAATACTATAAATTTCACTTTCTCATAGAAATAGTGGATCAGAAATAATCTTCAAAGAAATTGAGAAAAAATTGAAAAATTTAAAAAATCTGCAAAAAAATAGAGAAAATTGAAAAAATACCATTAATATTTGTCCTCTAATTTGGGAAATATACACCCGATCACACTTCCTTATATGTAGAATTAAAGGCAGCTATGATGGCTACATATACTGAGAATTTCACATTCACATAGAAATAGTGGTTCAGAAACAATCTTCAAAAAATTGAGAAAAAATTGATTTTTCAAAAAAAAAAATCTTTTTTTTTTTGCTGACACGAAAAAATCTGTAAAAAATAGAGAAAAAATTGGAAAAAAATCGAATGTTTCCTTTTTTCAGTGAAGAAAATAATATCTACATGTAAGAGATCTATGGATAGATGTAGATGTTTTGACCCCTTTGACCCCCAAAAAGAATACATATTTTAATAATTTATTTTCGTATGATCGGGAAGAGCATTAATTAATTTATTTTCATACTTTAACTAGTCACACGAAGGCAATATGGGTATCAAATGATAGGGTAGGATATCTATTAAAAATACTTAAAATTTTTTTTCTGTTTCTATTAGTTTAGCATTAAAAACCATTTCAAGTATACCCCATTAGTTTATATAGTTTATTTATGTTTTACTGTTTAAGGGGGAACTTGAACTTGTTAATGCTAAACTACTATAGATAGAAGCATTTAATTTAAAATATTTTTAACAGATATCCTTCTCTTTCATTTGATACTAATATCGTTCATTGTATGACCCGTAAAGTATGAAAAAAAATTATAAAACATCTATACACCAAATGGAAAACTGAGTACACAGTTTTTCTACATAAGGTCTATAGTTTCATATGAATATGGTCTTCTTCAGGTCAATAAAAATATTAAAATTGTCTCACGGTGTTATACATTGCCCTTCGGTAAATATTTTGTTATATTATAATTATTGATTTTGACAAAAAAGTTGTCCCTCTGGATCTACAGCCATAGCCCACCATGCTTGTATGGAAGCAACGATTCCAGGCATTCCAGTTTCCAAAAAGGCAATAAATAATTACAACATCTCCATTCGCAATTCTCTCTTATAATTTTCTTCGGTATTTGTCTACCTTCACTCCCCCCTCCCCCTTACTCATCCATATATTATTTTTCAAGTCCTTTGTTAACCAGCCACCATCATCTGTTTGCCGTGTCGATTCAATATTTCCAACAACAACAGCGACAAAAAACTCATTAGGAAACTTCTCGCGATATCCACTACAGACGCACCACACCTTCACTCCTCATTCCTTCGCCCGTTGCTTCTAGAAATTTCGATTTTTTTGGCTGCCAGCGGGTTTAAGGGTACATTTACCAACAAAATTTATTGTTGTTTAATAGCTGTAAAAATTGTTTCCTTATTACGTGCTCCTTGAATAAGTTTAGCCAACAACTAGGTGCTCCTTTTCTTGCTACTGGTGATTTTATGCTATTTTTTGTTCGTTTTGTTCCACAACACCATCCCTTTTGCAAATATGAGGGTATCCTTATTTTAAAACTCATTTTGGCAACAACAACAAAGGCGGCAGCTGCTGCTGGTTGTATCCACCTAGTACATTGGTGTTGCTATCATTATAGATAGCTGACTACAAAAAAGCCTCATTCTAGAGGTAGGCAGCCGGCAAACACCTTTCCTTTACTATCTTGAGTTAACCAACTTCTCATCATCATCGCCACCACCACTACCACTACTCGCCTAGCTCCTGTCTCCACATCTTTATCTTTCCCTTTTGTGTGGCTTGCTTTAGGTGGGTTTTAATTGTTTTACACTTGGTAGTAGAAGATATTTAAATAAAGGTGTTACGTTGTGTTACAGCGAATAAATTAACGCCGCTCGAGAACTAGTAAAAACTTCACAACGCAACCACATAGACGGACAATGAATCGCGTTGAGATTTGCGCCACTCTTTTCTATACGCCTAACGCCTATTTCCTTAAGCAGCAGCAATTTGAGGCATTCGCTACGGCTGTTATCCTTAAATGAGATCTAAATTGAAAAATTCCAATTTTTTGCAGGTAGTGGTTGTTTTGTTTAAAATTTAAAATATATCAAAATTAAATTGGGGCATTTTAGATTATCCACGACAATCTGTGCTTTAATGGAATGTCAGGATTCAAGTAATATAAGGATTCAAACAAAACATATACTAATCTAATGAAACAACTACCGTTTTAGAGCTTAGAGCAAATGTAAAAGAAAAAATTGTTTTGTCGCCACTGTTTTTTCCCAGAGACGAAAGAAGTCGTTTTAAGGGAATCACTTTTTCAAAGTTTCCCAACTCCTGAAGAACTTCTTTCAAGTCATACATTTATATTGCACGAATCTTCTTAATTTAGCTGAATGACAGTAAAATATATAGAATGGAGATGATGTTAAAATAAAAACTAATTTTTTTTGCATGAACAATCCAGAAATTTCATCACCCAAGTTGTGCTCAAAATTTCCCCCTTCAAATGTTAAATTTCCTGCTTCACTACTGGCAGACAATACATTAAATAACCGCAAGCTCCAATGTTTATTGTTAATCGAAATGTTATGTTATGTCACCGATGTATTTTAAATCTTATTTCAATATGTGAAATAAGGCAAGTAAACGTATATATGTATATGTATATGTATATTAAATAGGGTAGCGTTCACTACAAACAATAAAGTCATTCCGATAAAAATATTTTTTATCCGATCCCGAGATCTACACCCATCTTTTCCTACGAATGATACCCCAGATGATATATTTTTGGGCGATTTTTAATATGAAAAATTACCCAATTTTTTGCACGATTTTTCACTTTTGATTCGGGTGATTTTTCATTTAATCTTGAGCGTAAAATAATTTTCTATTTATTTTTCATTTTATTGGCCCACTTTTATTGGGACGATTTTTCATTTATTTTTGGACGATTTTTCATGCCGCCTTAAATGACAGATATTTAAAAATAAAAACCCTCTCTAATGTATGTACCTGCACACTTGAGTGCTATCAAATATATACAAATACAGTTTTCGTAAAATATTACACAATTGAAACCTGCTGGCTGGCATAGGTAAACTGTTTGAAAAGGTAGGTACAAATGTTTGGAGTGATGAAACGCGGAAGTCAATTTTAAAATTTATTACTCTGTTCGCTACAACTTTGCACACACGGTCAAATCCAATTTATTCGGAAAGAAGGGTTAAAAATAAAATATGGGTGTAGCTCACTTTTTCTAGATCAATTTGTTCAGTTATTTAAAAGACAAATTAATATTTTCACTTGAAATATTTCAAAATATGTAAATTGCGTATAGTGGGTGGTATGAGTAATTTAAATTTAAACGTTTTAAGTAATTAAAATTACTCATATATGGCCTTTGACGAATTGCATTTATGACTGAATCCAAGAAATCTTTAGTGTGTCACCTATAAAAAATCTATTCTACGAAATATCTAAACAGTTTAAATTGCGAAATTCTATCATGTCACAAACATTGCAGTCATCCGCATACTCTGCACACATATATCACTGCAGTAACCAAGAAAAGTCCTTAAACGACTGATTGCATCGTAAGATGCAGACACGTACGCACATGAACACACACACACACATTTTACTCTCTATAAACAATTTCCCCCAAGTTGTCCAAAAACTTTATTCCTTTGTCTTCCTTTTTATGGCAACGAAACATTGTCATAGCGACGGAATGAAACCAAGCAAGCAAGCACAGTGTTTCAATTCCCATGGGTCGCATTTGTCAGATTGGCAATTACATCCGACTAGTTACGATAAAAATCTTAAACTGTATCTTTACGATGAAAGTTAAGATGATTTTCAAACTTTAAAATCTTTAGTAAAAAGAAATTATTGTAGATATATTTTATTTGGAATAAAAACAATATTTTCCCTTTACATATTTATTATTAATTTCAATAATCTTGAAGATTTGAGAATTCATTCAAGTTCTCTACACTGTGTCATCTCATATCTCCCCAAAGTGTTGTGTCAAATGTTGTCTCAAACGGATGACTGCAGCTGCTGGCAGAGTTTTTATTATTCCTCTGAACCAGTATATATATACTGGTAGTAGGTACAACCCTTATCTCTGACTCTCCGTATGTCCTTCAGCAAGCAAGATAATGGAAAATCCCTTCCCTCCACTTCCCCCTACACTCCCTTGCCATCTGTCTATCTCAGTTTATTGTTGTGGTGAAATAAAATTTCCAAAATAAAAATTATTTTAAGCAAATAAAGTTATGTTGACAAAGAAGCAAATCCTTACAGAAGCAAATAAATAAAACTTATAACTGAATTTGGTATTTATACAGAAGGATAATATTCCCATAAATTGCATAAATACACAATAAATATTTGTAAAAGTTAAATAAAAATCACATTTAAACGAAATAACACATATTAATTTCAAATGGTTTACCAGAGCAAATATCGTAGAGTAAGGACACAAGCAAAGGCATACATAAATGATGGCCTGTGTTCTGTGGAAGGATTTTAGTTTGGTGTAATGTTCTTTTTAGGTTACACCTAAGGTTTCATATGATGCAAGGGTTGCATAAAGACAAAATTCCCATTAAGATTCACATTTAGTTTTTGAAGGTATAATAAATATATTAAAACGCCTGAAAACATCATTTAAGTGCAACCATATTTTGTAAATGAATGGCATAAAGCAGTGGTAGTAATTATACCAAGTGTGGCTTAATTTGAGACAAGGATACACCCAACCCTAGAATATCCTTTTTTGTCAGAAGCCTTAAAAAGTATAAAAAGGCCAGAAAACTGCTTTTAATTGCAACCAATTTTGTAAATTTGAGACAAAGACACACAATTCTGGAATATCCTTTTTGAAAAACAAAAACGAAAAAACATTTAAAAATTACTTACAACCATTAAATTTTCATTAATTGCAACCAATTTTTGTAAATGAACTGCATAAATCAATGTTAATGATTGTGTCAAGTTTCGTTGAATTTGAGACAAGGCTACGCCCTACCCTAGAGTATCCTTTTTTGGAAAAAGGTATAAAAATGCCACAAAACCTCCTTCAATTGCAACCTTTTTTGTATACGAATTGCACAATGCATTGCCAATAATAGTGTCAAGACCAAGAATATCCTTTCTAGGAAATTGTATAAAATATCGAAAAACCTCTCAATTGCAACCATTTTTTGGTAATGAATTGCACAATGCCGTGCTAGTGCTTATGCCAAGTTTTGTTGAATTTAAAACAAGGATATGTCTAGCCCTAGAGTCTCCTTTTTTGGACAAAGTATTAAAAAGGTATATAAAAATGCCACAAAAACTCTTTTTATTGCGACTGACATTTGTAAATGAACTGCACAAATCAGTGTTAATGATTGTGTCAAGTTCAGTTGAAGAATATTCAGTCCAAGAATATTTGTTCTGGGAAAAAATACCGAAAACATATTTTAATTGCAACCATTTTTTGGAAATGAATTGAAGAAAGCAGCGCCAATAATTGTGCCAAGTTTCGTTGAATTTAAAACAAGGATACGTCTAACCCTAGAGTGTCCTTTTTTTGGAAAAGCCCTAAAAAGTCAAAATAATTCCACAAAAACTCTTTTACTTGAGACTGATTTTTGTAAATAAACTGCACAGATTAGTGTTAATGAGAGTGTTAATTTTCGTTGAATTTTTGACAAGGATACACCGAGTCCTGGAATCTCCTAAATGAAAAAAGGTATAAAATACCAAAAATTAATTGTAGTAGATGAATTGCACGAAGCAGTTCCAATACTTGTGCCGAGTTTTGTTGAATTTAAAACAAGGATACGTGTAGTCCTAGAGTATCCTACTTTAGAAAAAAAAACATAAAAAGTTATAAAAATGACACAAAACCTAAATAAATTGCATCTAATTTCTCTAAATGAATTGTTGAATTTTAGACAAGGATACATCCAGCCTTAGAATATCCTTTTCATGAAAAAAATTAAGAAAAAATCGAAAACAAAAATAGAAAATGTCACAAATTCAATTGCAACCATTTGTTGTAAATGAATGTCGTTCCAAGTTTCCGTGAATTTGACACAAGGGTACACCCAGCCATTTTTCCAAAAATATATAAAAATGCCAGAATGATTCCTTCATTTGGAGCCATTTTTTGTAAATGAATGGCACAAAACCGTACCAATTATTGTGCCAAGTTTTATTGAATTTGAGACAAGGATACACCCGGTCCTAGAATGTCCTTTTTTAAAAAAGGCTTTAGAAAGATATAAAAAATCAGAAATGATTGTCTCACAAAACAGAGCTAATAATTGTGTGTGTAATCGTTGTATTTGGGACAAGGATGCGTCTGACCTCGGAATATCCTTTTTTGTAAAAATCCCTAAAAAGACACAAAAAGTGATTCTTTAATAATTTTACAGCAAATCACGTGGAAAAGCTTATAAAAAATTTAAAATTTTCAAAGGACTCTTTACGCATCCCATTGAAGATTTCATTGTGGGACACCAAATAAACCTAGCCTTATAACTAACTTGAATACACACACCCATGTCATTTTATAATCCTTTATGGGATTTTTTTTTCAAACAAGGATATTTTCCACCTTGAATATCCTTTTACACACATACATATTAAGGTGACTGTAGGGAGAACACCTTCTACCAGGGATTTTCCAATTAAATAATTTTTGGGGGGATTTTATTGACTTTTTTAATTAAAGCACATTGAAGGATTAAACATGAAATCGGTCCTCGGAGTGATAAATAAACAACATTGTCAGCGGAATTAGTTTTATTTTTCGATTTATTTATTTTTTTCATATGAAAACACCAATATACACTTTACAGCACGGTTCCTTCCTTCCTGCCTTCCTTCCGTGCATTGCCCAACTGACATAGGGTCCTGTGTGGCATTCTGCGACACAGCACACAATGCGTATGATTAATGCGAACAATGCCGCATACGCTGGGGAGGTGTCGTGGCAGCGTATAAAATTGTTCAGTGGGTCAAAGCAATTTCATACATTTTTAATGCGTTTCCACAAGAAAATGGCACAAAACATTTATCATTATTTGTGTTTGTATTGATGTAATGGGATGATGATGATGATGATGGTGATGGTGGTTGAATTGTTACAAATGTATTGTTGTCTGCCTATCTCCTCCTACAAATTGTTTGCCTATTCTTCTTCACTTCGAAGAAAATTGTTTCCCTTTCTTCGTGCTTTGAATAGAATTTGTTCATATCATAATCTATATGAAAGTCATTGTTGGAAACAATTATGCTATGTAAAGCCTGTAACATACGCCATTGGAAGTAATTCGATTTCAATTAGAATTTAAATCGAAAAACAATTCTGTTGTTTTCCATTTCAGAGGATTTACAAGTTTTAACGAGGATAGGCAAGTTTTAATGAAATTTTGAGAAGAATTTATTGTTGTTGTCATATTATTATTATAATGCCCACATAAGATTTGAGGATTTTCTTTTAAGGAAATTGTTTGAAGAATTTATTAAAGGTTGCCAGAATGTATACAAGGAATGATATATCAAAACGCATTTTTATAAACAAGACAGTAAATTTCAAACGATCACACTATTTTACAAACATTTTGCGCTGTGTATAGAATTTTCTAATATATTTTGGTGTTATAAACTCGATAATTTATGGAAAATTCCAAAAAAAATATTATTAAAATTCCCTCTACTATAACTTTAAATTACAATCAATCACTTCCATTTCCACGTAGACTAAACACTGGTTTGGGAACAAATGCCAAAAAAATGAGAAAAAATACATTTTTGGAGAACAAATATTTTTTATTGGCACGAAAATAAAAAATAGAAGAAATCGGAAAATATTATCGAGAATGTATTACACCGTACGGCAATTTTTTTTAAAGTCGTTACACTTGAACTGGATGATATATACGTCTGATACTAAAAAAAAAATGGACTACAAAAATTTCCAAAACATTTTTTAAATACTTATGGTACAGTTATAAATGTCAAATTAGAAAGGAGAATATTTGCTAAAAATACTTTAAATTTCATACTTCTAACTGTCTTAGTTTAGCATTAACAACAATTTCAAGTTTATGATTGTTACTGCAGAACTAATGCGGATAGACGCATGCAATTTAAAGTATTTTTAGGAGATGTTCTCCTTCTTCTTCTTTATTTTGATGTTTATACAAGTTCCATAGGGTGCGAATAAGTATTAAAAAAAATTTTTTGAAAATTGTATCCTTTGAAACTTTTTTGTCTAAAAACGTCAATTAACTACATTTCGCCTATAGTTTCAGACGCATATCATCGGGTTCAAGTGCAATATGGACTGTCAGACGGTGTTATCAGTTTTTATTGATAATTAAAAAATATTAAATTTCCAATTTTCGTCGAAGGTACTTTTATTAATACTTGAACTATAATTTTGAGAGTATAAGTCTGATCATATCCGATTATACGATTAAAAAGTTAAGTGTGAGGGTTACAAATTTCAATTTTACTTTCATGTAAAAGCATTTGTTTAGGAACAATAGCCAAAAAGTAAAAAAAAATATATATTTATTTGAAAAAAAAAAACTCCTAAACTACCCCTAGAGTATCCTTTTTTGGAAAAAAAAACAAAAGTGCCACAAAACCTAAATTAATTGCATCCATTTTCTCTAAAAGAATTGCTTAATTTGCCGAAAATATCCTTTTTATTAGAAAAAATCTACAAAATCTCATTTTATTGCAACTGTTTTGTGTCGTGTCAATATTATCGAGAATGTTTTATCAATTTTAATAGATAAATTAAAAAATACCTGTATTAATACTTGAACTATAATTTTCAGAGTATAAGTCTGATTATACGATAAAAAAGATATGTAAATAAGCGCTGCAAATTTAAATTTTACTTTCACGTAGAATCAGTTGTTTAGGAACAATCACCAAAAATTAAAAAATGATTTGTTTGAAAAAAACGAAAAATAATCTAAAAACTATGAAAAAGTCGAAAAAAATCAAAATAAAAAACATTGAAAATTGTGTAGTATGAAAATTCGTAGACACAACTGCTACCAATTTGTGTAAATGAGTTACACAAATCAGTGCCAATGATTGTGACAAATTTCATTGAATTTAAGACAAGGATACGTCAAGTCATATAATATTATTTCTGGAAAAATTGTAAAAATTTTTGGTAAATGAATTGTACAAAGCAGCGACTACAATTGTGCCAAGTTTCGTTGAATTTAAAACAAGGATACATCTAGCCCTAGAGTATCCTTTTTTGGAAGTTATAAAAATGCCAAAAATCCTAAATTAATTGCATAAATTTTCTTTAAATGAATTGCACAATACCAAGTTGTACCAAGTTTCATGGAATTTGAGACAATGAAAAAAGGGTATAAAAAACGAAAGAACATCCTTTAATTGCAATTTTTTGTGAATGAATTGTACAAGCTGCGCCAATAAGTTTGCCAAGCCTAGCCCTAGAGTATCCTTTTTGGAAAAAGCCCTAAAAAGTTATAAAAATTCCACAAAACCTAAATTAATTGCAACACATTTTTGTAGATGAATTGCTCAAAACAGTGCCAATAATGGTGCCAAGTTGCCTTGAATTTGAGACAAGAATATACCCAATCCTAGAATAACAATTCTGGAAGAAGGTATAGACACATATAAAGAATAAATATTTATTATTATTTATTTTTCGGTTTTCAATTGTAGTTTTCACTATGAAAACACCAAACAAAAAAAATGAATAAATATAAGCGAATTTCCACATCGATTCTATAGAAACCCTGAAAATTTTTGAATAGAGAAGAAGGGGTTATATTTTTAAAAAATATTTTTCTAAATGTAGTATCAAAACCACAAAATACAAATTCTGAGTAAATATAGGTGAAATTCCACATCGACTCTAAAAAAACCTTGAAAAATTTAGAGTGGAGAAAGAAGGGGTTATATTAAAAAAAATAATTCTAAATGTAGTCGACTGAAAACCCTATTTTTTGATCGAATACATGTGTACTAAAGAAGATCCATTATATATGTTTCTATTAAGGTTATTTCTTTGCTTTGTATGTGTATGTGTTTGCGGATTGTACACATAAGTGTGATATTTCATTCTATTTAATTTAAAAAAAATAATTTTGTTTTTGGTCCTCACAAATATTAATATTTTTGCGTTTTCCATTTTTCTTTGTAAATTCAAAGTAAATATAGGCGAATTTTCACATCGATTCTGAACAAACCCTGAAAATTATAGAGTGAAGAAAAAAGGGGTTATATTCAAAAAAAAAATATTTTCTAAAAGTAATCGACTGAAAATCCTATTTTTTGATCGAATGTACTAAATGAGATTTTTTGGGCTTATTTCATTGCTTTCTATGTGTGTTTGTGGATTGCTATGATCTATTGCTACTGACCAAATATTTATATTTTCGGTTTTCCATTTTCCTTTGCGGTTTTCACTATGGAAACGACAAACTAAAAATTCTACATAAATATAGGCGAATACCCACACATCGATTCTAAACAAACCCTGAAAATTTGAGTAAATTAAAAAAAATATTTTTTTTAATGTAGTCGACTGAAACCCTATTTTTCGGTCGAGAGTATAGAAGATTTTTCAAAAGCTTTGGCTTAAATGTCGTCCCACAATGAAATCATCATTGGGTACGTAACGAGTCCATTGCAAATTTTAATGTTTTAATATATATTTTATTTTTCATGTGTCTATAAAGCTTATTTCTATCTGTGTTTGTGGAAATTCCGCATAAAACAATATTTCACTTTATTTAAATTTGAAAAAATCCACTTTTTTGGACCACCCCTTTTTCAATTTATTAAGGAAACATTTAACCAACCCTGTCCTGTTTTATTTTCAATTTAATTAATTTCTTCACATTAACCAAACCTATAAAATATGAAATCTTGTCCATGGTTTTCATTAACAAATTAATTTATGAAAATAATAATGACGGTGTGTTGTTCTGCAGCATCTGGGCTTGTTTTCCTCCAGAGAGAATTCAATAAATTCCAGCACCATCTGTTTGCAGTTTACCGAGTAAAATGCAATTTTAAAATCACTCAACAACACACACTCACATTAACCCATTTACACACACATATATATACAAATCTTTATACATCCTCTGGAGTCTAGAGTGAGAAGATACTTGAGGGAGGAGGGGGTGTGCAACCTGACAGCACTAGTTTCCCCAGTATACCCTTTCAAATGAAACACTAATTGTTAGTGACATTTTTAACCCTAATGCCATTAATTATTGTCACCATAAATACTTCCGCATGGGCGGACGGGTATGCGGGTGTGTGTGTGTGGCTGTGTGTATATGTGTGTGGGTATACGTCAAGTGTGTGTTGGTGTAGTCCTTGTAACGCTAGATGTTAAATTCACACTAGTATGTGGTAGTTGCCACAACAGCCATGACAACAACGGCGAACAACCAACTGCGACACCTCTGTAAAAACATAACAACACCACACCATACCAGACCACCCACCCTCAACCCACAAAAGGGAATTGATGGTATTTGCTAGCTAGCAAACCTTAATCGAAAAAATATACCACGAAAAGAAACTTACAAGCAACCTGAGGATATAGGGACGAACCAGCACATTTCAAATTTTAAGCTCTACAAAACCTCTTTCAAAATAAGGTCACACCCAATATAAACCACCACCACCTCATGAAAGGGGGAGGCGTAGAGGTTTTGAAAATATTTGGCAACCCTATCACCGGAAGCGGAAGTTAAACGTAACAACTCTGCTCTTTGTTTTGTAGTCATCTGCGTGTTGGTATTCAGGGGTAATTTGTTGGCTGAGTAGAGAACATTTCCTTGAAGTTAATACAAATATAATCGTATTTATATTCAAATTATGCTCAAACATAATAAATTTTGCTCTGATATAATTAATTCCCCTCCATTATGGTGATAAACACAAATCATGTACAAGCTTAGATGCCAGTGGGAAAGAGGGGTTTGAGAAAAGTTCTCACAATCCAAAAAATCCAGAATATTAAATATATCGATTATAAATACTTGAACGATTTTTATGTACTATAATTTGATATGAAGGTAATTATTTTTTTTTCAAACACCGTCCATATTACACTTGAATCGGATGATATACTTCTGAAGATATAGGCAAAATGGAGCTAATTGTTGTCTACAGTATTTCTTTTGCAATCCTGTTACCCCTGAAAAGGATAACATTTTTCAAATAATTATTTTATATACATATTCACAACCGTAGGTTAGCGATATAAATGCCAAATTAAAGAGGGGAATATCTGCTAAAAATACTTAAAATGCCATGCTTCTACGCGCATTAGTTTAGCATTAACAATCATTTTAAGTTTCCCCGCTTAAAAAGTAAAATATGAATAAACTAAAGAGGTGAAACATGAAATGGTTGTTAATTCTAAACTAATACAGATAGACGGATTGAATTTAAAGTGTTTTTAAGAGATATTCTCCTCTTTAATTTGACACTTTTATCGGTATTGTAATGTGCAGTTAAGTATTTAAAATAATTAGTTGAAAATTGTTATCCTTTGAAACTTTGTATTACTTTTAAGATGATTTTCATATAAAATCCTTCACACTTCAATAATATACTTGAAATCACTCTAGCAAATGTTAGTTTTCTTTTTTAGCTCCTTTTCAAATTCAAACCCACCTAAATAAAATTATATCATTCCATTATACCCCTCGTCCTAGTGAACTCACACCTTCGTTCTTTGCCTGGCAAGCCGCACCACTAGACAGGTCAACTGACTTATAGTCAGCCTGTCAGTCAGATAGTGTGTCCCCCAGTCCGTTGACACTCGGTCGCTTGGTCGACCTGCCTATTTGGCAAAATCACACAATAGGGAGTTATGATTGTATGCCAGAAGATGGTGTTGAGCTCATGACAAGCGGATGTCCGTTTACGCTGATAATCATTTATGCAAAATATATTTACTTTAATGCAGTTACAATGTTGTCCCAATCACAACACACCAGCCAGTCAGCCAGCCAGCAACAGCCCCAGCTATGTGTTTGAGTGCAGTGAAGTGCAGCAAAATACTAGTGACAGGATGAAGTCGATTGTGGCGGAAGTTAAAATGACCTCCTTTCATCACACTGTGTTTGTGAGTGACTCCCCATGGGGTGAGGAAATGAAAATTAATCAAATTTATATTATGTCAACACGATAGATAGGATATGGATATTATGTTCGGCAATTGTCCGTCTATACATTTGAGAATGTAAATACTTTCCTTCAGCCACAGCGTGCTGCCCCACTGCTATGTCCACAGTATGTTTGTGTGGAAATTTATATACATTTATTTAAGTATGTGTGTGTGTGAGAATGTTTGAGGATAATAAACATTAAAGTGAACATGTATTTTAACATGTCCTTAATGCCTGCGTGTGTGTGCGTCTGAGTATGTGTGAATGTGTGTGTGTGACCATTGTAAATAAGCAGATGGTCAGATATGGCCAAACATCAAATATCACTTGTACAAAACAGACAAGCATATGTCTAAATGATTATAAATTTACTTAACTAACAAACTCAACACAAACACATATACACAATTACTGCCACATCTACATACATATGTATGGGACAGGCAATATTAAATGACATGAGGACACATGAGGCAACAGACAGCCGCATTAAACCCAGTGGTAATTTTGGTTGCAAAACCAAAGAGAGAAGCGCCTTCTCATCTCGGGCAATGAATAACAAGAGTTAAAGATCTGGATTATTTTATAGATAAGCTTTTACCAACTTATTACTTGAGAAAAAATGCAGGTATTTGGTGATACTTATGTACATGTCTGGAGAAGAAAGTCCTTAAATTCACACGAAGGCCTGAAAGCTTTACTATTTGTAGCCTATTTTAGACATAACAAAGTCTATAGAATTTAAAATATATCTAGACAAAGTAAGTCTCTTTGTTAACACTGTAATATGAAAGCTCTCTGTAGATTGCGTTGGGAAATTGTAGCACTCGCATAAAAACGACTGAGAGTAAAGTCAGCACCCATTTTTATATTTTATAGTAGAGCGTATCGATTTTTTAATCGCCTTGGAATAGCAAAAGACAGTTGAAGGCATGTATAGATATTACTATACTAAAAAGAAAAAATCTTAAAATTTTCCTTCAAGGACGATATGTAAAAAAAACAGAAAATCCGGATTTTAATGTTTCACTTGAGTTAACGTCATAGGAACTGTTGCAATTTATAGTAAAAATGGCTAAATCCAATCTACTCATTTGGTCCTTAAATGGATGTTAAAGTGAAAAGTTTAAAACAAATATTTTTATATAATATAATAAATAAATATAAATAAATATTTGGGAATATAATTCGAAAGTAGAGACTGAGACCTTTTATTTGATAATACCGTGCGACAGTAATTTTAGGAGCTGAACAAGACCATATACACGTGAAACTAAATGTGTACTGAGGCTTCCATTTGGTCTTATTTTCTTCTTTTTTACAGTCATATTTTCTCCAAAGGATATATCTGTTTCAATAATTTATTTTCGTACTTTTCCGAGGCATGCACAGGCGATATGTGTATCAAATGAAAGGGACTAATATCTGTTAAAAATACTTCAAATTGTATGCTTCTTCTCCTTTAAAAATAAATAAAAATAAATAATAAGTAATAAATAATAAATTAGGAGAAATTTTGAAATAATTGTTAAGGCTAAACTAATGCAGATACATATGCGCATGAAATTTTAAGTGTTTTTAACAGATATCATTATATTTTCTTTGATATCCATATTGTCTTTGTATGAGTCGCAAAAGTGCCACAATAAATTATTAAAACGTCTATATCTTTCAGAAATTTTACAGTCATATTTTCTCAAAAGGATATATCTGTTTCAATAATTTATTGGCGTACTTCTCCAAGGCATACATATATATATCAAATAAAAGAGACAAATATATGTTAAAAATACTTCAAACTTCATGCTTCTATCCGTAAAAGTTTAGCATTTACAATCATTTCATATTTCTCCTTTAAAATTAAAATTATTTATTTTAACTTTTTAAGGGAGGAAACTTAAAATAGTTGTTAATGCTAAACCAATGCAGATATATGCATTAAATTTGAAATATTTTAAACAGATATTCTTATCTTTCATTTGATATCCATAACGCCTTTGTATAGTCGCAAAAGTACAAAAAAATATTGAAACTTTTATATCCTTCAGAAATTATATTTTTTAATTTTAACTCTGCGGAACACAAGAAAGGGGTAAGGGGACAAAAAAGAATATACAGTATGCCGCAGAAGTCCACAAACGACGTTTAATATAATTCTTTATTTATTTTTATTTTCTGGAGACTGGTTATTCCTCCAACTTCGATTTAACTTACAACAATTCTTCGCTAATCATATATAAAAAACTGTGGGCCCTTGTCGTGCTGAACAACACAGCATCAGTTCTTATTTTATTCATAATTTACTATCGTTTGTAGACTTTTACGTTTACGTGTGAGAGGTGGGTCAATATTTAGAGAGGTGGGTCAATATTTCCCTTCTGCACATTCTTATGATGAATCGTCATGGGGAAACCTTGTGATCCTTACATTTTAAGTGTAGGATGTGTTCTGCAATATTACTTAAAACACTACAAGGAACATTTTTGTGGAACATTCCAACCCTCTAGCACCTCAATATGGGGGTGTTCTTGGTCACTTTTGTGCAAAAGTTAAAAAACACCTCTAAAACAGGGATTTAACGCGACAAAATGAACTACAAAAATATTTCCCATAAAATTCTACTATGAGTCTCCGAATAGACCAAAACTCAAGACTCAACTTAAATGCCAGAAATAAATCAAAACATAAAATTCATTTTAGGGTTCATTCGTTCAAAATTCGTTCATTCATTCAAAAATGATCTTTAGCGTGGTGGTGTGAATGGAAAAAATATTCTACATCAAATTTCACTATAAGTCAGGGAACACAAGAAAGCTGTATATATAAAATATATAAATAAAATTGCCAGAAATAAGTCAAAACCTAAAATTCATATTAGGGTTAATTTCGTACGTTTTCCGATTGATGCTAAAATGGAACAAAATGGAAAAATTTCACTATATATCAAATTCAAATATCATTTTTTTTTGACAAATTTCACTATATATAGATATAACATATATATATATATATATATATATATATATATATATATATATATATAAATGAAATATCAGTAGCAAATTAGGTATTTCAATCAGAAATTATTATTTTTTAATTATTTATTAAATTTTAACAATTTTAACTTCTGGTGATTGGTTTTTGGCTCTTGGTTTTTAATGAAATAATATTAAATATGTAGTAAGGCTTTAAGGCCACGGTGGATTATTGCAAAAAAAAACTTTCAAAGGCCACAGCACATTATATGGGAATTTTAAATATCAATGAAGAGTTGGAAACCCAAAATAAATAAAAAAAAGGGGAAATTAAAAATCCAATTTTTGTCGAAGGCACCTTCAATATTTACTCTATAATTCCAAATTTCACTTTCTGATGGAAATAGTGATTTATGAACTGCAGAAGATCCATGAAAATAAATAAGCATATAAATAAAATATAATAGAATATCAAATTATTTATTAAATTTTATTTTTAGCTCTTGGTAATTCTATATCGCTATCAAACAATGTCTAGCAGAGAAGAATTGATACTCTTACCTTCAAATATTTGATGAAATCATTCACCTTGTTCATCGTACTCTTTTGTCAACTGATTCAGAACCTTGTTATTTTGAAGTTTCATTTTCTTTCATGAATAAGGACCCACTTTTTTAGGTGCATTTTCATAGGAAAGTATGAAATAAATCTAAAATTATGTACACATATTTTTCGCATTACAATCCAAAACTTTCTATTTCTTGCTAATTCGTGCTATTTAGAATATTTTCCTCTGAAAATGCTTCTGATTAGATCATCAGTCCCTAACATAAAATGTTTGCTGTGTCAACATCAGCACCGTTTTCAAATCATTATTATCATGGCAATGCTTTGTATTGGCATTTGGTAATGTAACCATTGACAACATTGGGTAAGCGCACACACCCACACAGACTCAAAGAAGGGTATCAAATATTCTTTTTGGCATTACAGCATTACAATCGATATTACAAAGCCCAACACACAGACACATACGCACGTACTTATAAATCAAATTAAATGCCACATCATAAACCAACCAACACCACCTGTCACACACACACACACTGAACACTCCTACACACACCCAAAAATATTCTCATTTTCCAGATCACATAAAGAAGGATTTGCAAGAATTACCTCTGCCGACAGACCAACAACGACCGTGACAAAGACAATTTTATGAATTTGACCATACATCCTGCCACACTTCGATGCCTTTGCCATGTACTCATTTTCACGCTGGCCAGTACATCAACCCCCCACCTCTCCCACCCAACGGAGGCACAGCTTTGTCAGCCTGCTACAAATTACTGTTCATTAGTACGCCTCCACGTATAAGCCTATTTACTCGGCTCTTGTTCTTCGATTGCGCTGCTGTCGTTGCTGGTGGGTTCGTTCATTCATGCATTTAAAAAGCTCTGTTGTTTATGTTTTGTCATTTAATGTTATGGCTTTGTGTCTCTCCGCTACACCTCTCTAACTCTCTCTCTCTCCCCAGCACTCACAGTGTGTGGCCTGTGTAGGTGCACATGTGTTTACTTATGTATGGGTGTGTTTAGCCGCCTATGTGCCAAATATATTTGGCAATTTTGCTCTGGATTTTCGGTTACAGTTGACATCATCAGCCTGTGCATGTGTTTGTTCATGTCTCTCGCTGGGTGTTTGTTTGTGTGTGTATAGGTGTTGCTGAGAATACTCCTTTTGTTGTCATAAATTATTTGAGTTTTATATCTTATGTATATGGATAATAATTTACAATAACAATAACAGGACTACCATGAACAGCAGCAGCACTATCTCAGTCAGCATCAGCATCAGTATCAACATCAAACACAACAACGACAGCAACAGCCACAGTACACATAATACTGTCTGTGTGTGTGTGTGTTTGCGTATGTGCACATGTATTTAATGCTCATTAATACAGAGGTAATTTACGTACGCATACATCCCTTTGGGATGCGGATATTAAATCGGTAAATAAAACACAGGCACAACGATAACAAACGAGTATACGGAGAACCAAAAAAAAAAACATATAAACAGGATAAGTTAATATACTACACTACATCTTAAAGGATTAATTACTTCGTTTGCATACAAATGCAAATTTGTTTTTAATGAAATAATATTAAATATGTAGCCAAGGCTTTAAGGCCACAGTGGATTATTGCAAACAAAAACTTGCAAAGGCCACAGAACATTATAAGGGAATTTTAAATATCAATGAAGAGTTGGAAACCCCCCAGAATAAACAAAAAGGGGAAAATTAAAAATCCAATTTTCGTCGAAGATACCTTCATTTCAAATTTCACTTTCTCATGGAAATAGTGATTTATGAAAAAAGTTAAAAAATATATTTTTTAAATTTTTTTTGCTGGCTCGAAAAAATGTCTATGAAAAGAAATAATAAGCATATAAATAAAATATCAGTACTAAAATTAGATTTTACTTTTAGCTCTGGGTAATTCTATATCGCCTTTATAGCGTTCTTCAATAGGCGCACATATTTGATGAAATCGTTCACATTGTTGCCTTGTAATCCTTACATTTTAAGTGTAGGATGTGTTCAGCAATATTACTTGGAACACTACGATTTTTGTGGAACATTTTAACCCTCCAGCTCCTCAATATAGGGGTCTTTTGCCATAAAATTCAGCTATCAATCTCTGAATACACTAAAATTCAAAACTCAACTTAAATGTCATAAATAAGTTAAAACATAAAATTCATTTTAGAGTTAATTTCGTACTTTTTCCGAATCAATGCTGAAATGTCCTACAAAACTGACTTTTAGCGGGGTGGTGTGAATGGAAATAATATTCTACGTCAAATTTCACTATAAGTCACCGAACAAAAGAAAGCCGCAGATATAATGTAAATAAATGAAATATCAGTATCACATTAGGTATTTAAATCAGAAATTATTTATTCAATTTTAACAAATGAAATCGTTCCCCCTTTGTTCATGGGACTCTGTTGCCAACTGCTTCAGAACCTTGTTATTTTAAAGTTTCGTTTTCTCTTCCATGAATAAACCAACAATTTTTAAGTGATTTTTCATACGAAATATCGCTCGATTTGAAAGTATGAAATAAATCATATTTTTTGCAACAAAATCTGAAACCACTAACGAACATTTTTCAAAAATAATTCTTGAAAAGTCGAAACAAATATAAAATATTTTTAATAGTTAGCACTCCGAGGAGGAAAATAATATGTATTTGAAAAATATCTATGTATAAATTAAGAAGATATGTCCCTCTTTTCGAAGTAATACAATTTATAAAAGAACTAGTTATGAAAAATTAACCACTAATTAACTAATTACACGGTGTAACACAAAAATAATAATAAATTTCTAGTTATGATGGAGGCGTTAAAAAAGAATATACACTATGCCACAAAAGTCTACAAACGTTTTTACATATTATCTTTATTTATTATTTTCTGGAGCCTGGATATTATTTTCCAACTTGGATCTACATTATACATATGACAACCACTCCCTAACCACATACAAAAAAAATTATTTTATTCATAAGTTACTACCATTTTAGAGGAGTGGGATCAATATTTCCCCCTTTTGCATATTCTAATGATGAATCGGAAACCATGTAACCCTCACATTTGAAGTATAAGATGTGTTCAGCAATATGGCTTTACACACTACGAGAAACATTTTTGTGGAGCAATAAAACCCTCTAGCTTCTCAATATAGGGGTTTTTCTGACCCTTTTTGTAAAAGTGTAAAAACATCCCAAAAATCAAGGGGTTTAATGGGCCATAAAATTTACTACAACTCTCTGAATACAACGTGCGACAATTTTAAATTTTTTCATTAGAGCAGGCCCTTAATTTCGTATATATTTTTTAAATAGTTTTCGAAAAAAATATATTTTGTTTTATTTTTTAATAGCAAGGAGGAAAATAATGTACATTTGAAAAATATCTATGAATAAATGAAGAAGGTATAGGCCCTTTTGTCGAAGTAATAAAATCTATCAAAAATCTTATTTTTTAAATTTTGTTAAAATAGATTTCTTTGCTGGACAAAAGAAGACCTTGAAAATATGAAAAAATATTTTTTTTTATTTTCTAATACCCAACATATTAACGAAAAAACAAGGCATTTTTGAACAAAGTATCTAGATAAACGAAGAAATTATTACCCTTCCCTTCTTTCATTCGACAAAATGGTTAATAAACAAAACCAACATCCCGACACAACTTTTGTCCACCCCATAGACAAAGAGGTTAGTAGCAGAGTTAGTAGCATAGACAGTAAAACAAATTATGTAGGAAATTGAGGTAAATTGTTGTATATGGCCATTTGTTACTTTGAATTGTTGCTGGCCAACAATTACACATGAAACTTGTCGCCCATACAATTTGTTTTTCGTAATCTTACCATATTGAAAGTACCCAGTCAAAGTTAATGGTTATAAAAGTTGATCTAATGTATTAAATAGAAAATCACTTTTCCCCCATCAAAGATCTATTGTCAATAAAAAGAACTTACCCCAAAGAAATTGTCTATTCACTTAATTCACTTTATCTTATTGACTTTAGTTGAGAACAATTGATTCCAAAATTGCCTACATGGCCCAGAAAGTTAAACCATGAAAGTTTTATGTTGGAATTGTTATTCTTTTATGACAAAAAAAAAACACAAAACAAAAATAAAATTACGATAATATGAAATCTATTCGAAAGAAAAACACAAACATAAAATTATTTTTCATGGTTATTGTGCGAATAAAATAAACATTAATCAGACATTATGCTTAGGAGGTTATCTAAGAAAATATCAACTTCCACAATGAAGTCATAAAATGACAATTACAAAGGCATACATACAAATTGTCCCCCTCCCCGCCCCCATTCAGTGGCACAGTAAAGCCAAGATTCCATCGTTCAACTCTAGCTAGCAACTAGCGTTACATAGGAAGTTAATTAACATACCGAATTAATGACCACTACTGCGTATGAGTGATAATGTCACACTTGAGCTCCACATTACGTATACGTGATGTTGTATTGTTGGATAATTAAAGCCTTTACAGAGAGAAGATAGAGAGAGAGGCAGGCATGAACTATACGAGGGTACACGATAACTTTCGCAAGGAATTAAAGAATTTATTCAGAACTCCAAACATTTCTAAACTAAAAATAGCTCGGAAATAGTCGAAATTGACACGGAACACAGTTCAAAAGAAATCGTTTTTTGAAATCGAATTCGAAAAGTTGTCAAAAAAAATTTTTTTTTATGATTTCCCATTTTGTTCTCTGTACAACTTGTTCCTTATTAAACTGATTTATATGTGACGCGCTTAAAGCAAGGGCGGCCTAACCATCATTATTGCCGAATTGAGATGAATGAGCTAAAAATTTAGCTGATTTTTTAATAATTAATTAACATCATTTCAAATTTTCATTTTTTTCCGAAATTTTTTTTAAGGCACTTTTACTTTAAGTGTTAAAATTCCGAGCATCCAATAGAATTGGGAAGGCGTGACAAGGGTAAATTTATAGACTTTATAACTTCTATACGGATGATCGCAATTCTCTACTATTTAATATTTGACAATGTATTTATTGTTTTTTTTTTTTCACATAAAATATGGGTGAGATTGTCGCAGACTTTCTGGTACCTCCCACACAAATATAACAAATCTTTGATTAAACTAAATCCATTACAACTTACACATGGATAATCGAAATTAGCTGCAATTTCATTTTTGAAACGTTGTTGTAATCGCATTAAATCCACAAAATATTTATGTTTTTGCCACGCTACCTCCCACAAAAATCTCCATAACCTAGATAAAATTGAAATCGTCATAACTACCATACGGATGATCTGAATTCTCTGTTTTTAATATATGTTTTTATAGTCTTTGTACTCACATGATGTATGGGTTAGATTGTCGCATCCCTTCTAGTACCTCCCACACAGATGGAACAACTCTTCGATTAAAACAAAACCAATATAACTTTAAAGCTTAAAAATATTTATGTTTTTGCCACGCCCTTCTTCAAATAATATTTTTAATATTTTTAATACTTTTAATATTTTTAATATTTTTAATATTTTTAATATTTTTAATATTTTTAATATTTTTAATATTTTTAATATTTTTAATATTTTTAATATTTTTAATATTTTTAATATTTTTAATATTTTTAATATTTTTACTATTGTTAATAGTTTTTATATTTTTAATATTTTTACTATTGTTAATATTTTTAATAGTTTTTATATTTTTAATATTTTTAATCTTTTTAATCTTTTTAATCTTTTTAATATTTTTAATATTTTAAATATTTTTAATATTTTTAATATTTTTAATATTTTTAATATTTTTAATATTTTTAATATTTTTACTATTGTTAATAGTTTTTATATTTTTAATATTTTTAATCTTTTTAATATTTTTAATATTTTTAATATTTTTAATATTTTTTAATATTTTTAATATTTTTTATATTTTTAATATTTTTAATATTTTTAATTTTTTTAATATTTTTAATATTTTTAATATTTTTAATATTTTTAATATTGTTAATATTTTTAATATTTTTAATATTTTTGATATTTTTAATATTTATAATTTTTTTAATATTTTTAATCCTTTTAATACTTTTAATATTTTTCAATATTTGATATTGTTTTTATAATCGTCGTACCCCCTCTGGTACTTCCCACACAAATTGATCAAATATATTTTTTTGAATAAAACCAATATATCTTCCGCACGATTAGTAGAAATCAGCTGCAATTTGGTGTTCGATAATGCTTTTACTATCTCTCTAAAGTTACAAAATAATTATGATTTTGCTTTCTAGTACCTCGCACACAAATTACCCTCACCTATGTAAAATTATAGACTTCATAACTTCTATATGGATGATCGGAATTATCTATTATTAGAAATTTGACAATGCATTTATAGCCTTCATACTCACCTGAAATATGGTCCAGATGGTGGCACCCTTTCGGGTACCTCCCACACACAGATGAGCCAAATATTTGGTTAAAATTTCTATACCAGTGCTTTTTACAATTGTAAAGTTGGGAGCATTTTCCAGGTCCTTCTAGAACCTACGAATATGGCCACTAGGTTTAGGTTATATAGAAATCAGTTTAACCGACTGAAACTTCTGTGCTTCTTTATATATTTATTCATGACCCTTAATACAACAGTCATCAAGGGTCATGAATAATTATTATTATTTTCAAATGGAATTTTTCCCTTAACAAAATCATATAATACTTTCGACTCCCCCTCGTATAAAACAACTAAATATCTAACACACATATAATATTTAATTTCACATTATCTTTCATCGAGTTCTCTTCCTTCATCATTTATATTCTGAGCGCAAATACCATTTAATTTGCACTTAACAAAATGTCAAAGAATATTACATAATCATACATATGTATGTATGTACACACACTCACAAATATATATGTCTGTTGAAATTGTAACAAAACAATGTACAATAACTGAATAAAACTGGAACAAACGGATGTAGACAATGGACAGGAGCTACAGTTGGAGGAGGAGGAGACAGTGGAGGCTTAGGAATAGGAGCAGTATGAATAGCTATTAAAATGAGTTTTGACAAAACTGTATGTACACGGAACAATGACAATGAGAACGACATCGACAACGACAGCGACATAAAGAAGCAACTGGCAATTCATGGCAACAATAAAAGAAACAAAAAGACTACTAGTATTTAACTATAATTTCGACTCTTTCCTTTCCTTCAACGAAAGACAACGAGAACAACATCCTCCTTCCTGATGTCGTTCTACTGTGCCACATAAATAACAGACACAGCCATGACTCCCACTCCCAACACTACCAGCCACCCACCCTCGGCACCGCAACTCATCGCACCAAAAGTGTACGAGTTGCTTTTGTTTTTGCACAATTTGGCTGTTTCCTTTCTGGAAACGAACATAATGATGTAACAACAATGAGAAATATTTCTCGCCGACTTCATTGTCATGAGAATGTAACTTTTTTCGGGCTGTGTGTGTGTGCTTTAAAGATGCAGGAGGACGTGTGTTTGTGCAAGTGTGTAGGAGTGCCTGGGTATGTGTGTAAATTTGATGACAGACAACTTAAGTTGTTAAATAAACTAAGAAATTACACACAGACACTCTCATACCCACACTTACTTACAAATGTACAGTGAGCACTCACACTTTCATTTCGCACAAAGATGTTCACATTCAAGCTCCCTTTCTCTCCACCAACACACGCACCCCTTCCCCTCCCCTCCCATGCTTTCTAAATATTTGACGTTGCTTCCTTCATTATTCGCGAAAAATGTAATTATGTTCGTACTCCACTCCTTCACCGCCCATCAAGGGGGGGGGGGGGTGGTAAGCACGAAAAACGAGTTTTCCTTTGTTGCCTTTTGCTGATTTGCAAAAGTTTACTTATTTTGTGAATTCAGTTTTTGCTACGTTTTTTTCTCTTTGTTTTTTCATTACAAAAGTTTTCTTTTATAATTTCTTTTCTCTTGCGCTTTTTATTAAACGCTAGTGTTATATGAGAAGTCCCCTTGCTTCGTATGCTATGTTCCTGGGGAAATACTTACAAACATATGTATGTATGTATGTACTTTTTATGAGTTTTCATCGCTGTCAATTCTGAGTTTTAAAGTGTGAAAATGTCGCGTTGATGTTCTTTGTTCTCGTCGTCTGTGCACACAAACACTGTTCAACAGAAATCGCTCACTTCTAATGTTCAAATTCTGTTTTCGAAAAGTTGTCAAACTATATCTATGCCGATAATAAAGGCATGGCTACCACTTTAGTAAAAAAAATCTAAATTTTGCAACATATTTCCCTCACTTTAGGAATATGGGTATTTTGTTGCAAAACAATGCAAAAAACATTAGGATGGGTCAATAAAATATAAATTAAATATAAATTTGCAATCTTGGTTTAAAATAACTCATGGGTCGTAATATTGGACATAATCGTAATATTGGAAGCGATGTCAAATAAATTAATACAGTAGATAGTTTTTCAGAGCCAAAATTCTGAAACTCAATTTTATTCCGATGTTCATCATTTGGCATCATTCGAAAGGTATCGACTGCAGCTACTTGGTTTTTAAAATACTACCACCAAATACGAAAAAATTGTCAGTTGTCAATATGAAAAATCATAATTCGACCAATCTAAGACAAGAATCAAAATTTATAGTTAAAGTCTATGCAATGGTCTATTACAAAACATACATTTTCTTTATGATTTCCCACTTTGCTCTCTGCACATACACAGAGCTTGTTACAGATTAAATTGATTTACATGTGACTCGCTTAAAACAAGAGCGACTTAACCAACATTACTGTCGAATTGTTACAAATGAGCTAAAATTTAATAAATAAATATTTTTTTTATTTTTTAATTAATTAACGCGGCTTAGGTCACGGTTACATTTCATTTAAAAATTTTAAATTTAAATTTAATTTAAATTAAATTTTAATTTTAATCGATAAAAAATGCGTCCAAGCCATTTTTGGTTAATTCATTCTTGCATTAAGTGTCAAAATTAATTAATTAAATTTAAATTTTAATCGATAAAAAATGCATCCAAGCCATTTTTGGTTAATTCATTCTTGCATTAAGTGTCAAAATTTCGAGCATCCATAAGAACTTGGAAGGTGTGACAAATACTTCAAACTTCCATACTTATAAAACTATTGTATAAATATGATTAAATATCAAGTCATAGAGGACTTCCAGCACCTTGTATACTGTTGGTTATAAAAGCCTTAATAATACCTAGGATGGGGACATTTGTATGGGGGATACCAAGAGAGGAGTGCCAAAAATCATACATATTTTATAGATTTTCAAATATCAAATGGCAATTGATTTCAACTATCTGTACGAAATTATATTATTTTTATTTTGACCAAAGATTTGATCCATTTGTGTGACTGGAGCCAGAAAGAGCGTGTTAATACATGTAAAAAAGGCGTTAAGTTCGGCCGGGCCGTCGATTTTCGTAGAAATGCAGTAAGATTACAGAAAATTTGTATTATAGCAAATAAAAATATTGAAAAACAAATAAAAATATTGAAAAATAATTTTATAAATAAATATAAAAATTAATAAAATTTTCAAAAATTTCAATATAAGGCAGCAATCTTCAAAAAAGCTTAAACAACTTAAATATTGGGGGATAGTGGGTGCATTTTCAGCTACAGCCGTTTGTTTGGTTGTATTACCATCCTATTTTAATACCAAAAGTAAAAATTTTGAAAAATCCACACACACGTACACAGTGCAAGACAACCTAACTTCATGATCATAACCATTTTTGCCGTAAAAGTAAAAAAAGTACGAATTTGGAAAAATCTTTTTATTTTGCGGCCACTTGGCTGCTACCATTCTCCTTCCTTTTTCATCATTATAGATTTAGCCATTTAGTTGGTACCATTTTTATCCCTCTGTTTCCATTGTATCCCTTGAAAGTATGAATTTGGAAAAATCTTTTTATTTTGCGAGTCTATGCAGGCAGAGGAATGTATGCACCGAATTCCACAACTCTAGCTGCGGTCATTTGGATGGTACATTTTTTATCCCCTTTTTCCATTTTACCCCCTTAAAAGTACGAATTTCGAAAATCTCACTATTTTACGTGTCTACGCAATCAGAGGAATTTCATTTCATTATTCTAAGCGCAGCCGTCTGGTTGGTTCCATTTTTATCCCTCCATTTTCCCTTCCATTTTAACCCTTAAAAGTACGAATTTGAAAACAATATTATATATATAATTATATTATGTATCTACTCAATTACAGAAATGTGTTTCTAGCTTTTGTCGTTTCATAGGTACCATTTTTATCCCTTTTTGCTCCATTTCACCCCCTACGAATAATAATCACTTTATGGTGTACGTTTTTGTTATAAGGGGGAATGCACATACCCAATATCAAGTAAGGACAAGCAGACATATTGAAAAACATGCTTAAGTACTCTAAAATATTAGGTATTAATATGGGTATTTTCAGTCCTTGTGAGCAAAATTTTTTTCCCTTTGGGCCAATTTCGCCCAGTTGCAATCCCAATCGATCTACGACTATAAGACACATTTATGGAAAATTTGGACGTCCAAGCTCCTTTCGTTTAGATGCTACCGTGCTTTCAACAGACGTACGCACATGGCTAGATCGTCTTAGAATTCTTTGACGATCAAGAATATATATACAGGTCGATATTTCAATTAGTTACAAACGGAATGACATAGTATACCCCATGCCGTGGTAGATAGGATACAAAAACATAAAATAAAAATATCAAATTACTGAAGATTCCAATGTATGATTGTATCTATGAAGATTTTTTTCGATCTGTAGTGATTTCTGTGAGACGTACTGCACCATTTTCGCTTGAAATTGGCAAAATTACAATTGAAATTGAGATATTCCATTTGAAATTGATATTTTCCATTTCATCAAATTGCTGAAGATTCCAACGGATGATTGTATCTGTGAAGGTTTTATTTCGATCTGAAGTGACTTCTGTGGAACGCACTGCGCCATTTCCACTTAAAATTGGAAAATTACAATTGAAATTGAGAAATTCCATTTGAAATTCAGTTTTTCCATTTCATTTTGAAAAAAAAATCCAATTAAAATTGAGATTTTGAATTTCAGAAAATTCCCATTAAAATTGTATCAGAATCCCAATGGCTTCAAAAAAATATCTGTGTTGCCTTGAATGTACCCTACCCTAATGTCCATTGAATTTTTTTCTAATATAACTTGCTTGTTAAGGTACCCGTTTTGGTCATTACCTTTGTCACTTTGTCCCAAAATGCCTGTGGCACAGTGTAATTGGATTATAAAAGTTTTGTTTTTACACTGTGAAATGAAAAGTGTCACAACAAACGGCTTAAGATGGTCATAGGTAATGCCATTCTTGATGGGCGAGTGGGACATTATCTTTTATGATTCTTGTTCTAAGTAGTTTTTGCAACAATTTCCTTGGCCACATTTCCCACCGCTCAGGGCAGGACAGCGCACACAAACTCCGTGTTGTGTCGTCTTCTTCAACACAAACGATTTGCCACATGCCTTGCCTAGGCAGGGTTTCAAGTGCAACACTGTTGACGGTGTGTTGTAATGCCACATTTATTGCGCTTCCTCTTTTCTTTCTTTGTTACCTCATTTTTCATTCTTTTTTTTCGTCGTTTTCTGTGCCACATGAGGTTTTTATAGTAGTTCAAGTTAAATAATATAAGCGATGTGAAGTGTCGGTGTGTGTGTGCTACTTCTCTGTTGGTTAATGTTATTTTTGTAGTCGTTGTTGTTGCTGTTTTGTTTTCTTATTTGAATAATTTAACAACCTTTAAACAAGTGCACCGAAAACAAAGCGCCCAGAGAAGAAGCCAAACTATTCAAGTTTACATTCGGTGTAAACTATGCAAAGTTTTGTGCTCCAAGAACATTTCGTGCCAAAGAATCGAAGGAAATGAGGAAAAGAGGGCAACAGAAAAACAAAGCACATGAAACATGAAAAAAAAAACCGAAGAAAAACAAAAAAGTTAAACTGCGCCAAAACTAACGTGGCAACTATGACAATAATGTGTTGCATACAACACAACGACAGCAAGAGCGAAAAAAACCAGCAACAGTAAGGACCAGGACTAGGATGCATTCGCGAACCACAAAACACACCACATTTAAAGAACAGTCATGTTTTCAACTATAGCAGGTTGTTGTTTGAAAAACTTTAGGAAATTACTGCCAGTTGTTTGGCTAAATGGGCCTAGAGTTTTGCTCTCAACTGTGGCTGGAATAAATTACTTGTACACACAGACCGACAGACACCCAACAACTGGAACAACAATGTTGAAATCTTAACTAAAATGTAATTAACACACAAACTCCAACGAAATTGCATAATAAAATGCAGTTTTTCGTTTGTTTATTTGTTTAAAACTGTTGGCAATTTTTTGTGCGTTTAAATACAAACAATTTTAATAAAAGATTTTCTGAAGAGTAACAGAGGGGTAAACACCCCCTCAAACTAAAACTATGCTGGAGGAAAGTTTTCTTGAGAACAATTACATACGTATGTAGTATAGTAAAGTTGTCTTGTGATAAAAACGTACAATTTAATTTTATAAGTAACTCTGAGGTTTTAACTTTGAGTTTTTTGTAAAAATAACAAGCAGAAATGTAAAACGTAAAGTGAAAATCTTAAAGCGTTTAATCGAGAAGAAATCACAAAGTGAAATGTCGCTGAGAAATCTTAAAAGATTTTTTTAATTTTTTTTTTGAAACACTGATTTTCTTGGGCTAATGAGGAATGGAAATGAATAGAAAATTACATCCGACTTAGATACAGCCCCAAATCGGGAGAACAGATGACAAAAGCGTGCGTCTGACAAACATAACGTCCCCAGTTCTATACTGGCTTCGACCAAATTTATATTAAATTCTTCAACATTCAGGACTTGCCAACTGATCTCAATTCAAATTAGGAACGTGCATTTCCTTTAAACACTAAATTTTAGGGGGTGAAATGGAACAAAAGAGGGATAAAAATGGTACCACTCAAACGACAGCTGATAGAAACATTATTTACAACGCCCCAATCACATAGACAAGAGGGTAGCGGGAAAATGGGGATAAAATTGGTACCGACAAAATTAGAACGGATGCAGCCAGAATAATGAAATTCGGTCTATATGTCGCTGTGACTGTGTAGAGGCGCAAAAAAAGAGATCTTTAGATAGTCATACCTTTAAAGGGGAAACGGGCCGAAAAGGGATAAAAATGGTACCAAATAAAAGGCAGTAGCTAAAATAATATGATTTCTTTCTGACTGCGTAGACACACAAAATAAAGGGATTTTCAAAATGCATACTTTTAAGAGCGCAATGGTGAAAGGGATGAAAAAGGGATAAATTTTGTACCAACCAAACTGCTGCAGCTAGAAAAATGAAATTCGGAGTATACGTCGCTCTGACTGTACAGAATCGCAAAATAAAATGGGGTCTTTCGATATTCGTACTTTTAGAGTCGAAATAGGGGAAATGGGATAAAAATTAGTACCAAAAAAATGGAATGGTGCATACATTCCTTTAACTATTAGAAGTGCAATATAAAAGAATTTTTCAAAAATTTTACTTTTAGACAGGAAACGGGGCGAAAGGGGGATAAAAATGGTACCAACTTAATGGCTACAGCAAGAATAATTAAATTCAGTATATACGTCGCTCTGTGACTGTGTAGGCGGGTAAAATAAAAATGAATTTTGATATTCGTACTTTTGGAGTCAAAATAGGGGAAATGGGATAAAATTAGTACCAATAAAATGTGGAATGGCTGTACCTAGAATAATGCAATTTGGTGCATACATTCCTTTAACTATTAGAAGTGCAATATAAAAGAATTTTTCAAAAAAATTACTTTTAGACAAAAAACGGGCCAAAAGGGGGATAAAAATGGTACCCACTTAATGGATACAGCAAGAATAATTAAATTCAGTATATACATCGCTCTGACTGTGTAGGCGGGTAAAATAAAAATTAATTTTGATATTCGTACTTTTGGAGTCAAAATAGGGAAAAGGGATAAAAATGGTATTAACTAAAATCGTAACCATTGGAGCCAGAGTAATGAAACTCGGTGTATACATTCTTCTAACCATGTAGAAACGCAACATAAAAGAATTTTGTAAAAAAAATTACTTTTAGGCAGCAAACGTGATGGGAGGGAAAAGGGATAAAAAATGATTCCAAACAAATTGCTGCAGAAAGAATAATGAAATTCGACGCCCAAAATAAAGAAGTCTATATATAGAATATTCATAGTTTTAAAGTCAAAACGGGGAAAAGGGATAAAATTAGTACCAACGAAAATTGGAAAGGGACGAAAGGGGATGCACAGGTACCTAACAAAAAGTGCCTAGACGCCCAAAATAAATAAATCTGTCGCCATTCGTACTTTTAGGGAAAAATTGGGAAAAAATGGATAAAATTTGTACCAACAAAAATTGGAATGGCAGTAGCTAGAATAATGAAATTCGCCGAAGACTTTCTTCTAACTGGGTAGATGTTCAACATGAAGGAATTTTTCAAAAATTGTACTTTAGACAGGACGAAAAGGGATAACTACTGCAAGAATAATGAAATTCAACTGCGTAGACGCCCAAAATAAAGAGATTTTTCGCTATTCGTACTTTTAGGGTCGAAAATGGGTTAAAATTGGTACCAATAAAACTTGGAACGACTGCAGCTAGAATAATGAAATTCGCTGCAGACACTGTGTAGCATTTGTTCAAAGTTTATACTTTTAGGCTGGAAACGGGGTAAAAGGGTAGAAAATGGTACCAAAAATAGTAAAAACCAAACGACTCTTGCTGTGTGGACGGTTGAGATTGCGAAAGGACGAAATCGGTCCAGAGGAAAAATATCCCTATAACAAGGGCTAAAAGTAGATATCACGGAATCTAAACATTTTGGTTGGCCCGCCATTTAAGTGGGTGTCATCTTTAAAATTATCTAAATATTTTCAATATCATAATAATGTAATTTATTTGGTATCTTCTTAGGAGAGCAATTTTAAGATAACAGACCTTCATATCTAACATGATGGCTATACATAATATAAGATAATATATTTATTTTATATTTACAGTAGAAATCATGTTAAATATTATGGCTTGTAATCATTAAATCGTTCTTCGGAAAAGATGACAAATAAAAGATAAGACGTTCTTGCACGAAAGTCTGTCAATAATACCCTGGAATGGACTCCATTGTGGATGGTACGAAAAGTTCGCCCAGCCAAACTTATATTTTTAATCAATATGTATGTGTATGTGAATTTGTTTAACAAATTATGATGAAATGAAAAATATGCTCAATTTATTGAGAATTTATTTATTATTCCTTAACTGTTTGAATTTACTTATCACAACATTACTAAATACTTTCTTGAATTTAAATTTGATTTTTTTCTTTAAAAGGGTAAATGACCTCCCCCATACACTACTGCAGCCTTACAATTGCAGTATTGATGTTTTTCTTTTAAATTAATTAATTTCGTAAATTTCCCACTTGACATACCTTTCCTTCCACTTCTCTCTGCTCTTCAAACAACCATTTATACCCGTCATTTTCATTATTTCTGCATTTGTTTTGTTCAATCTAGTTTTTAGTTGTTTTTTCCGCAAACTTTTGTTCGTCACACAAACACACTCACATGAAGTTTTCTTCAGCCTTCATGTTCTCTCGCTTATACATTTTACTATGACGATGCTATCGTCGTTATTGTCAGAAGGAAGTAAATCCTTTTCAATTATTTCCCTGTTACGTACGTACAAACATTTCTTTTGATTTCTCCATTATGAACAATAGCAGCAGAAGTTATTGCCGATGTCATGGCAAGTTATGCACGTGAATGCTGTGGATGGTAGTTACAGTTGTTTTCATTTCATTTTGTCTCAGTTTCTTTCCATGCCATTCGATGTTCGAGCAAAAAGTACCGGAAAAGGAAGAACTCAACTCGATTTCTTGTCTTATGACTGTCAAGTTGTTTTAACTCTTTTTTCCGTTTTCCCTTTAATTTCTCTTCCAAACGTCATTCATAGCAGAGCATAGGACGTGAACTGAACGTTATGGTTTTCCTCTTGGCACTTCATCGTTTTGATAAAGTTTTTCTTGAGTTTTTTTTGGGGGGGTTGTTTGTTTTTGTTGTGTTCACTCATTCATTCATTCGTTCGTTCGTTATGCCTTGTCATTTCTTCACAAATGAGTTTTCTATTTACCGGTTTATGTAGTAAAAAGAAATGGCACAAATATCAAAAAAAAAAACACACACACATTGTCTTCGTCTGTCTTCTTGTTTTTTTGTGATTTGTTCAACTTTTATGTTGTTTTTTTTAAGAAAAAAAAGTTGCAAAACTTTATTAAATGAAGATTGGAAATGGAAAGAATACCTTAAACATATGTATCTGCACTTGTAGTTGAAAATAGTAATCAATGCATATTGATTTTGATAAGGAAAAAGAAATCGCATCCTAAAAGTATGCAGCGAAAATTATGTTTACAAGATTACCGCAATATATGCAACCTTTCTTAAAAACGTGGAGGGGAAAAAGGGAAAATTTTTTAAGAAATTTGTTTTTCTTTTTTGTTTTTCTAACCTTCATTTGTAACTTTGCATATTTAAAAAAACAATTGTTGCCAATTGTAACGAATACAGACCACGTAGAATCATTAAAACATCTATATCGCTCATTTCGTGCAAGAACGTCACATCTTTTATTTGATATCTTTGTAGGAGAACGATTTAAATATTATAAACATGATTCATACCCTAATTATAAAATAAATATATTATCTTATATTCAGAGTAGCGAACATGTTAGGTATGACGGCTTATAATATTTAAATCGCGCTCCTAAAAACATATTAAATACAATATGTGAGGTCTTGCACGAATTGAGCAATATGTAAAAGATCTATAGATAAATTTAGAAATTATGACACGCTTTGTAGAAAGATTTTTATTAATTTTTGAATTTTTGATTAAATAGTGTTTTATATTGCAAAATAATCTAATCTAATAATTTAATCTATGGATAAATGTAAATGACCGTTATTGTAGAAGTACATGTCGTCATCATGTATGACTAAATTAATTTAAGCAAAAAATTTGGTTAAAAAGTATCGTCTACATAAGCCCATAAATCTGTATAAACATAGTTTTCATTAGAATGCGACAAAATAATATTTATTTTTTTTTATTTTTATGTTTTTGCTGGTACGAAGCAAAAAATATTTTTTTTGAAAAAAAAATCAATTTTTTTCATTTCTTTGAAAACTGTTCCTAAACCACTATTTCTATGAGAAAGTTCGGAATTCGGAACATATGTAGCCATCATCAATATTTTTAAATGAACATACATATTTCCAAAATGGAGAATACAAATATTAAAGGTACCCCGGCGAAATTTTTAATTTTAGTAAAAAATATAAAAAAATGTCTCCTTAAAAAATATTGTATTGATTTAATTAATCAGTATGTCTCAATGCACACAAAAAATAAATTTTTAGATCTCGAAAAATCCGGTTATATTGTTTAATGTATTCTTCCTAAAGAGGAGTATTTTGTCAACAATTTTCCAATGCGAATATAGCAACAAACACATATTCTGCGCAAAAAATAGTTATTTTGGCGAACTTAAGCTATGCAGCAGGATTTGTGTTGGATTGTATAGCTTGTTTGTCTAGGAGGTCGTATAATTAACATTAAATAATTATTTTTATTAATATTAATTATACGTACCTTGTTCTATTATAGCAGTATCATTTGTTACAGACAAAAAGTGTAATAATAACTTTGCTAGTGAGGCGTTTACGGATTATTTTATGTATTTAACTAACCACCATTTTTACAATAACTTGGTTTAGCCGATTGAAACTTTTTGAACGGCAATTTAAAACAGATAAATAGACGCAGTGATTCTGAAACTGATTTCATGACAATCCATCAAACAAAGTGGGACTAGTCCCACAGTACCTTTCTGTGTTTGATTTAAGAGTGTGCTCTCTTAGTAATATTAATTATTTCTGTTAATTAATATTGGTCATACGCCCCTTGTTGAAAAACAGTAATCACAGTAAATAATAATCAAAAGTGAACAAATCTCAGCATATAGTTCCCCAAGCAATACCAAGTTATGTTTATATTAAGCTTAACCTGTAAATGATAATTTTATCATTGATATGTTATTGAATTGTAAAATTTTGATTATTGAAATGTTATTGATCTCAACAGGTGTATTTTTAATATAACACAAAAAGTCTTGAGCGCAACGGAATTCTTGAGAGCTTGAAATTATATTTTCAATAAATTTGTGAGTATAATATGAGAGGCTGATGATTTGATTTCTGGCATGCTTCTCTATGCGAACGTATAAGTAATATTAATTATTTTTGTTAATTAATATTGCTTATACTCCTCTTTGATTTTTAGCATGAGATCTGTATGAGGTCGTATAAGTAATATTAATTATTTCTGTTAATTAATATTACTCATACGTCTCTTGTTTAGAAGAAGTAATCATAGTAATTAATTGTTAAATGAGGAGATGTTATGTTTATATTGCATTTAACCATACCCTGTTCTGTAAATGACAATTTTATCATTGAAATGTTATTGAATTGTAAAACTTTGATCATTGAAATATTATTGATCTCAACAAGTATATTTTTAATAAAACACAAAAAAGCTTAGAGTGCATCTTTAACCACATGCTGAGTGGTTATTTTAGGCTTGGAATTATATTTTCAATAAATTTGTGACAGGCTGATGATTCTTCTCTGTGAGAACGTATAAGTAATATTAATTATTTCTGTTAATTAATATTACTGAGGTTTAGAAGCAGAAATCAAAATAATTATGTGTCAAAAGTGGCCAAATCTCTAAATAAAGCTCTCCAAGCAATAAGAAGATAAAATGTATATTAATTTTTGACCATACAATTTTCTGTAAATGAAAATGATATCATGTTATTGAATTGTAAAATTTGGATCATTGAAATGTTATTGATTTCAACAAGTATATTTTTAATAAAACTCATGCTGAGTGGTTATTTTAGGCTTGTAATTCTATTTCTTATTAATTTCTGGGCTTAATATAAGGGCTGAGAACAAAACTGTGTCATAATTTTTCTTTTAAAAATTTAAAATTTATATTTGGAGTCCACAGTTTTTGTTTTGGCGAATTTTGCTACACAAATCTAGAACTCAAGTAGCGTTTCCTGAAAATAACTGATTAATTTTTTTGGTTGCAACCACTATTGCTCTCAGTCCCTCATATGCCTTATGAATTACTTGTAATTTTTAATATTTTAATTAATATAAGCTTACGTTTAATTGTTATTGAAATTTACTTATTAATTGTTTTTTTCTTTTTCTTTCCTTTTCTCTCTTCAATTTCATGTTTCCTGATTGCCGCACGATGATGACTCCACTGCTCTGTGCTGAACCGTTGCTGTTGCCTTTGTCATTGTTATGTCAATATGAATTCAACAATCATTTCCGTTTCCCTTTTGGCCTATCATCATTGTTTTATCGGTGTCTGGTGTTTCTTTTGCATATCATTTTTCTTGTGTCAACAAAAATTATCTGTTTGTCATTCTTCTGTTTGGCCTATGGAACTCCTTCCTCTCTGAATAATGACACTCCTCTCAACAAATACGTATTTTTTTGCAACGAAACGCAACAACTCCACAACCATCGATTGTTATGCAATCCGCTGCAATAAATTGTCAATACATACATACACACTTATATATATGTATATATATTTAATTTTCCCAATGTTATCGTGCAACGCACACCAATTTCTCATTTTGCTTTTGCTCGCATCTTTGTTTGGATTTTCAATTTCTTTCGCCTTCTGCCAACATTTCTTTATTTATGCGCTTCTGTGCGTGCGTGTGTGTGTGTGCAATTCGTTGTTTGCCATATGATTGTGCTCGTCCTTAACCAATATCCATCTGCCACTGCCACTGGCATTGCTACCGACTGCAGCTTATAGAAAATGTCAAACGACCGATGTATTTTGCAATCAACCCGGCGGTTTACCACCCTCGGATGGCAGCCGTTTGTCCGGACCATGTGTGCCCACGGAAAAACACTGCGATGGCTATGTGGATTGTCGCAATGGCCGTGATGAAGAGGGCTGCCCCGGCACTGCCTGTCGCCTGGATCAGTTTCGTTGTGCCAATGGCTTAAAGTGTATTAGTGCTTCATTGAAGTGCAATCACAAGGATGACTGTGGCGATAATTCTGATGAACAAGGATGCAGTAAGTATACACTTGAAATGTTCTCTTGCCTCTTCTTTGTTTGTTTGTAGCTTTTCTTTCGTTGCCATGGCTGTTGGCCATCATTTGTCTAGTCATTGTGTCATTGTGCCCGAGGCGTTGCAGTTGTTTGTCCTTTGGTTTGATCCTCCTTTTGTGTGTGCGCTCGTGTGTGTGTGTTTCGAAGAAAAGTCCTCACAGAGCGGATGGCGGATTTAATGCTGTGGAAAATTTTGTAAATGCCGAATGGAAACTTCGCACACACTCACATATGTATGGATGTCTATTGCCAAATGATTAGCCAAAGAAGATTTGTTTAGTTTAACTGCAACGGATTGATTGATTTCGATTCCCAGCAAGACAAAGTGTTCTCTGTCATGACATGTATGGCGGCGCACATGTATGGGATTCACTGGGGGAATTACTGTCGAGCATATGTCATTGTTGAGTGTGTTCTGACGTAGACAGTAACCACAAAAACCCTGTCATTTCCTTGTGACATTCAGCAAATGTTGCTGAAACAATTGCAAAGTTTGATTTTGTGCGTATAAGTAATATTAATTAGTTCGATTTATTAATATTGCTCATACGCCGTGTATTCCATACAAGACAAATTTGTCTCTTCTCTTCGATTTTGCTGAAAATTCCCAAATATTTACTTATCTTTATGGCGAACAAAGCTGAATTTCCCGATTTTTCAAAAAAAAAAGAAATTGTGAACACTAGGGTGGATCAAAAATATTTTTCATAAGGTAATTTAAAAAAATTTTTAACTTTTTTTTGACATGAGATGCAAATATATTTTTTCTAATTTCAAAAAAATGTCTTCTATTTGTAAAGAAAATGATCAAATCTTAAACAATTTTTATTATTTATTTTACAAAAAAATTATACGTTAGATTTTTGTGAAATAAATTTTATAAATAGCTAATAGTGTCAGTAAGAAGCTGTATAAGTTTTATGATGTTGTTCCAGGTACTTACTCTATAACAATTATAAGCGTTGACATTAAAAATATTTAAAAAATAAAATAACTTATTTAATGTTGGCTTCAAAAAAGCCTTGAATGTTTCCGACTATAATGAATTTTTGGTTCGTGTAATGCATTGTCCCAAAATATTTGGTCATTATCACTGTCCATTCGTGTCCATTAATTATTTATATTACTTTTTTTTAATACTTAATATTTTAATTTAATTTAATTTTTAATGAAACTCATAGAGCTTTTTACTGACACTATTAATAAAATTTATTTTGCAAAAACCGAAAATATATTTTTTATTAATTGCATAAAAAATAAATATATAAAAATTAAAAAGTATATTTTTAAGGTTTGACAACTTTTTTTAACTAGAAGAAATTTGCTTGAACTTAGAAAAAAATATTTGTGCCTCATACCACAAAAAAGTAAAAAAAATACCTTATGACAAAAAATGCTTAATTTTCTATCCACCCTAGTATCCAACAATTATTTCTTGAAAATCAGGAAATGCAACTTTTTTGTTTATAAAATAAATAAAAAAATATGTATAAAAATTAAAAAATATTTTTTTTTCAGATTTGAGTATTTCCTGTAAAACTAGAAGAAATTTGTTTGAAATTAGAAAAAAATATCTCTTCACAATAAAGTTATTTTTTTTAATATCTTATGGCAAAAAATATTTTTTGAAAATTCCTTATAAAAAGTTCATAATTGGAAAATTTCATCAAAATCGAAGAGATCACTCCACATGAAATTATTATTTCTCTTCCAAAAATAATTTATTTTCGATTCATCTTTGTGTCAAAATTTTCTTATTTTTTGAAAATCAAGAAATGCAGCTTTTTTGTTTATAAAATAAATAAAAAATATAAATAAAAATTAAAAAATAGTTTTTTTAAGATTTGACAATTTTCTGTAAAACTAGAAGAAATTTGTTGGAAATTAGAAAAACATTTCATATTACAAAAAATTTAATTTTTGTTTAAAATATCTCATGACAAAAAGTAGTTTATTTTTGATCCACAATTTTATATTTTTTAAAAATCCCTTTTAAAAATGTTCATAATAGGAAAATTTCATCAAAATCGAAGAGATCACTTCACTTGAAATTATTATTTCTCTTCCTATGGAGGACGTTTAAGAATATTGAATTATATTCTTGTGTCCGGTAATTATACATCACAAACCCCGTCATTTCCTTGTGACATTTAGAATTCTGGAAATGGTGCTAAAACAATTACAAAGTTTGATTTTTTGAGAACGTATAAGTAATATTAATTAGTTAGATTTATTAATATTCTCATACTCTATAAAGGAATGAGTATTATTATCTATTTTCCTATCGTGGACAATTAAGAATATTGAATTGTATTCTTATGTCCAATACAGGACAAATCCCGTCATTTCCTTGTGACATTCAGAGTTCTCAAACAATTGCAAAGTTTGATATTTTTGTGAGAACGAATAAGTAATATTAATTAGTTATATTTAATAATATTACTCTTACGCCACATAGTCTATTACTAAAACTGGTAATATTATTTCTTCCTATTGTGGACACTTAAATGCATATGTCCATTATTTGTACACACCCCGCCATTTCCTTGTGACATTCAGGGTTCTCAAACAATTGCAAAGTTTGATATTTTTGTGGGAACGTATAAGTAATATTAATTAGTCAGATTTATTAATATTATTCCTACGCCACATAGTCTATAAAATAACTAGTAATATTATTTCTCATTCTATCGTGGACAATTATATTCTTATGTCTAGCACATGCAACCACTCTAAACCCCGCCATTTCCCTATGACAATCAGAGTTCTGAAACAATTACAAAGTTTGATATTTTCTGTGAGAACGTATAAGTAACATTAATTAGTTAGATTTATTAATATAACTCATACGCCACTTAGTCTATAAAAGAACCAGTGCTGAAGAATATTAAATTATTTTCTTATGTCCATTAATTATGCATCATATGTTCCACACTGCCTCAATGGGAAAGTTTATTCAGTCGACCACTTACCTTATTTGCCTGTCAATCACCAAAAATATTAAAAGAATTTGTTCGCTGACATATTGTTTATCACATTAAGACTCCAAGGCACTAAACAATACTATGGGCCGTTCATATTGGAAATATAAGTTGTGTGTTTTCTTATACTCCGTTCAATTGATTGACTTTGTGTCAGGCTAATAAGAACGTTGAAGTTCCCCCAACTTTGCCCCCATTTTATAGTTGTCATAACATTTCCCAAAATCATGGAATTAAGTTGACAACTTTGTCCTGTTTATCATGAGTGGTTGGCCAACACATTAATATCACACATAAGCCAAACATGAATAAACTATTGAGACGTTCTATGTAAATCTAATAATAATAACAAGGAGTAGGAAACTTTGTGACCTATAACACACTCACAGAAATTGTTTAACAAACTGGCCTTCACGACAACAATCTCGTTTAATTAAGCCAGAAGTTTACCTTTCCATGAGTTGTCTTCCAACAAAAAAAGTTCTGCTACGCTCAATTTTCTCCAATCCCCAATGTCAATCAATGCCATAATCATCATTTCCGTCAAGGATTCAATTACAAAGTGATTATGGTCGGAAGAGAAGCGTTAAAATTCAAATTAAATATTTATGTTTTCTTTTTTCGGTGTATCCTTCACCTATTTTTGGTTGAGTTGACACTTATGCTCTTCTACTCCGGCGTTGGCTGTGCACATAAGCGTTGCAATTAACATATTTTCCATGCCATACCATACAACAAGTCCCCACGCCACGTCCTTATACAATGACAACAACAAGGATGCCAGGCAACGCACGTTCGCACGTTTATACTATCTACCTTAATGACACAGCACAGAACAGCACATCACATCACATCATTATTGCTCACATTTACATTTGTCTCGTACAGATTTTCCACCGTGTCATCATGGACAGTTCCGCTGTACGAATGCTCTGTGTATACCATCGAATTTCTATTGTGACGGCTATCACGATTGTGCTGATGAGAGTGATGAGGCCAATTGTACGGCGATTGCATGTCCCGATAATAAATTCCTTTGTCCCCGTGGCGGTGTTAATGGAACCCCGAAATGTATCCTGAAAACGCAATTGTGCGATGGCAAGAGAGACTGTGAAGATGGTAGCGATGAGGAGGCAGCCTGCTGTAAGTATGAATGATATTTGTGTTGGTTTGAGGGAGGAAGGTGGTTGTAAGAGGTTGGTTTTTAATTTATCGCCTTGTTTTTGTGTGATTGCAGCTACCTCGTCCTGTCCCGCCTTGAGTTGTGAATACAAATGTGGTCCTTCGTTGACCGGAGGCGTTTGTTATTGTCGCCCTGGCCAATCGCTTGCAGCGGACAATCGCACTTGTGTCGATTTGGATGAATGCGCCGAATGGGGTCACTGCGATCAATTGTGCACGAATACCCAAGGTTCGTACTCCTGCTCCTGCACGCATGGCTACACCCTGATCAACAATGCCAAGTGCATTGCCCCCGATGCCAATAATTTGCAGCTGATATTTGCCCATGATCGTGCTGTGGTTCGCATGTCTTCGCATGGCGGCGATCCTCGCATTATAGCCAATGCTACATCCGCTTCCGGCGTGGCCTACCATTACCAACGCAACACCCTCTATTGGTCGGACACTAAGACGCGCAAGGTTCAAAGTTTGCCCTTGGATGTTTTTAGCAGTGCCATCCAGCCTTTGGATTTAACTCTGCCCGGCACCTGGGCTCCTGTCGCTTTGGCCGTCGATTGGGTGGGTGATAAGATCTATGTGGCCGATTTGGTGGGCCAGAAAATCGATGTTTTTGAGCTGAGCGGTAATTGGCATGCTGTTGTTTTGGGCTCTAACCTCACCGGACCGGCCGATTTGGCTTTAGATCCCACTGCTGGTTTAATGTTTGTAGCCGATGGTGGCCAAGTCTTGAAAGCCCATATGGATGGTACACACACACGCTCCATAGTATCGGAAGCGGCCTATAAGGCCAGCGGTGTAACTGTGGATATTATAGCCAAACGTGTGTTTTGGTGCGATTCCCTGCTGGACTACATTGAAACCGTGGATTATGAGGGGAACCATCGTGTCATGGTTCTGAGAGGTCAACAAGTACCCAGTCCCTCCCGTTTGGCTTTGTTTGAGAACCGTATCTTCTGGACCGATGCCACCAAGCAAGGTATAATGTCGGTGGACAAATATGCCGGACCCACCTCCATACAGGTGACCTACAAGGCCAAGGATATACGCGAACCTAAAGGCATTGTGGCCGTACATCCCCTGAGCCAGCCCAAGGCCAGCAATCCTTGCGGTTCCAACAATGGCGGCTGTAATCACATGTGCATCGTGACCGCTGTCAAAGGAGCCAATCACTTGGGCTACAGATGTGCCTGCCACACCGGCTATCAATTGCAGTCGGATTTGAAGAATTGTAAAATCGTCAAGGAATTCCTTATGTACTCCCAGCAACGTTTCATCAAGGGCAAAGTTTTGGAGCCGGTCATTGAAGGTTTCAGTGATGCCATCCTCCCGGTGGTCTCGAGGAGAGCTCGTTTTGTTGGTTTGGATTTCGATGCCCGTGATGAATTTATCTACTATTCCGATGTGCTGCAAGATGTCATCTACCGCGTCCATCGCAATGGCACGGGACGTGAAATTGTCTTGGCTTCCCAAAATGAGGGTGTCGAAGGTTTAGCTGTCGATTGGGTTTCCAAAAATCTCTACTACATTGATTCCCGCAAGGGTACCCTGAACGTTTTGTCCACACGCAATGTCACCTACCGTCGTACTCTGCTGAAGAACCTGAAGCGGCCAAGAGCTATTGTGGTGCATCCCAACAAGGGTTACATCTTCTTCTCCGAATGGGATCGTCCAGCCAATATCACCCGTGCTAACACAGATGGTTCCAATTTGGTGGTCTTCAAAAATGTCACCTTGGGTTGGCCCAATGGTTTGTCCATTGATTTCAAAGAAGATCGTGTCTACTGGTGTGATGCCCTCTTGGATCATGTGCAGCACTCGAAATTGGATGGCAGCGATATCAGAACTGTCAATTCCCGACTAGTCAGACATCCCTTCTCTATAGTGATACACAATGACTGGATGTACATAACGGATTGGCGTCTAGATGCCATCATACGTTTACATAAATTGACCGGCGAGCAGGAGGAAATGATGGTTCGTGAGCCACAGACAAATCGTCTCTATGGCGTTAAGGTCTACAGCCATGACGTCCAGAGTATTGCTGATACTCAGCCCTGCCATTATGACAACGGAAAATGTGAAAAGATCTGCTTTGCTGTGCCTCAAAACGAAACTGGCAAACTTGAAACGAGATGTTCTTGTCCCTACGGCGAACGCTTGGCCGACGACCAGGTTTCCTGTATTGTGGATGAAAGTGCCGAACCTCCGGTGCAGCCATGTCCCAACTCCTGGGATTTCACTTGCAATAACCAAAGATGTATACCCAAGTCTTGGGTGTGTGATGGTGATGATGATTGTCTGGACAACAGTGATGAGGAGCAGAATTGTACAAGTAAGTTGAAAAGCAAAACATCCAAAACTGACCCCTTTACTCACTTTGTATTACTCTCTTGCAGAACCTACTTGCGGCTCCAATGAGTTCCAGTGTAAGTCGGGTCGTTGCATTCCCCTCAATTTCCGCTGTGATCAGGAGAACGATTGCGGCGACAACTCCGATGAATTCGAATGTGGCAATGTCACCTGTGGCACGGCCCAATTCGCTTGTGCCAATGGCCGTTGTATACCGAACATGTGGAAGTGTGACAGTGAAAATGATTGCGGAGATGGTTCGGACGAAGGTGATTTCTGTGCGGAGAAAACTTGTGCCTACTTCCAGTTCACTTGCCCACGAACTGGCCACTGTATCCCCCAGAGTTGGGTGTGTGATGGTGATGATGATTGCTTCGATAAACAAGATGAGAAAGATTGTCCCCCTATTACCTGCCTGGCCAACCAGTTCAAATGTGCCGATCTGCGACAATGTGTGGAAGAGTCATATAAATGCGATGGCATACCCGACTGTAACGATGGCAGCGATGAGTTAGGCTGCCCCTCGATGGGTCCGAATCAATGCAACCTGGAAAAGCATTTCAGATGTAAGACGTCCGGTTTTTGTATACCCATTGCCTGGCATTGTGATGGTTCGAATGATTGTTCTGACCATTCGGATGAAGAGGAATGTGGCCAAATAACCTGTGCTCCGAATTTCTTCAAGTGTAACAACACCAACTGCGTTTTCAAGGCCTACATTTGCGATGGCAAAGATGACTGCGGCGATGGTTCCGACGAAAGCACTTTGCACGCCTGTGTACCACCACCTTTCAAATGCCCTCATGGACAATGGCAATGCCCGGGCATTACGAACCGTTGTGTCAATACCACTTCTGTGTGTGATGGTACACCTGATTGCCCTAATGGTGCAGATGAGGGCGAAGGTTGTGACTTGGCTGAGTGTGAACATCAAACTGGGCTCTGTTCAAATGGTTGCCAGAAGACTCCTCAAGGTGCCACTTGCGTTTGCCCACCTGGTTCGGAAATAGGCGATGACAAGTATACTTGCGTGGACACCAATGAATGTGATCCTCCCGGCTTGTGTTCCCAAATGTGTACCAATACCAAAGGCTCCTACTTCTGCTCCTGTACAGATGGTTATATTCTGGAACCCGATAAGCATCGCTGCAAGGCTGTCAATCACACCGCAGCTTTCCTCATCATATCGAATCGTCATTCCATTTTGGTAGCTGATCTAAAAGATCAAGGCTTGGAACGTGTCCCTATCTATGTGGAAAATGTGGTAGCAACTGCCTCGAACATGCACACCGGCACCATCTTCTGGAGCGATATGAAATTGAAGAAGATCTCACGCTTAGACCGAGGCTCTGATCCGCAGGAAATCATAACCACTGGTTTGGACTTAGTTGAAGGTTTAGCCTACGATTGGATAGCCAAGAATTTGTACTGGTTGGACAGCAAACTGAACACCATTGAAGTGTCGGCGGAGAATGGCTCCAACAGATTGGTGTTGGTGCGTGAAAATATAACGCAACCTCGTGGCATGTGTATCGATCCCAGCCCGGGTGCCCGCTTCATTTTCTGGACTGACTGGGGTGAAAATCCTCGCATTGAACGCATCGGTATGGATGGCACCATGAGAGAGACCATCATCAATACCAAAATCTATTGGCCCAATGGTTTGACTTTGGATACCGCCACCAAGAGGGTGTACTTCGCCGATTCCAAATTAGATTTCATCGATTTCTGTTACTACAACGGTACCGGCAGACAGCAGGTTCTATCCGGCAGCCACTACTTGTTGCATCCACATTCGCTATCTCTATTCGAGGACACACTCTACTGGACAGACAGACAATTGAATCGTGTCCTATCAGCTAATAAATTCCGAGGTCACAATCAAACCGTGGTATCCCATTTGATCAGCCAACCTTTATCGATTCATGTCCACCATCCTTCGCTGCAACCTATGCATCCTAATCCCTGTGAAAATTCGAAATGTCAACACTTATGTTTGCTCAGTCCCTCGGCCAGTGAGGGCTATTCGTGTAAATGTAAACCCGGCTATCGTCTGCTTAGTGAAGGCCGTTGTGTGGAAGAGGAGAATCCCTACCTGATGGTGGTGAGAGGTACCCAAATCGTTGATATACCCTTGAATGGCGGTGATGCCAGAGCTGGATCATTAGCTCCCGTTATTGGCATTGAAAGCAGCACTGGTTTGGACTTTGATCGTAAAGGCGAGACATTGTATTGGATTCAGGGCCGTGAAGATGATGATGAGAACTGCACCATCTACACCACCCCCTATGGCGGAGGCAATAAGACCCAATTCTTGGGATTGGACACCGGCATTGTTGGTGCTCCCTACACCATCGCGTTCGATTGGTTGGGCCGTAATCTATACATGGGCAACCGTGTCGCCAGCAATATTGAAGCTGTTCGAGTAGATGGAAAAATCAAATATCGCACCATTATATTGGCTAATGACGGTAATCGTACCTCAGTCTCGAAACCGAAACAAATTGTCTTGGATCCCAATGAGGGCAAACTTTTCTGGATTGATGAAGGTGGCTTTGGGGTGCCCGTTAAGATTGCCAGAGTCAACATGAATGGCCATAATCCAATAGTGCTGAAGGAAGACATTGACAGACCCGAAAGTATTACCTTGGATATTGACAAGAAACAGGTCTACTACTCTACCCAATTCCCGGTCACTATTTGTGTCATGGATTACAATGGTGATGACTTCAGAATACTGCTCACCGAGGAAAATGCCATCTCGAAACCACGCAGTTTGGGTGTTTTGGACTCCCGTCTATACTTCCTCGATCCCACTTATGAAAATATCGTTAGGGTAGATTTGCCCCGAGGTGATAATCCCAAGACGATTCTTGACAATGAACCTGAACTTAAGAGCATGATGATCTACAAGAAACGCCCCATGATGCAACATCCTTGCCAGACGAACAACGGTGGTTGCGAACACATCTGTATACCCGACGATGGTGCTTCCCGCACTTGTGCCTGCGGCATTGGCTATCGCAAAGAGAACGATATCAATTGCGTGACATATAAGACATTTGCTGTGGTCTCCCAACTGGATGTTACCCGTGGTTACAGTTTGTCCGATAGCTCAGAAGCTATGGTTCCTATCAGCGGCACTGGACATCACATCTTACACGTTGATGTACTCTTCCGTGAACAATGGATCTACTGGGCTGAATACAATCGTGGTTACTGGAGCGGTATCTTCAGGACCCGACCCAACGGCACCGAATTGGAGCATATTATCAAGGATGGCATCGGCAGCAATGGTATACGTGGTCTGACCATCGATTGGGTGGCCGGCAATATGTACTTCACCAATGTGTACCCCCATGAAAACTATGTGGAAGTCTGCTGGTTAGATGGCAGCCATCGCAAGGTTTTGGTTAAGACCACCAATGATGCTCCCAGAGAGCTGGCTGTGAATCCCATCAAACGTTTGCTGTACTGGATTGATTACGGTCAATATCCCCGAATTGGCAAGGCCTTCTTGGATGGCAGTAAATGGACTCCCGTGGTTACCTCGGGCATTTCCAACCCTAGAGATTTGACTGTGGATATGTTGACTCACGATGTGTACTGGGTAGATTCGAAACTGGATACAATTCAAAAGATTTCGTATTCGGGTGGTAATAGACAAATCATTAGACGTAACCTACCCAATCCCATGGGTATTGCCATACATCTGGGAGAGGTATACTGGGTGGATCGTAACCTCATGACTGTCTTCAAATCATCCAAGTTGCCGGGCAACTCTTCGCTACCAACTAAAGTTAGAACTAACCTGGCCAAACTGAGAGACATCGCCATATACAGCATCAACAATCAACCTCAGGACGAAAGCAACCCCTGTACTCGTTTGGGTAATGGTGGCTGTGATCAACTATGCTTTAGTTTCCCACCCGATTCCTCCAATCCCTCAAGACTTAACTATAAGTGTGACTGCGCCACCGGTAAATTGGCCAACGATGAACGTAAATGTGAGTCTGTGAACGAATACCTGGTGTTTGCCACCCGCACTGAAATCAGGGCCGTCAATTTGGATCCCCGTTCGACACAAATTCCCTTCACACCCATGATGAATCTCACGAATGTGGTGGGCTTAGATTTCGATTACAACGACAATCACATGTTCTACACACAAATCCGTCCATGGGCTAAAATCGCCTACACCAAGGCCGATAAACCCCAAATCAGTGATGTCGAAGTCGTTCTAAGCAAGGGTATCAATCCAGAAGGCATAGCCTATGACTGGACTCAGAATAAGGTGTACTGGACCGATAGTTCCAATAATTCGATATATGCCATGAATTTGGATGGCAGCGATTTGGTAATGATAGCCCGTGTGGAAAGACCAAGAGCCATCGTGTTGGATCCCTGCAATGGCACTCTCTACTTCACCGATTGGGGAAGATTCGGTACCTCAGGCAAAATCTTCAAGACAACTATGGCCGGTTCGCTCAAGAGAGCCATTGTGGACAAGGATTTATCTCAACCCAGTGGTTTGGCTATTGACTACGACGAGCGTAAGCTTTATTGGACAGATGCTGTGAGAGAGAAGATCGAGAGATCCGACTTGGATGGCAAAAACCGCGAACTTTTAGTAGCTGCCACCATCTATCCATTCTCCATCACGGTATTCCGCAACTATATCTACTGGACCGATTTGCAGCTGAGAGGAGTATATAGAGCTGAGAAACATACGGGAGCCAATATGATTGAAATGGTTAAACGTTTGGAAGACTCTCCAAGAGATATTAGAGTGTACAGCGCTGAGAGGCAGAAGTGCAGTGTCAATCCTTGTCTCATAAATAACGGTGGCTGTGCTCAATCATGCCATCCAGCACCCAATGGCAAGGCCGAATGTAAATGTGATGACAACTCCAAGGTGGTCAATGAGGGACGTATGTGTGCTCCGCGCAACAACACCTGTGAATCGAGCAAATTTTACTGTCAAAATGGCAAATGCATTTCTCGCATGTGGTCTTGTGATGGCGACGATGATTGTGGTGACAACTCCGACGAAGATCCCAACTACTGTGCCTACCATTCCTGCTCGCCCAACGAGTTCCGTTGCAATAATGGCCGCTGCATCTTCAAGAGCTGGAAGTGTGATCACGAGAATGACTGCAAAGACGGTTCCGATGAAATTGACTGTACTTACCCGCCATGTGTGGATGGAGAATTCACTTGCGGCAATGGTCGCTGTATACCCATGTCTCAGGTTTGTAATGGTGTCAATGACTGCAAGGACAATGCTACCTCGGATGAGACACACGAGAGATGTCCCACGAATACCACCTGCCCGGCCCAGCATTTGAAATGCGAAAAGACTAATATTTGCGTGGAACCTTATTGGCTGTGTGATGGTGACAATGATTGCGGCGATAACTCGGACGAAGATCCGCTACACTGTGGCCAGCGAACTTGCCCGGCCAACAGTTTCCGTTGTCCCAATCATCGTTGTATTCCGGCTACCTGGTATTGTGATGGCGACGACGATTGTGGAGATGGCGCTGATGAACCACCAGAGTATTGCAAATCTGAGGGCAGGACATGCTTCGGTGATCTCTTCACTTGTGACAATGGAAATTGCATACCCAGGATCTATATATGCGATGGTGACAATGATTGTTTGGACAACTCCGATGAGGATAATCGACATCAGTGCAGTAAGTTTTGAGAAATATTGAAGAGGAAAGAGAAGATTGACGGTATGTGTTTGTTTGGCATTTCAGATGAGCGTAAATGTGATGAAGAGACAGAATTCACTTGTGTGGAGAACAAGTCTTGGGGCCGTGCTCAGTGTATACCCAAGAAGTGGATATGCGACGGTGATCCAGACTGTGTTGATGGCGCCGATGAAAATGTCACCCTGCACAACTGTGCCACTCAACAACCTTGTGGCGAGGATATGCACACTTGCGGCAATGGCCGATGCATCAATAAGGTAATGTGCTATTGATTTATTGTAATAAATGGTATATTAATTTATTGTTTAATCTCAGGGCTGGGTTTGCGATCATGACAACGATTGCGGCGACGGCACCGACGAAGGCAAATTCTGTAATTCCAAATACAAGACCTGCTCCGCACAGGAGTTCACTTGCCAAAACTTCAAATGTATTCGCAATCAATATCGTTGTGATGGCGAAGACGATTGTGGTGATCATTCTGATGAAGTTGGCTGTAAGAAGGATAATTCAACATGTACCACCGGCCAATTTGCTTGCGCCAATGGCCAGTGTATCGATATGTCGTTGGTGTGTAACAAGGTTTCCGACTGTTCGGACGATTCAGATGAACCGGCCCATTGCAATGTGGATGAGTGTGCCAAGGTGGAAATTAACCAATGCGGGCACAAATGTGTGGATACACCGACCAGTTATTATTGTGACTGTAATCAAGGTTATAAGTAAGTAGTCCACACTCTCTCCCCAGATATAGACAAATAGTAATATGTTCTCTTTTTCTCTTCAACTTTCAGACTTTTAGCCGATGGCAAAGCTTGCGCTGACATAGACGAATGTATTGAACTACCCGGTGCCTGCTCGCAACTCTGTTCCAATACTCCCGGCAGTTTCTATTGTAAATGTGATGAACGCTACTATGAACGCCAGCTGGATGAGCACACCTGCAAACGCAAGGACAACACATCGGCTTGGTTGATATTCACCAATAAATACTATGTCCGCAATATGTCCATCGATGGCCACCAATACAATCTGATGCATCAGGATCTCATGAATGTTGTAGCCTTGGACTTTGACATCAAGGAGGAATACATGTATTTCTGTGACGTCACCGCCAAGACTATTTTCCGCTCGAAATATACCGACCCCAGCGAAAAGCCGGCCAGAGAAGCCGTCATACGTCATGACTCGCATGGTTTGGAGGGCATTGCTATTGACTGGGTTGGTCGTAAGTTATATTGGTTGGACAGACACTCAAAGAATCTTGATGTCTCGGAATTGGATGGCACGAAACGTAAGACTTTGCGCAGCGGTGTGGTGGATCCCAGGGCGATTGTAGTGCATCCTGGCGTTGGTTTCTTGTACTTTACCTCGTGGCATTTGCAAGCCTACATTGCCAAAATGGGTATGGATGGTTCGAACTTCACAAGAATCCTAACGTGGGAAGATGATATAGCCTGGCCCAATGCTTTGGCCATTGATTATTTCACGGATCGCATTTACTGGGCCGACGCCCATTTGGATTACATTGCCTATGCCGATTTGGAAGGACGTCATCGTCACATTGTTTTGTCGGGCGCTAAGGTACCGCATGTGTTTGCCATCTCGCTGTTCGATGATCATTTGTACTGGAGCGATTGGAATCTGAAGGCAATTGCCCGAGCCAATAAATTCACAGGCGCTAACTTTACTGTCCTACGCAACACCACCCATCGTCCCTATGACATACACATCAATCATCCGTTGCGTCAAGTACCCTACAATAATCCGTGTGGTACCAACAATGGCGGTTGCTCTCACCTCTGCTTGATTTCTCCTCCTCCCGAGTCGACATATTTGAATATTGAGGGTTACCTGGAAGATGGTGCTCCCGGCTACAAGTGTGCCTGCCCCAACCAATTCTATCTTGCGCGTGACAGCAAAACATGTATCGCTAATTGCACAACGGGCCAACATCGTTGTGGTGGCGATGATGAGAAATGTATACCCTGGTTCTGGAAATGCGATGGTGAAAAGGATTGCAAGGATGGTTCCGATGAGCCAACCACATGCCCGCAACGTCACTGCCGTGCCGGCACCTTCCAATGTAAGAACACCAACTGCACACCTTCGGCCACCATTTGCGATGGCATCGATGATTGCGGTGATGGTTCGGATGAACAAAACTGTGATCTACCTTGTCCCGACTCCGATTTCAAATGCAAGTCCAGCGGCCGTTGTATTTTGGACAGCTGGCGCTGTGATGGAGATGCTGACTGCAAGGATGGTTCCGATGAAGATCCTGCTGTATGCCGTAAGTTAACTTAAAGCGATTTTTTGCTATGGTCCATGGACAATGACCAATTTCCTTTATTTCAGATAAACGAGTTTGTGATCCCGACACCGAGTTCAGCTGTAAAAATGGTCGTTGTATTCCTAAGCTTTGGATGTGCGATTTCGACAATGATTGTGGTGATGATTCCGATGAACCGGCCTACATGTGCCGCCAACGCAACTGCACCACTGGCTGGCAGAGATGTCCAGGTCAATCTAATTACCGCTGCATTCCCAAATGGTTGTTCTGCGATGGCAAAGATGATTGTCGCGACAATAGTGATGAACTTCCGGAGAATTGTCCATCGTGTAATTTGGAAACCGACTTCAAGTGTGGCAACAACAGATGTATACCCAAGTAAGTAGAATTTTGAAAACTTACGCAACAGAATTTCCAAATTTTCAAATCTAATTTCTTAATTCTACTTCCGCCTTCCTTCCAGACAATGGATGTGTGACTTCGCAGATGATTGCGGTGATGGCTCCGACGAGAATGATGCCATTTGCAAAGGCAAATATCGTGAATGCTCCGAATCTGAATTCCGTTGCGGCAACGGCAAGTGTATATCGTCGCGCTGGCAGTGTGACCATGAAGACGATTGTGGCGACAACACGGACGAGCTCAACTGCGAAGGCTTCCAATGCAAGAACGGTACATTCCAATGCGCCTCGGGCCACTGTATTGCCTCGTACTTCCGCTGTGACGGTGATCGTGATTGCCGTGACATGTCCGATGAAATGGGCTGTCCGCCACGTTTCCCCGGAGGTCGTTACTGTCCCGAATCTCGATTCCAATGCCACAACAACTTGTGCGTTTCACCCTCTGATCTGTGCGATGGTACCGACGACTGCGGTGATGGCTCCGATGAAGATCCTAAAGTATGCTCCGATTTCAATTGTGATACTCTGCGCCGATTCCAATGTGATAATCACCGTTGCGTGGCACGTTATCAGATATGTGATGGTGTGGACAATTGTGGTGATGGCTCCGACGAAAACAACATGACCATTTGCGCTTCAAAGGTGAAACCTTGTGACCTGTATACCCAATACCAATGTGCCAACAAACATTGTATTGAAAGGTCACAGGTTTGCGATTATTCCGATGATTGTGGTGATGCCTCCGATGAATTGGGTTGCCATCATAACTTAAGTTGTCTGGATGAGAATCGCGGTGGTTGCCAACATCACTGTCATAATTTAACTGATGGTGGCTATATTTGTGCCTGCTATCCGGGTTATATCATATCATCGGATAACAAGAAGAAATGTATAGACGTCGACGAATGTGCTACCCGACAACATACCTGCTCTCATCAATGTCACAATCTCAACGGCACCTACTCCTGTTCCTGCCGCGATGGTTTCCGTTTAGTTGATAGTTCTTCGGGCGTATGTAAGGTCGATAAGGATGATGTGGTGGTGATATTCTCCAATGGTCCGGAAATAAGAGCTTTAGATCTTCAAAAGAAGGAAGAATTCGATGTGATATTGTCGGAGAAACGTATTGAGGCTTTGGATTATGATGCCGAACAACAGATTGTTTTCTGGGCCGATAGTTATGACAAGACTATAAAGCGTTCGTACATGGTTAATGCCGTCGATGGCCAGGCCCGCATTGGTTTTGCTCAGGATTTGAATATGAAGGGAGGTTCCAAACCTACGGCGGTGGCTGTAGATTGGTTGGCCAATAATCTCTATTGGGCCGAGGTGGATAGGACTGGCTCCAAGCCTCGCGGACGTGTTATGGTGGCCACAACAGATGGTCGTTACAGACGATCGATTGTAAATGCTGGCCTGGAGGTACCCACTTCGATAGCCGTTAATCCTCAATTGGGTCGTATATATTGGTCTGATGCTGGTTCAGCGCCCAAAATCGAAGTTTCTTGGATGGATGGCTCGAAGCGTCGTCCTATCATAACCGAAACAACAAGACATCCGACAGGTTTGACCATCGATTACTCCCAAGACCATGTAATCTACTGGGTCGATACCAAATTGAACACCATAGAGTCGATGAAACCGGATGGCTCTGGCCGCAAGACCATTATTAAGAGTGATCAACTAAGACATCCCGTGTCTTTGGACATTTTCGAGTCGAATATGTACTGGGTAACCCGTGATACCGGCGAGCTGTTGAAACAAGACAAATTTGGTCGCGGTGTTCAAGTGGTTGTGCATCGTAACCTCGTCAATCCTTCTGGCCTTAAGATCTATCATGAGAAACGCTACAATACATCCTTGAAGGATCCTTGTTATGGTTCCAGCTGTTCGCATTTATGTCTCTTAGTTCCTGGAGGACATCGTTGCGCCTGCCCGGACAGTTCGGGAGCTCTGCCTTCACATCGCAGCACAGTTGAAGTGATTTGCGATGCTGCTGCTGAACGGCCCAGACCATCGCCACGCATTTGCCCCTGTCAGAATGGCGGCTTCTGTGTGGAAGACAACAATGGAGAGTTGATGTGCGAATGCTTGGGTGATTTCAAGGGAGATCATTGCGAACAGAATGCTGCTGGTATGTTCGGTCATGGTGGTGCTAATGTCACAGCCGTTGTGGTGCCCATTATGGTGATTCTATTGGTGCTGTTGGCAGCGGGAGGTGTCTGGTTCGTGATACGCAAGAAGCCATTGTAAGTATTTCTCAGTGAGGAAGTATTTTGATTGGTAATATTGACATTTATTTTTTTGTTTCAATTTTCAGTGGCAAATTGGCTCGTCTGCCGACCTTAACCTCTTCGCAAAGTGTTACTTTCCGCCAGGGAACTAATGTCGAATTTAATGCTCCCGGTTTCCCGGGACCCACAGCGCCGGTTGGTACTACGACGGGGGATGTTGCTCCCCTGGAGGGTTACAATTTGCAGACGGTGAATGCGGGCAAGACCCGTGATTTCTCTAATCCCATGTACGATGCCGTACAATCGGGTACAACGGATCCAAGTATAAGCAATGGATCAGGTGAGTGTTGACGAAGAAATATGAAACATTGCAAGATAGCTACAGTAGAAATGGACAAGGCAAAGGCAAATAGGAAGGCCATTGATAGAAGATGAGCGATATGTTCACCGATATCGAGTGGTATCGAGGACAGACATATCATTCTTCTAGAACTCTAAGGGCCTGTTTCTGTATTTTTTTCGATCAAAAACCTTTATATTTTTAAACGAATTCTATAAAAAGTAGATAAGGAATATTTTAGCTACGAGCTCTTTGTGTGATTTTCTATAGACACAACGAGTTATAGACTCCTGTGAATTTTCGTAATAATTGAGTGATTTTGGATCGTTCGCCTCAGACTAACATAAATGAGTTACAGAAACAGGCCCTAAGGCTAAAATGTATTCTTATATTAAAAAAAGAGAAAATTTGAAATAGAGTACTAAATAGTGCCATGTTAAAGCTTCCTATTTGAATATATAGAATTTCGGAAAATAAATTTAAATTGCTATTATCCTCCCGCTATGCGTGTATTTTTGATTATTTTCTTATCCTAATTTCTTTGCTATTTTCCATTTCAGGAATTTACGAAGTGCCACACGATCCCTCCAAAATCAAACCCATCGGTCCATTTACGGAACCCGTATCAGCCATTTTAGCACCTAGCAGTATAACGCACAAATCCTCACCACAATTACAATTAAGGACCCGCGAATTAGATCCATCCGCCGACAATGGCAAAGATACCCAGTATTTGGTGGAAGAAGATAAGTCTGAATGCTGATATAAACCCTAACATCAGATCTTAGCTACGGCAACAACAATAACACTAACAACCTGTGGAACAACTACGATAAAGAGAACAAATTTAAATTTAATTTAACATACCGCAAACAAGCATAACCACAACAACAACAACAAACAACAAATCACGCAAAACGGTGATGTCAACAAGAAAACGTCAAAACAAAGAAACACAGAAACAGAAACTATATAAATTATTTATATATACATACTTTTTATATAAATATATAGATATATAAGAGCGAAAAGACGAAGCAGAGGAAGAACTTATAGCAAAAACCACAAAACAACAAAAAACAAAGGACAAAACAAAACAAAAATCCAAAAACATATCTTTGATGTATAACAAAACAAAATTGAACTTAACGGCTAAGTTTGAAAACATACAACACAACACACACTCAACCACCACTCTTGATGCTTAATTCACCCTGAAATGCAACGCTGTAGCGTTGGTACAGAAAAACGGCGCAACACAACACAGAGTTGTATTTGTGTATTAGCATGTATCATATTTAAGAAGGGCAGTGCGTTGGTGGATACATATTTATTATTAATTAAATGAAAAAAGACAATATTTAAACATAAAAAATATCTATTAAACAGAATTTTTTGTGTATTTTGTAAAAAAGCGAGCAGCAGCAAAAACCCCTAGAGAAGAAAACGCAAGCTATAAAACCTAAAACAAATTGTATGTAAAGTAAACAAAACAAAAAAGAAAAAACAAAACAAATAGTTTTCTAAATATTTTATATATTTTTTATAAAAAAAAAAAACGAAAAATCAACAAAAATCAACTACAACAACAAGAAAACAAAACTAGCAACATTGTAACAGTTAAAACATTTTAGTTGAATTTTGCAAAACCTTCTGTGTTATGTTTGTTATACGCCTTCAAAAGAAAACCGGCATCAACCAGCCAGAACGACAGTTGCAATGACATATTTTTTATGTAGTACGTATTGGAGAATCCAAATTTTTTTATTATTATTATATTTACATCCTTAAATTCTTTTTTTTAATGTAGAACGTATGATGGTGGGGTTTAAACGAGGGTGTTTACATAAAATTTTACTTTTATTAATACTGTTCGCGGTTTTTTAAACTTTTTTAACATTTCTTCAAATTAATTGGAACATTTTCAAAACATGTTTAGTACTACATATCTCCAATAAGGGCAAGACTTCCAAGAACAAATTATTTCCTTTTTGTGAAAAAATTCAACCAACATTTTGAATTTGAATAACAAAATTACCATTGTGCACTTTTAGTATTTTCGGAGTGATAAAATATCCATAACATTCTGTATTATTGAATTCAAGACATTGGCATTCTTAGTTCCTGTTCCATAATATCATGAAAATACGAATTAAGAATATGATTCTCGGGCATTTTGGTTCTCTATATTTTACTTTTACAACTTAAAACTTCTGGAAATTACTGTTTTTTAATGATATTTTAACAAAAATTTTTGGACATTCTAAATGTATTTTGAAAGCAGTATGAATATAATATACAAAGAATTTTTGAATTCTTATGTTTTTCACCAAAGAATTTGGAATTTATTGTTGTTCCCTTTGTAAAAGTATCATTTAATTGTTGTTCTCTGTGTAAAAGTCTCAAAAGTTGGAACATTTTCAAAAAATTGTTCAAATTTTGAAATTAACTTTAGTACTTGAAGCAGATGAAAAATGTGGTTTTTAGTATTCTCTTGTATTTGTTTCTATTCAAAAATAGTGTTAAGTTAAAACATGTTATATCTAACATATGTTATGCATTGAATTCTATTTCAGTTTTATTTCCTATCTTTCAGATATTTCTGAACAAAAGTCGGCCTACTTCTAAATTACATTTAGTAAAAATTTAAAATTAGCCACTTTTCTATAAACTGGGTTATGAAAAATTTACTACTCGCTTTTAAACTGATTCTGCTCTTTTAAGTGCTGTCTATTTGCAATTTTCGCAAAAGTGAACTCAAAATTCACTACTCACAAACATTGGACTCAATGAAAGACATCACATAATTTAGAAACTCCATCACAAAAACTCAAGTCCAGTTTGAAGACCAGAATCATTAAAGATTAATTTAGAAACTCAAATGGAGCCCCCCCCCCAATTACAATATTCCATTCAATGATTTTTGTTGAAATTCAAATTCGACGTGCTCGTTTATTCCTCATTATCCATAAATTTTATGAAAATGTGGTTTTGTTTTTTTTCTTTAAATATTGTAATGTATGTATGTTATTCTAAGTAAATTTTTCTGATTTTTTTCTTTTTGTTTTGCAAAAGTTGAAGTTGTGAATTATACATATACATATATATATTTTTTAAAACATATTCTTTTTTAGTAAAGCAATCAAAAACAATCAATCCATTATTAATTTTTTTGTATGTGTCTTATTAAGTTTTTGAAAACTTTTTATTAAGTTTGTAATCTCTAAATGAAAAAAAAAAAACAAAAAACAAAAGAAAACATTCCTTTAATATTTTATTTAAATATGTAGTATTTTTTGTTTTTTATTAATTATTATTATTATGCTATTATCATAATTATTATTTGTCTTTATTTAAACATACTTTTAAATCGACGACATCACTTTGAGGAGAGGAACGAAAAAAAGAGAAACAAAAAATATCAAGAGCATTTAATTATTAATTGTATTGTGTGCATTCAACAAACACTTCTTCCAACACTGCATATTATTTCAATACACCCCCCCCCCCCCTCACACACTGTTTGAAAATGTTCTCCCTTTCTCTGTCTGTTATGAAAGAAAAGCTTAGCTTTCTCTCTCACCCGTTTTATGTGTTTCTCTCTCTCTCTTTCTATTTCTACCTATCTTAAATTTGCAATATTTATGTCATCACAACAAAGAAATGTTTTAAATATCAAAAAAGAAAACAAAAAATATACAAAAAACAAGTTTAAAGAACAAGATATTTTTTAAAGCGAATCTGTGCTTCCTTTCGTTTTTTTAGAATTATATATTAAAGAAATGAGAAAAAATATAAAATAGCATTAAATTTTAAAAATTTAGTAAAGTATATGAGAAAAATAAGAAAAATAAATTAAAAGAAAATTTGTTAATAAATATAAAAATGTAAAAAATAATCATCACGTTTCTTTACGAGTACATGGGCGGAAAAATGACAAACATTACGAACAGGTACTTCGAGTATTATTCCATTATTTTAGATTTATTTCATATATCCTTTTCAGACTGTCAACGAAATCGAGTATAGCTCAGTATTTTCAGCTTTTAATCTACCCCGGAACGACTATTTATTTATTTGTAAAAAAATATGCGAATATTCAAGTCAGTTAAATTAATATTTCTTCTTTTTTGTTTCATTTATTATTTTTTTAATTTCTGTCCCTCAGTTTGAATATGAACGGCCGTTAATTGATTCTTTTTTTTTTGTAATATCATACGCCCTCACAATGTACGAAAGTTAAAACTGTTGTTACCGTATGAAAACATGTACAACCAAGACGGTCGTGAGGCACGGACGTATTTAAGTGAGTGTTTATCGGTTGTACGTACGTACGTAAGACAACAAGACAAGTGTTTTCATCTTGTTGACGTAGGCTGTCATCAACGACTGCGCTCACACGAATCCAAGGCGTATTTATAAAGGTGATAGCACGAGCCCAGCTGACTGAAATTTTTTCATTCAAAAGTAACCGAAACTGTCAAATCCCATATATTTTGCTTTGACAGTATGGCTCACCATTCAAAAAATTACTTGTATTTTGTTTTTGCCGAATTTGTTTTTGCTCTGCTGCTATCACCTGTATAAATACGCCTTGCACGAATCGAAGAAAAAAGGTAGAGAAAAACTAAAAAAAAGTAGGAAGATTTTACTTGCATCTCATTAGAAAGTAATTTCAAGCGCATACAACGGAATATTTGGCCAAAATTAGATTTTTTTGTTTCGGAATGATATGATTTTCCTCGAATTTAATTGATAATATAATTTTGTACCATTTTGTATTCGAAATCTCTGATTTTTCCTTTCACTTTTGTATTTAGTCAGCTTTTAAAAAGCCAACAATCCCATATTGTGTGCGTGGGGTAGCTATAATGGTCAGTTTTATAGTGTTTATTTAAATTCTTTATTTACCTAGCAAGAACATGGTAAGTGCATTACCAGGTAATGATATTTGTAACAGTGGTCGTAAGTAGTTATTCTTTAGCTTCTTGGTGTGTCTTGTAGTAAGTCCTTTCCCTCCATTACATTCCCTTGTAAACGCAATTCCAAAGGTAAGTGATGAGTATATTTTGGCTTGGCTTACCCCCAATGTTACTTGGTAATGAGAGTTTTTACTGGGTAGTAAAAGCAATGAAAACTATTTTTTTCATTCATTTTACATTTGTCCCCATTTTTTTGACGTTGGTTTGTCTAAAGGCCATTTTAGACACACAAAACATTTGCGCAAAAATTTGTTACGTGGAATGCGAGATAATACGATTTACATACATGGGCGTAGCAATAGATTTCTGGTGGGGAGGGCTATGGCCTCCTACAGTTCTTATTTAAAAAAATATATATTTTATGAGATTTTTCACGAGTAAACTCAAAAAGTTTTTTATGCTTTATATTTATTCACGGGTGAAAATGACAACGAAAAGTAAAAAAATAATTCGTACATACATGTAACAATGTATTTAAATAAATAAGATACAATATGATTTGATGACATATTCGGATACAGCACCCTGAAGACTTTCGAAGACTCCAGTCTAGCAAGTGACTTGTCATGTGGAATATATTGTTCCTCTGCAAAAAATCAATTAGCGATTTTAATATATTTTTAGAGTTTAAGTATATAGGACTATCAAACCACTACGATATCTGGGGCTATCCCATAAAAATCAAAATAATTTTATGTAAGAATCGGCATCTCTACTTACAGAACAATCTACGAAACTTAGGAATCGTTCTTCTACTTCTACTTCTAAATTGATGGCAAATCTTACTGTAATTACCCATTGATCTTCTTTAATGCACCTGACGTCGCCTACCATCAATGAGAAAAATCCATCTAAATTATCTTTTCTATCTATCAAATCCAGACACCAAAAACATTTAATTTTCTTCCCGATTCTCTCTGGGGCCAAAATTGTGATATACAGCATTTCAAACTATTTTTCTGAAAAGGATCTGTTTTGCTCTTGAATCCTTACAATGTTGAAATAGGAATACATGTAATCAAAAGCGGCTGATTTAGGTTGGAACGTTAAATAGCTCATTGTACACCTTGAAAGTAGATAATACCGAAAAAAGCGTTAAGCATTTTCTGATGAAAACAAAGAATAATTTTTTTTACTTATTTAATGAGGAAATACATTTCTCAGAAAAGTCTTCAAATACGTAGAATTATATCACAATCACAATAGCTCTTTGTGTGAACAACCCTAATATTGGCATTGATAAAAAAATTCTGACTGAAATTTCCGGGGTGGGTTAAAAAAGTTCTGGGATGGTATTAAACCACTCCAACCACACCATTCCTACGCCTATGTTTACATACTCTGGAATTGCCCCACAGTGCAAAGCAGCGTTTTGCGCAAATATTTTGTGTGTATAAAATGGCCTTAATGAAATTGTTAAAAAAATTATGTCAGAATTTTGTATGCAGAGAATGCGATGTTCACACGTAACGATTTATTTACAACTTGGAATACGATTATAGTTCTTTGAAGGCTTTTCTAAAACTTATTTTCCTTCGTTATGTTAAATTTCAGCATTTTTCGTCATAATCTATTTTCAAGTTGTACAACAAATGTTATAGTGTAAACAGTCCCTTAAAGATTATAAAGAGTGACAAGTGGTATCTTCTTACTTCAATTTCTCTTCAAAAGTACACTTCCAAGATTTGCTCTCGCTTTCACCTATTCCTTTTATTCCCATCGACGCAATTAAGAAAAAAGTTCGTGTGCTTTCATTTTTCTTCTTCAGTTTCAATTGGTAGCACTGTTTAAAGGTCTCTCTTGCTCTCACACGATTGTATCTTGTGAAAAACGCGTTTTTCTTGTTTTTATTTCAGTGATTTAATTTAGTTGGTCGACTAAATCCGCGTTTTTCATCATTGAACGAGGTTGGTCGCGGACGCTCTGTGTCGTAAAAATTTCCGATTTTCAATCTGCCAATCTGATTAGGACGCCAATAAATAAATTGTGTACGTACTCCTCAATATTGATATTGACTAAGGTGACAATTATCTTTTTGTAATAAAATGTCTAATATCTCACTTCACGAACATGACACGTTGTTGCAAGTTATGAGAAGTATAAAATAAATTATGTTTTCTATAGAAAAAAGAACGAACAGTGATTATGATGATGATATGTATGTGATTTGTTGCTTTCTTTATCAAAATATAAACAATGCAAGGCCGCCGATTAAAACGGTTAGATAATCATTTTAAAATATAAAAAATATATAGAATATGTATATGCAAAAAGAGTAGAGTGTATGATAAAAAAGTCTTATTCAACCATTCACCAAATCCCTTTCGAACTATTCTAATTGAATTTATGAGCTGGAAAATAGCATAAACATAAAACACACACACGTTGGGGGTAATTTGTCTTTTTGTCAGCCCATAAAATCGATTGAGCTTATCGCTGTCTCTTCCATACACATATGCACAAACTCCCAGTGTCATTAGTTTTTGGGTTTGTCCAAGTTCAGGGTATCTAGCTAAGGTTCCCGGTGTTGTCATCAGTTCGTCTTCGTCGTTGTGTTTTGTGTATCCAAATCTTAACTTTTATCTGCGACTGGTCGTGTTCTTCGTGTTGTTTTGTTTTTATGACCATTTTCATCTACTCTTTATTGTTTACTTTTGGTCGCTTCTTTGTTTACATTCACACCACCAGCGCCGACTTGAAGAAGACTTAATTTACGTTACGTTGTTGCTGCTTCTTCTACCTGTATTATAGTTATTTATTTTTCTTTATTTATCATGCTTTATTGCCTCCTGCCTTGCCCTCAATGGTGTTCATTTCTTTGGCCAACAAAACAATGTGTCAATTGACGTAGTGTTTGTTTGTGGCACTTGTTAATGACAATTGAAGCTAAATTTGCGCTAACGATGGAGGTATGACAAGTCTTTGGAAGACTTCTAAACTACCAAATTACTTACAATTTTGATAATATATTTTTATTATTTAGGTTTCTATAAGAAAACAAATAAGAAGAAGTCGGGCGGGGTCGACTATGTGATACCCTCCACTTTCTACCCCATTACAATTGAATTCGGGGAAAAAAGTGAAATCGGGAACGATTTTTGTATGGGTATCAGGAACAGATGTGACCTACATTCACAACGTATGTTTTTAACTAATATAACCTTTTCTTCTATTCTGTTAAATCGGGAAGGCAATTTGTATGAGGTTTGTATTTAAACCTGAAAATATGTGGCCCACTTTCACTATATGTGGTCTCTAGAGCACAAAAAGTAAAATGGATGCCGAAACCTATCTAAACCACTTTCACTACAGATGTTTCAATTTCAAAAATAAGATTTTCTTCAAAATTTGAGGAAAATCGGTTAAAATATGTTGTTTCTAGAGGGGGAAAAGTAAATTCTGGAGCGAAATTTATATGGGGGCTATATATAAGTCTGAACTGATTTGCTTCAAATTAAACAGTGTTCGTTCTTGGGCCGCAAAACTCACTTATAACAGTGTTTGTTAGGATCGGACAATAATTGGGACCTGTAATATACGGATAGATGGGTTGCTAAATCGTTTCAAAAAGTGATTCTAAGTCGATCGGTATACTTAACAATGGGACTATCTCGCTTCCTTTTAGATGTTACAAAGAAATGCACAAAGACATAATTCGGGCACGAATTAATAGGCACTCATGGTTCCATTATTTTAAAAAAATAAAGGACGCATGCATCGTGGTTTCTCTTCACTTCAAACAGGCTTGCCAGATTTGGGATTTTTTAGGTCTGTTTATCTTTAAGCCTGGATAACAACAATGTTAATAAAGGGTGATTTTATAAAAGCTATAGGAAAGTTTTTCAAAAAAAAACACATAAAATTCAGAAAAAGCATGAAATCTATTTAAATCGATAGTACGTATAATAATAATAGTAGTATAATTTAATGTTTGAAGATTATTTCATGCAAATGTTAACCTTGACTGTTCCTCAAATGGTCCATCCGCTTAGTCCAATTTTGGCATTTCCACGTTTTTGAGTAACAGAGGTCCAATTGCTGCGAACGGCGACGAATCGATAATTGATGGTCATCATTAACACTGGCCGATACAGCTGCGATATTTTCTTCAGTTCGCACTCTACGTGAGCGTGTTGGTGGTTTAATGTCCAACAATGTAAATTTGGTGTGAAATTTAGTCACAATAGCCCGAATAGCCGCTTCAGTGTTCAGAATAAAATTCAATAATTTGCAAGCGTTGTTCGTTTGTAAGACGATTCATGGTTAAATTATAGACCAACCTGAAGATGTTTGACATTGAAACAAAACACGAAACGTGCGTCAGCTGTTTAAACCAGTGTTGCCAAAAAGATAATAGCTAAAAAATCACCCTTTACAAGTTAATTTTTTACTCAAATAATAAGCCAACTACAATAGATATTTTGGATTTTTTGGATTTAGCCTCGATAACCATAAATTTGACTTACATTGGATATTTATTAAATTTGTTTTCATACACACATTGAAATTTTCATTTATTTCTTCATGACTTGTAATTCTAAGCCCATTGGCCATGTAAATAAATTACAAAATACATAAATAAAAATCCTTTCTAACCAAGTTAAAAAACTTCTCAACAAAATGTAATATAAACTAAAAATTAAAAAAAAAAATAATTTTTATTTTCAGTGAAATTTTAACTTTTTATTTAAGTTTTTGTTATCGAAGCTTAGTTATTCAGTCTTAAAGAAAAACAGACCTTATGATTGTCAAAAGGACAAAAAATATGAAGTGGGGACTGGGGATTACATAATTCGTGGTTTTTGTGTGGATACTCCATGTATATACTTAAAAATATTTAGTATTGTCTTTATAATTATCGATCAGTACCTTTCCAGCGAGCCTCTTGTCAATGATACAAATTAAACTTTGAGATAAAAAACCACCCAAAAAATGAGCAACATATTTTTTAATTTCGACTGCGGTCAAGTTTTTATTAACTAACAGGAACACCATCATGAACCTCATTTAGCGTATTACTCACACTAGTAGCTAATAATATAATTTATTTTATAAAATAACTAAGGTAAATTTGTGTAATTAGAAAAAATAATAAAAAAAGATTTTAAAATTAATATTTTTGTCTCGCATTCCACAAAGAAGTTAAATGTTTTTAAAAGTATCTTATACAACAATACCTTAGTTTCGATACAACTGTCTACAATTTCATATTTTTTGAAAATCGGGAAAAGCATCTTTATTCTTTTTATATTTATAAAAGTATATATTTGAAAATTTTCATAAAAACCGGAGAAATAAAAAACTATTTTGTATTTGGGGATCGTGGCTACTTTGGGGACAAGGAATAATTCATCTGTCAAATGCGACAATTTTTCCTTATTAAAATGTCCATTTGGCCAAAATGCGCCGCATCACCGAACACAATAATTACGACAAGACAATGAATTGACTTCCACTTTATTTTGTGACCATTGCCTGAAGGTACAACGAAAGCGACGGCAGTACTGAATTTGTATCACCTCGAAATATTGGTCCTTAAAATTGAGTCATGCCAGACATTATCAAGACAAATATGACAAAAATCTTTCTTCCGAGTACTCTATATGTTAATGATATTTTATTAATCACACGGACGGTATTTTCTATATTTCTATACAATATTTTCTATATTATATAGTAGCAGCCCATTATAGAAAAAATTGTTTGTCGTTTTAAAACAGAATTTAACAAAAGACGCAGCAACAATTTAATTATGGTATTTTTTATTTGAAATTTTGAACATTTGCCAAAAATTAGTTTAAATATGCAAATATGTGTTCATATGTACATTAGACCGGCTTACCTTTCATATCGCTGAAAAAATAACCTTGGTTTATTTTATGGCGTTTCCAAAAGGTCACGGTCACAGACATGAGAAACGTAATAATGTTCATGTTGCTGCACATGCCTCTATGGAGAAAGCCTTTAGATTAATGGAAGTGGCTGTTAGAGATCAAAAATTCTAACTAACTACTACATCGACGAATAAGAGATTAATGTTTAAAACTTTTATAAGAATGTGGTCGTGGTACTTAAATTTCACTATTTTATTTTGTTGTCATTTATTGTGGTTTAAAACCAAAGCTTAGTCGAAGTTTTCAGCAGAACCCAAAAAAGCAAAGTGCGACTTTTATTTCTTTTAGCAAATAAAAGTCAGTGGCTCATTCTTTTAACAAAGAGAATACAATATTTCTTCTATGTGATACTTTGGGAGATGCCTATATGTATTTTTTATAAATGTATAGCTGGCATTCGAATGTATTACATTAAAAAACACCTCCAACTAAATAAAGTTCTTTGATTCTTATAACCATGTGACAGATTTTTTTATTTCGTGTTCCACCCTAATTTGTTTGTACTTTGTACCTTTTACTGATCTTGTTATGCTTAACAACAGTTTCATTTTAGTCATTTCCCCCCAATTAGAAGAGGTGAGATTTGGGTAAATTGTATAGGTGATGGATGTTCAAACTGTTTGGGCCCACATAATTTATTTTCGTTTAATTAGACAACTGAAAGGACTCATATTACACGTGTCATTAATGCAAGTTTTTTTATATTCTAGACCTACTAATGTGGTATCATAATATTAATTTGCCAAAAAAGTAATCAAACAAAATAAATCTATAAAAAGAAATCTCATCAACACGCCATATCGAAACAAAAAAAACATACCACCAATAGCCAGCCTACTACTTGTATATGATGTGTTCGTGATATCTAATCGAACCATATTTTGTTTATTAGTACAAACACCAACTGTGTTCAGTAGCGGGAACATAACGGGAACGTTCGCTTTTGCCACTTGTTGAGATTGTGGTGGGGGGTTATCTTATAACCACATATTCAAAAGAATCAAATCGTCTAAGAGAAAGTGCATTTTTGATTTTTTATTGATCCATAATAAGAAAAAAGTCGCGGTCCTATGTTCCTCTAAAGAGCTATGGGATCCATTTCGTCGAATTTTTAATGACCGCATAAATAAGCAGAATTTGATCTATGGCTCGTGGACAATTCACGTCCCCGCATCGTAAGAAAACCATACCCATAAATGAATGTGGCGTCCAGAAGAAAGTGGTTGATGTCTTTACCATCGTCGTTTTCGATGAATTATGACCAATAATGTCGTTTTGTAGATGCATTACCAACTGGTGAACCTCGTTCATCCTGAAGTGTACACAGTAAAATGGGCGCAACGTTTACACTAACTTTGAAAATAAAATTTTATCATTTCGATGAGCAGCTCGATGCTGATTTAACATCAGTGACTAAATAATCGACAATAAATTTGACAAGCGGCGTCAAAACATTGACCTGTCCTAATTGTAAAACCTTTCATACGTATATTGAGAATTTAATTCATATTTATATATTTCAGATAGTTCAGTACACCTCCCTTGAATATGGCGCTGAAGTCTGCATAACACATCCCAGTAGGAAACGTCTTTAAGACATCATAGAAAGCGACATAGTAACTAGTGTCAGCAAAATCAGAAAAGACCAGATGAGCCTTTATCAGGTCGTCAACGACTATATTAGCGACAATGTCGTCACATTTCACTTCTTCATTTGATGTTTAAAAAACCCTGAAGAAACAATCAAAATCTGTGTGCGATGTAATGCTATGCTTTTATGTGTTCCATGTGTATTATGTGTTCCTTGAAGACAATTTAAAGGGCATTCTGAGGAATCGTCGACGACCATGTAACGTGCATTGCTTTGCCTACTGGGATATTTCAAGTAGTATGGACTAAATATCGATATTTTAAACACTATAGAATATTAACTTAAAAACCAAATTTAATCAATTTTATTTTTAAGGTTTTTCCGATGCAATTTTCTTTCTCACTTTTGTGACCTGGATTGTATCTGGGTATATAACACCATCCGACAGTCCATATTACACATGAACCAGGTGATATACGTCTGAAACTATAGCCAAAATGGAGTAAATTGGCATTTGTAGTTTTTCATTTCTTCATCATGTTGCCCCTTAAAAGGACTACAAACATTCAAAGGACATAATTTTTCAATAAATATTTTAAATATTTATTCGCACCCTATGGTACGGTTTCAAAAGAGGAGAATATCTGTTAAAAACACTTCAAATTGTAAGCGTCTTAGCATTAAGAACCATTTCAAAATGAATTGTCAATGCTAAACTAATACAAATAGAAGCATGCAATTTTAAGTATTTTTAATTGACATTCTTCTCTTTTATTAGACACTAATAGGATGTGAATGAGTATTTAAAATATTTTTTTGAAAAATTTTATCTTTTGAAACTTTGTAGTCCTGTGAAGCGGCAACAGTTGAGGAAATGAAAAACTAAAACCGCCAATTAACTCAATTTTGTCTATAGTTTCATACGTATATCATCCGTTTCAAGTGTAACGACTTTTTGTCGTGTAGTGTAATTACACAGAGCAATGAAGTAGACCTTTTTCGAACCGCAGAACATTTATTTCCGGATTCTGAATCGGAATGAAATTTGGTGAAACTTTTAACATAAACTATAAATATTTGTCACAGATTCATTTAGACCACCGAAAAGTACCATTCAAAAGTAATACATATCAAATACCAATATAAATGTTCAAATTGAGATGTTTAAAAATCATTTCGCAAACATATTTTTGAGCTTGTTGATTTAGTTAATGAAAATACCTTACATATAGCATTTCTGTGGCGATATTTCTGATATTTGAGATTTCAGTCAGTTGATGTAAAGCAATATTTGACGATGTTAAATTGTGTTCCATCGATGTTTGATCTATAATATGAAATTTCAATTGAGATTTTATAACGTCAAAAACCCTTGTGAAAACCTTTCGCCACAAATCTACTCAGCAACTTTAATAAATTTTTTTCAAATAAAACTGAATAAAGGTGAAAACTGTAAGATCCACAACAAAATGATCTTTTCACGATATATACATTTCGGATTTTCTTAGTATTTTCGGTTGGCAAACAAATTGTATTATTTTTTCTATAATATTTAAATTTGCAGTCTCAACAAGTACTTAAATTTGATTTTGTCCACCATTAATACAAGATTCCACATAAATACGAACCTACACTTTATTATAACTGGTTTGACTGAAGTCCTCATGTACTTGTATACTTATATGATGTAAATTAATTTTTAAAACGAGGTTATATCCATTTATTAATCTTTCAATCCTGATACTCATTTTCAAAAACGCAACGAGAAAGCACCTCTTATTATCTGTACATTTTGTTGTTGTTATAAAAGCGAGTGTTTTACAGAATGAGGGGTTAATTTTCCATTCAAATGACTCGAATATATACGAATCTGAAATGTTAGCACTTGCGTACATATTTATTTTCAGTTCTTATCAATTTGTTAGTATTAGATGAGCTCGACCGTTAAAAAACCAATGGTCAAATTTCAATAACAAACAACGACACTGCTCTTTGCAAACATCAATCGTATCATCTGCTGTCAATGTAATAAATAAATATATATATAAATAATATAAAATTTTCAACGCGAAATTTTTACGGGAAATAATCTGTGGACTATGACCACAGATTCACACCAATTCAAAAGTCTTCTAATTGTGATAGTCAATGCACCCAAAATATAAAAAAATTGTTTTATTTCAAAGAATTCGACCAATGTTGTTAATTAAGATCTGTACTTTGATTAAAGGAACACAGGCTTGCTAGATATTTTTTTCCTTGTCCCCAAAATAGAAAAAAATGTTTTATTTCAAAGAATTCGACCAAAATAAAAAAAATATGAATGATTTGTAAATTCGTCAACAACCACGGAATATTAAGATCATATTTGTCCCCAAAATAATCATGAAAAATCCCCATTATAAAAATTTGATTTAATTTGATGCTAAAATTTAGTCTGATTTTACTCAGTTTGTAGTTTAAATGAGTAAATAAAACTACATTTAAGAAATTTTTATTTGATGTGTCGGAACGTTAATTTTTGAAAATTCCATTTGAAAAATTTGTGTGTTTAATACAATATTTTCGAATCATTGGAAATAGGTAAAATACCTAGAAAACAAAATAAGAACACACATTTTTTCGTGTAAAAATAACAATATTATGTATGTTGTTGGATAAAAGCGAATACTAATAGGAGTTTGGAGCTTTGTTAATTTAATTTCAATTTTTATTGATTGTTATAAATACTTTATAACAAATTCATTTCAATACTCCTGTTTTGTTGATGACATTTTCCTTTTTCATATCTTTATTATAATTAATTTTCTGACCAGGCAAGTAATAAATTTTTAGACATTTGTAGATAAATTTGCATTCCCAGTTAAAATCAAATACTAAATACTTTTCAAAGTACTTCGAATATCCCCACAAAATCCCGAAAATCTTTTATGAAATCCCCTTAAAAATTTTCTGTCCCCATTTCATATTTTTTGTGCTTTTGACCATCATAAAACTCCCATGGTTGGGGAAAATCCCCACATCTGGTAAGCCTGCAGGAATAAGCGAACAGACCGACATAGCCAAATCAGAGGCATTTATCCATACAGTGAGTGCCATTAATATTCGACATTCGCATTGGTGAAAGATCAAACGCCCATTAATCTATGTACTATGGGTCGCGGTCCATACAAATGGAAAAACAATTTTCAGTCACCCAAAGAAAATAAAGTTTGGATTATTTAATGATGATTTGCAAAATATTTCGTTCCTAGTGATTTCTGTGAGCTAAACGCTCCTGAAAATACCCCTAAAAACCATGTTTTTACGTAATTTTCTTTGAAAGCACTTTAAGTATAAATTTTGATTCTTGTCCTAGAGTAACTTATATGTCGAATTTTTGGACATTTTTTGTTTTTTTTTTTTTTTGTAGTGACGACAGAAACATTTTTAGTATTTGGTGCTAGCATTATATGTATAAGAAATAAAAAGCGGCAATACCTTTCGAATTATGTCTAAATGATGAACATCGCATGGAAATTGACACCGAAGCGCTCTTTTTTGTAAAAAGAGTTCGAACATTTTGGCCTGTGAAAATCCATCTCCTGTATTATTTTTTTTTACAAAAATGGGATTAGTGACCTCAATTTTTGTCCTATATTCATCATTTAGGAATCATTGGAATGGTATTGATTCCTCCTATTTATTATTTTTTTACAACACCTCTTACAATATGTTTCCAAGAAATATGAGTTTTTAGCTGTCAACTTGATAAACTACAAACAATCAATATAAACGTCCAATAATACGACCAATGAGTTATTCTAAGATAAGAATAAAAAAATGTATTTAAAGTGCTTCCAAGGGTATATTAATTCAAAAAAAAAATTGGACAAAAATACAACATAAAAAATTATACGGGAAAACATGGTTTAGAGGTATTTTCAGGACCATTTAGCTCACAGATAGAATGATCCAGCAACGAAATATTTTGCAGATCAGCATTAAATAATGCAATCTTCAGTTTCGGGGCGTGACCGCTGCAATTTATATTCGTGACCCATCCTAATGTACAAAACTTTATTTTACTATTTTAATTGTCCATTAGATAAGTTCGAAATTCGCGCACCGCTAAACCAATTATCATACTTATAGTTTTTGATGTAAATAAAGTAGAGTATTGTTTTTTATTCTTTGTAATCAGTTAATGATTATTTTTTCGCGGATTTTGAATCTTATCTAAAAGTGAATTAAAATGATAAAATATAGTTTTGTGTACAACCTCCAATCCAAACTTTTTCCTATCCACTCCAGTGTTCCACTGTTTACAAGCAAACGTGCAACAAGTTTTGTTTCTATCGCCTCCAAGTATCCCCATGTTGTGCAGACAGCTTTTCGTATAGTATGTAAAGTTTTGTCGTTGCTTATATACATAATATTCCCAATGTGCGATGTATGATAGGTTTAAATATTCGCTAGGTTAGTACATTTCCCATGAAAGCTTTCTATATACAAAATTTAAACCGTAGTAACGTTTGTAGAAAATATAAAAATTCAGATTAGAACACCTTATCGTCAAGAGGTGGAATAAATGAAGAAACATCAATCGATAATAGTTTTCTTTTCTGACAACTTCCACTCCAAATATTTATCTAAGAAAATGGGTTTTTATTTGTATTTATTTATATTGAACAGTGGACTTAAAGACTATATACTACTGCTGTTATCTTGAACAGAAACCAGAAAAATCAATCTCATGTTTTCTCTTTGCGCTCTTTCCAGTTTAACAACGAGAATCGACAAAAAGGCAAACAAGTAAAACTACCACCACCACCACCACTACGTCTACATCGTTATTTCCACAATGAGTCGTATCTTACTCGGTAATTCCAATGCTGTTATCCAGCGCGCTACTGCTGCTGCCGCCGCCGGCAGCAGTGGTAGTAATGCCACTGCTGCACTGAGAGCGCCTTCATCCTCATCGCCGGCTGTTTCCAATCACATATCTCGTCGTTCCAAATCGTCGCTGTTGATTCATGCCAACAAGCAGCAACAACAAACACCACAACGACGTCAGCTCTCTTCGCCACCATCGTCATTCAGTCCGGCTCAGACTTTTAACGCGCGCTGTAGTCGTGTCAGTGGCAATTTGTATGTACCGAAATATTGTCGCGCTCTTAGTACCTCCGCCTTAAGAATGTCTGCATCAAAATGTTTACAATTGGACAACATCAATCCCAATTTCATAACTATGGAGTATGCTGTCCGTGGTCCTTTGGTGATAAGAGCCGGTGAAATTGAAAAGGAGTTGAAACAGGTATGTTGTGACGAGTATTGCAGGAAAGAAAATTGGAATCGTCTACTGAAATGTCACTCAACGAAAACTTACTTCTCGATTTAAGTTCATATGTGTGCCAGTTGTTATTGTTTTCCTTTATGATTGATTATTCGCTCAACGTCTAAGAACAACATCCAAATATGGAGTACGTCGTACGTTTATACAATGTACACATGACTACATACCTATAGGTATGTACGCGAACGGACGGACATATGGTGCTTTTATTTATCGAACTGGTTTTATGACGGTACCGTACACACTTCCTTGGTTATTAGAACTTTTTTGACACGACTGCAACAGTCAAAATTCGATTCGACGATTCACCTTGTGACTTACGTTTAGAATCGAGAGTGCATTCATTAACTTTTAACTTATGCTTGTGTCATGGAATTAAAAGTAAAAATAGCAAAAGTATTTAGAATGACTAAACATGTCATATTCACTTTCCTGTAAATACAAACCCTCTTGGAAAAGGGTGAACGTTAAATTCAAAAATTTCGTATTTAAGAAGGAAGAAGAAAAAGTGTTTTTTTTATTCGTATTTTCAACATTTAGTTATATTGTCCTAGGTCAGTGTCAATTTATTATCGCAAATAATAATCCGACAGCGGCGGTTAATCAGACCTTTACATAAATGAACAAATTTTGGGAAAGTTTAGACATGAATACTATTATTAGACTTTCCTTTCGATCATAAAAGGATCAAATTCTTTTGTTTTAGATCTACGAAAATGTCGTTACACTTGAACCGGATGATATACGTATGAAACTATAAGCAAAATGGAGTTTCTTGGCGTTTTTTGTGTTTTACATTTCCTCATCCTGTTGCCCCTTCACAGGACTACAAATTTCCAAAGGATAAAATTTTTCAAAAAATTATTGATATACATACATCGCACACTATGATAACGGTATTAGTGGCAAATTAAAGAGTAGAATATCTATTAAAAATACTTCAAATGTCATGCTTCTATCTGTATTAGTTCAGCATTAACATATGTTTCAAGTTTACCCCTTAGTTTTTCTAGTTTTTTCATATCTTGTTTTTCAAGAGACAAAACTTTAAATAGTAGTTCATACTAAACTAATACATATAGAAGCTTGAAATTTGAAGTATTTTTAGCACATATTCTCTTCTTTGATTTGGCATTTATACCGGTTAATGAGCAACAGGATGAGAAAATGTAAAACTAAAAACGCCAATGAACTCTATTTCACCTATAGTTTCAGTTTTATATCATCTGGTTCAAGTGTAATATGAACTGTGGGACAGTGTATTAGTTTTAATTGATTTCAGATCTTATTTTGTTTGGTGATATCACCATTGTGTTCCCCAGTACCTAATCCACCCCCATTTCTTCTCAGAATATCGATTTTTAGAGGATTTTGAATCGTTCAATGACAAAGACACTAATTCGAGATGGAAGTTGTCCAAATTATTCTTAAAATTTTTCTCAGGCAAGTTTGTGAAGACCTCTACAGCTTTTATGCCATTAGTTCCACGATTCTCATCCGTATAAGATCACAATTTCACATAGGAATTGAAAAAAAAATAATTTGGTGTACAGACCCAGAAATATTTTCAAATCTTAAACAAATCTATTATTTCTTTCATGTATAGGCGAAAAGTAGCAACTTTTGCAATCGTTGTTGATGATCAATCGGAAACTATGTATTTCGTTTTCTTATTATTTGTTTGCTCTAGTTGAATATTTTTCTTTTATTATTCATTGGTTTGTTTTGTTTTCTGTTTACTTGCGCTTGTGCGCTAATAAAATGTTTTTACCGCACGTAGTATTTGGTGCTAAATTACTTTAATAAATTCGCTGTTAGTCGTTTATTGCTGTTGTGACGGCTATATACAATTATTTGTTTATGGCTGTAGGGGAGGCTAATGTATGTAGGTACTTGTAAAGTACATATGTGTGTTATTTCCATATCTGATAAAACACATTAAAAATAAGGCCATACCATAGATTAGTAAATAATAGAAACAAATCTATGATTAGTAAAATATCTAAAATCTAAGCATGGCTTGTACTTATCTATTATTCAACATGGTTTGGTTTCATTTGTCAAGAAAATAATACCACAAAATTGGAATAATTCTCCATTCCATATACGTGATCCATATAATATTAAAAAAAAATAATGAAATGAAGTTTTTGAAATCGGAATTAAATTGCCAAAATAACAGAGATAAGCGAATTGTTGTTTTGTTGTGTGTCAATTTGTTTGGATTTTTGTAACACATTTTTTTAGAATTTTGAATTTTTGTAACCGATGACTTTAGAAAATTAAAACGATACCGATCACCATAGAAAAAATATTGTTAAGTTTTAACCAATGACTTTAAAATAAAATAATAAAATATATGCAAAATAACATCTTGAACTATTACAAACACAACGTGAAATAAATTTAAACGCTCATAGATATTTTAATAATTTAATTTCTTATTTTCCGAGCCATACAAAGGCAATATGAGTAGCAAAGACAATAATATCAATTACTTCAATTTACACGAAATTAAAAAAACGGCTTATTTGAAACCGACGACTTTATAAAATTAAAAGTCAAACGATTAGGATCATCATAGAATAAACATTGTTAACTTAAATAAAATAATGAAATCTGTGCAAAATAATATTTTGAACGTCTTTTTAAACGGGTCGTCCACGATCAGTCACAGTATACGATATCGGATTATATGTTTCGAGATTTTAATAGTATTTGGCCACATAAAGAGCAATTTTAAAATGAATGCACTTTCTCATATTTTACTCTCAAAAGTAGAATAAGGTAAATTGTGTTATACAAATGACTTTTGATTTGCTCAGTTATTTCTTAACGGACCGGTTCACAAATATGTTAGCACTTCTAAGCCTTAGGCACTCTTAACTTGGTGGATCTCGAAAAAACAGGAGAGCCAAAATATGTATCTCATTTTTTGTCTTCGCAATTTACCAATTCATACCAAGGCGATATGGGTATCAAATGAGAGAGAATAATATCTGTTAAAAATACTTTAAACTACAGTTTATCATTAGCAACCATTTAATATTTCCGGCTTAAAAATAAAAATAAGTCAACTTTAACTTTTTAAGGATGAAACTTGAAATAGTTGTTAATGCTAATACAGATAAATGCTTGAAATTTTACATATTTTTAACAGATATTCTGTTCTTTCATTTGATACCGGTATTGCCTTTGTATGACTCGCAAAAGTACGAAAATAAATTTTTAAAACTTCTATATTCTTTGCAAATTAAAAGTCCTGTAAAAAGGACAAAGGACACAGCTTTTCTTTATACGATCTCTAGTATCATGTGTGCATGGTCTTCTTCAGCTCGCGCGTGTAATTAAATCTATTGTATTTGAAATGAAACCAGATACCAAGTCTTCTTGTGTTTGATTTGTCATTTAAAGTTCACAGCCAGATCACATCGAAATCTATCAATTTGTCTTGACCTTGGAAATTACCGATTAGTTTCTCACATTAAACGTCATTGTCTGTTTGATATTTGAGAATATGTATAGTCTTAACTTTCAGTTGTTAGCTAACTAAACGCTCGCTGTTCTAAACCAAATAAGCGAGTGTTATAAGTATCATCTAAAATGACGCTTTTATAAGCCTCCGTGTCATAAGTGTGTATAAGTATCTCTAATAACGCTTTCGCTTGCGTTTGTTTACTGTTTGTCGGCAACTGCAATTTGAAACGCCTCCCTTCCCCTAGTCGTATGTGTATGTGTGTTTTCATTTCAAATGAGTGTTTTTATTTGAATTTCGTATTCATTACACGCTATTGCTAAAAGTCGATTCCAAAACTCACATGTCGATGTTAATTAGAAATACATATAAACAAACACACACTCAACAATTTATTTATAGCATTAGTATTGTATGAAAAATACAAAAAGTGGTTACTACTTTGTTGGATATGAATATTATTGTTGTGTTTTGTTTTGCTACGGATACATAAATTTCCAATCCATTTTTATCTATTTTTCCCTTAATAATAAGTAACTTTGACATAGCTATTTATTTGGCCACCACTGCAAGTTAATCTTTGGTTTATTTGCATTAGAAGCACATTCTACCGTTACAACACTTTCACGAAACACGCAAAGAAATTATACGATTTTTCGAAAAAAAAAAATCGATAATTTCGCCTTTGTCCTTTTGGCGCAATTTTTCTGACTCATTGTAATAGTCTTTTGTTTTAGTCCTCATTAATGTATGACGTCAAATTAAGGTCAATTTATGTATGCTGGCAAGTTTTCTTTTTGTTTCTATACTATCATTATATTCGCAAGTCATTGTGTCTTCGTAAAAGTGAAAATCAACTAAAGAGTGCGTTGAATGTGGAAAAGAAATTTCAATACTGACCTTCTGAATTCCATTTGGTTTATTGCAACCCAACATTGCCTTTCAAAGCCTCTTTTAATATAAATTTCAAAGGCTTTTTCCAGACATATAATATTGTGTTATTAATATTTCATTCTAATATCAGGAAGCCCATGCATATAACTATGAGAAAATATTTGTATAAGATTATATTATATAATAGTATAGATTCCTCGAAAGATTGATTGATCTGACATCGTAAAAAATTGTCCCACATCAAGTAACAAAAGATTATTTAGCATACATTTCATCAATAAAGACGGCGAAAGAAGAACAAAATAATTGTGTGTGTCTTCTCCCAATGGGAAAACAATAAAACGTGTTGCAGACAAAATAACTTTTCAGCTTTTCTCCTGCTCAAAAATCCAAATTTCCTGCAACGAGATGGATGATATGAAGGAATAAGAACAATGTGTTTTATATTAAATACGTCGTGTGAATGAATCTGACTGGAAAGTAATGTGTTGTTTGTATAATGTACGACGATATCGTACATTGGACAATGATGAGGAAGTGTATGTTATGTTCGTTCATATGTGTACACCACCTACCCGGCGTCCTCCCAATAACAACAACAAACACTGAAATCATCAGAAAACAAACATTCACATTTTTTCTGGAAAGATTCGATTTTGCGCACTTTGAAGCTGGTGACACTCCTCCAGATGAGAGGGCAGACAGAGCACAAAGATAATATTACTCTTAAAATCTCTATGTCTATGTCTCTGAGCTATAGTTTTGGCAGTGAAATGTTATTGAAAAATGCATCTGTGCATTTGTATTATATAGTGAAAGCAAAATGTAGAACATATGGTGAATGTACAGATACAGATATACGGTGGCTCAAAGCAATGAAAGTGAAATAAATAGTTTTGAATCCCAACTCCATTAAAATGTAAAAGACGTAAAAATGGCCTAAAACGAATAATATCACTGTGCAATACAAATTGTATTAGGGACCTAAATTATTTTTGTGTGCATCGAGGCATATTGTTCCATAAAATCCACAGCAAAAATAATTTATGAATAATTTTATTTTTTAAATTTTTATAAAATTCCTTTAATATTTGTAGTGTAATTTTGGGGATTCAATCACACCCGCTTATACACCAAATTAAATGTAATTATGAGGGCTACACATTTCAGTGGTTAAGGAAAGTTAAAATTTTTTTTTCACTTTATGCTGGAACGAAAAATCTCTAGAATAGAATAAGAATTGAAAAATAAAAATAAAATAATTTATTTAGTTAATAGTTAGTATTCTAAATGTCAAAACAATGACCAATTAAAAAATTCTATCGGTTTTTAAATTTCTGCAAAAAATGTATAGGTATTGTATTGGTACCACGAAAATTTTTTAAAAAGCTAGTATCCTAACGATATTTCTTTATTGCGGGATTTTTGTGGCAAAAATCTATTTTTGGTAAACAAAGTTTGAAACATTAATAGCACATGCATTTGGCGTATAACATGACGTGATCGGATTCCAAAATTAAACTTCAAATATTAAAGTTACCTTCGACGAAAACTTTAATTTTAATAAAATAATTAAAAAGTGTTATAAACAAACACTACCTTTTGAATATTTTTGGTATCATTTTGGTGAAAGAGACATGACCGGATACCTCCATATTTTTTGTATCTTATGCGATTGTTGAAACAGCATATGTTAAATGATTCAAAGCATTAGTATATGAGTTACTTGTTTTAGTTGTACACTCGGATCATGTCATTCTCCAACAGTCTTAAGGTAGGTTAGATTAAAGTAGAAGTAGACTGTCCACGTGTGGACAGTAGGTGGCTGCTACACAACTCGAAGACCCATTGGTACACTGCGAGTATCCTATTTAGTGAATATGTAGGAAGAAACTAAAAAAAAAAAACAGAAAAAGAAAAAGAATGAGTGTTGTAACTTCAACTAGAAATTTTATGGGAAAGACAATATAAATAGAGTAGTAGTGCTTCATTGCTAAATCATCTAAGCACCTTATGAAAACAAATTGAGCTTTCAAGTATAATAAAATATATATGCCTTTTTAATTTTTTTAAATCACATTAGTGATTAATCAACATTATGTTAGTAATAAAGTATTATTTTGGAGGGAATAAGTGCAACGTGTTCAAAATATTGTACACTGTCATGCCATTGTACAGAAACAGAAAAAAACATCTACCTCACATGATGACTAGAGATATATACGGGTACGATGAAGTCATTTTTTATAAGAAAAGTAATTGACATACTCCTCATCGTCGCACAAGCGCTTGTAGTCTACTGAGTTCACAGTTAAAATGCCTATCAGCTCTTATCTAAATCCAATATGGTCTTGGTTCTATTTGTTGAGATCATCGGCCAGAGGGACCTTGAGACTGTGTATACTGAGGTGACAGACCATGAATGATTTATGACATAAATCATAAATCAGCAAGACATTTAAAAAGCAAGTTTCAAAAGTCATTTATAGAGTTACAAGTATGTAGATGTATGGAATAGGTCTGACTATGAATCCCATAAAATTTTAATTGAAATGAAATTTCATAAAGTGGATATTTTTGTGTTGTAAGGATTTTGGCACTGAAACTACATCTATTAAAAATGGCCAGTCATATACAGATAAAAAATAAGGTTCGAAAAAAAGCAAATTAATTCTACAAAACTTCTAAAATATTAATCTAGAGCTGCTCCCAAATGAATGAAAGATATACTTATCAAAAGACTGCTGAAATTTTAATCAGGTATAAAATCATTTCAGTTTCCGCTATAACATTGAGTCACTGTACCTGCACTGTCTACATCTGCCGCTGTTGTTAGTGTTTTTCAGTAACAAGTGTGACGTATGTATTTATTTTAATTATACACTATACACAGTGATGTTGTTCTTTCTGATTTTTGCAAAATGTATTGCTGCAACGCTCCTCCTTTTCATGGCAACAAAGCTCTTTGTCTGACTAAATGTCTGTCTCTCTATTTATTGCATATGTATACGTATACATGTACACACAAATCGCTTTTATAGGTATGTGCACATTTAGTTAGAGTATCAATCGCGGAGATATAAGACCATGAAGGCCGTTCGATGAACTTGACTTGAAAAAACCTCATTTTTTAAGTGAATGTTGCATTCTTTTGATGTAATTGTTTTTTTTTCGTTTTTAGGTTAAGCTAAAATTGTGTATATAAATTATGGAAATATATAAAGGGTTTTACAATTAGGCTTGTTCAATGTTTACAGTCTGAGGCGGCCGTGCTATTTTGGCAGCTTTTCTTAAATCTGCTGATATCAATTACACGATTGAGCAGTACACCCAACTGATAAATCTTTATTGTCAATTATAATCATTATTTGTTTGTGAAATCTGTTATTTATTATTCAGTCACTGACGCCATATTATCATGTCAAGAAGCGCACGATTGACAGCACATCCAAATGATAAAACTTTATTATCAAAATGAGTTACGGTAGACACGCCGTTCCCTTAATTTTTGGGATGAGTGCCAAATATGAATAATATAATAATAATTCCATTATGTTTTTAATATGATTTTCGTGATTACTACATAATACTGCTTCTAAATTTAATACGTTATTTATTAGTTTTATACTAAATTAAAATGAATCCATCTCTAGTAATCAATATTACAATTGAGGTTATATCAAAACAAAAATCCTTGTTATTTTTGTTACTATGTGGCACATTGGTCCACGCGCAACCCTTCACCCGTAAGTGTTGCAATGTATCAGGTAAAATTAAGATTTATATACCACTTTATCACGTAACTTTGCATTTGTCGAATTCCAATTTTACAATCTGTTAACAATAGAACGCTAATGCCGATACGTATATTTCTGTAGACCGTGTGGAACGTGTTTTATCCTCAAATCTAAATAAAACATTTTTTGTGAATTCAAATAAAATGATGATGACTGAAATATTTTTGATGATGATGATATACGGTACATTTTATGAACTAAAAACATACAAATCCAGACGAGGCCTTTTTGAACTGAAGTGCTGTCGAACTTCGATAATGATATCTTTAAATACGTTCGAATGTTCTCTTAGTAACAAACTATATTTACTAATTGATAACTCTAGAGATAAAAACTGAAAAGTAGTCAATCTATTCACACAATGTGTGCAAACAAATTTTTATTTTATTAAATTGTGTCAACATTGCCCACATACAGTGTCAAGCAAAACACAAACAACGGAATGGTTTGGTTAACCCAGATGCGGGAATTGCGACCATAGGCAACTATACTTGCCCAATGGTTTTTAACTCTTATTTCCCATGAGAGTGGTCGACCAAATGTGGCCAGAAATGATTTATAGCGTAGCCTTGGAGCAACAAAATTGTAGTGAGCGATAATTCTCTGTCTGGCCCACTTCTGCCCCCAGGAAGTAACAACATTGTTCATGTTAAAAGGAACATATTATCTGCTCCAAAACATCCCAAAACTTCTTCGGTTCCCAAATTTTTTAATCATAAATTGCAAATAAAAATATTATAAAACTGTCATTTGAAACCACAAGCAAAAAGGGGGGCAAGGAGGATGTCTAGGGCGCCAAAATGTTCGTAACTATTCATCCTTATTCTATTTGGCGTCGGCAATATCAACGGCAATTTCAAGGCAACAGCAACTCAAATCGAAGACAACATCAATTCTATGCTAATTTGGTATTCTGTAAGAGTATTACGACGCCGTTGCCTGTTTATCGAAAATGTCAATAACATACAGCACACATCAAAGAAAATAGACTTTAACAAGAAGAACTTTCGGACTCTTTTTAAAAATCGAGCGAGTTACGTTAGATTAAAATGTGAAAAATAAAATTTAAGAGCGAGCTGTCGTCGGTTTTGACAGAAATCATTCAAAATAACATAAAAATTTCAAAATTAAGAACGCCAGGAACAAAGAAGAATACGATAATTTTTGCCTTATTTTTCAATAATTTTTTTGCAATTAGTTAAAAAAAAATAAGTAAAATGGTGACAAAATTCGAGTAAAATACGACACAGTTTCTTAGTATTTTAATGTTGTTTGTCGTTGCTTTGTGCTGTTTTCTTTAGTTGATTCACAATTAAACAAAAAACACGAAATATATTCATTTTGAAACACCCATTCTTCACCTAAGAGTTGGAAAATGAGTGTCGCTCTTATATTTACATTTTAATCTAACGTAACTGTCAGAAATCAAAGAGTCGGATGAACCTTCTTAGTAGTCTACCTTCTTTGGCACACATATCTAATGTTAGAGTCAGCTGATTCATTTTATTTCTTGTTTTTGATGAAATATATGTAAGTTATGTGCTATTTTCGTGGGAAAAAGTTTGTTTGTAAAAAAAAGTTTAAATAAAAATGTTTTTTCTATCCGATTCGGACTCATCGAGTGACGAAGAAAACAAACAAAATAATATTGGAAAGAAGACTGCTTAGACAGAAATCTTCCATTTTTAATTTGCCCGATGAGAAGTAAGAGACATATTTGAAGTCATAATTTCCTAAGTAATTAATTTTTTATTCCTTTTTAAGATTTGAAAGTTATTTTCGGCTGAATAAACCTTCATTTAAATATGTTTTGGAAATAATAGAGCCTCATTTAAAAAAAGGGACAAGATCAACAATTGTTCCAAACACAATAAAATTGGCAGCAACATTGCAAATTTGCCACAGCTTCCTCCAAGGGGCTCAGCATTTGCTGCTTAAATACACCACCTCCAGTAGCTTTGCTTTCTGCTTTATTTATAGCCATTTTTCTTTTAACTTTGAATTTTCGGTCCCTCCAAATCTGTAGAAAGAATTCCATCAAACAGCATAGTTTTTAACCAAACTATTTACCTTACCTTTTGCCATCCAGCACCAGATCTAATTGGCGGTCCATGAGAATTTACCACAGTGGCAATACTCTCCCACTGTTCATTAAAATTATTAGGAACAGTGCCCTTGTGAAATCCTCTGGCTAGTGTTGGATTCTTTTCAAGCTCTTCCACTAGCTTCTCGAACTGGCGCTTATTTGTTATTTTAATTTTTTCCATTTAATTTTCTAATGAAATCAAAATTAACGTAAACAATACATTGAAGGCAACACTAAAATGGCCGACGCCAAAATCAAAGGCAATTGAAAACAACGGCGTCGCCAATTTTTCTTACAGAATACCAAACTTAATTTAACAGTCATCGAAATACGGCAATATTGCCAACGGGAATACGAAATTGAAACAAAATACAAAAAACGACGTCGTCTTCTGTTGACTACGCCAAATAGAATAAGGGCGATTATTTGATCGCAGATCACGAATATTAAAAAACCAATGTATGATCCTCAAAGAATTAAGAGGCCTGTTTGCCATTTGGTACCTCACCAACACAACCATCCATTTTTAATATTACAGTTGAATTCGTAGAATCAGGAACGATTTTTGTATGGGTACTATATAATAAACCGATGTGACAATGCATATTTCCAGGTACAAAATATCGTGTTCTGCCAAATTTAATTAAAAGCTATAAAGTAATGTGTCTGAGAGAAAAAAGGACATGGAAAAGGGAAGGACATTTGCATGAGAATTATATTAAAATCTTAAACGATGGTGCCCAATTTCACAAGTTGAAATATATTGTGTTTTGCCAAATTTGAAAAACATCGGTATCAAATATATGGTTTCTAAGCGGAAAAAGTCAAATCGGGAACGACATTTGTACGGGGCTATATCTAAATCTGAATAATAGACCTGTACTTTGATTGCAAGAATAGACGGACAGAAATACAGGCATTGCTAAATCGAATCAGAAAGTGATTCTATAAGCCAATCTGTATAATAAACGATCTATCTCGTTTCCTGTTGGTATTACAAACAAATTCACAAAGCATATAACCCTAGTGCAGGGTATAAAGGATGCTTTTTTTCGACTTATTCCAAGTATATAGAAAATCGGTAGGCTTTCCCGACTCGCTGCTTAAAGCAGTTCGCAAAGATATCTTCTCTACGCTTGCTATAAATTCCCATAGAAATTCGTGTTTCACTTTTTTAGATACATTCTAGCTGACCTCCACTATGTTTTCTAAATGATTATAAACACACGCTTACTAGGCTTATTTTAGGAGGCTTGCTAGCAGGCCTAGACAAATAGACATACTGTTTGTATTTATTAGTCGTTGGTGTACCATATCCCAGTATGTAGCATTTCCGCGTGCTGATGTCGATATCCTACGGACACAAAGTTCGTTAAGATATAATAATAAAATAGTATTTACAACTATACAGCATATACAAATTTAAAGCAGAAATTATTCTCATATATTTTTTTTTTGTTCCCCAACCCCGCTCTTTAAGACTCCCACAAGAACTTCTTCATATCTTACATAAAGAAGTTCGTGTTAATTTACGATTGTGTTTGCATTTGTAGGGTAGGCTTACAGCCTGCTTTTAATGCCTGTAGGAGACGTGTAAAGCCCCTGTTTCCGCTGCTGATAAAAATGTGACTCTGTGAGTCAATACCCTTTCTGAGATTTGTTGATCACATCCATTCCATCAATCAATAAATCTGATATTGACTACAAATTATTCGATTTATTATTTCAAAAATGCTCAACTTGATTTTAAGAATTTTTCTGAATTACTATATATACAATAAATCAAATGATATAAAATCAATGTTATAAAATAGGTTCGAAGGTGTTTATTTAAACAAATATCTCTGGTGTAGCATTATTGAAATTGTTTTGCATTTTCGTCATTGTTTTGCTTGATACTGTACACTCCCACTACTTTTAATAACAAATAAGTCTGCTGGTGATAATTAATAACACTCGCAGCGCAGAACGAGTTGAAAACAATTGTGTTTATTGCATTACACATGTATCTACAAATACTATGATACTAAGAATCGCGGAAAGACAAAAAGCAACATCAATTTTCTGCAATTATTGTCAGTTTACTGAATGAAATTTATAGTAAATGCTTATAAATAATATGCATATGAATGAATGTGTGAAACTTGATATAGCGTAAATCCACTTTTTGTTTGTTGTTTTTATAAGAGCATTGAATTACAAGTATCATCGAGATTATTTACATTTACGCTCGTAGTAGTCGCGTTGTATAAATCATTTGGTTACAGTGCGCTCGACAAGAATGTTGTGGAGAAATCGCACGTTCTTTGTGAGTCTAGATATAGCTGTAATGATTCTTATGAGGCATACAAATTAAAAAATAATAAATTATAAAAAAATTGAGGATTTTATGGAACAGTACACCTCAATGTACACAAAAAATAAGTTTCTAGTTATCGAACACAATTTTTTTGTTGCAATCAATCACAAAAAAACTGAAAAATAAATTTCAATAAACCCTTTTAGTTCTTGTTAAAGGCACTGTTTGTGCAATACTACGAGAAGAAGTGAAACACTTTTGAGTTTAAAACTTGTCCAGTTGTTTGAATGGACACTACGACAACAAATGGAACACTTGCCAATTTAACACTTTTCCAATTGTTGTTGCTATCCACACCTAACGTTTTTTTAGACCACTAATCTTCCGTTTGCTATTTAAGGTTATTTGAATGTTATTTGCTTAAGTAATTGCATTTATAATTGTTGTTGCGGTTGTTTATAAGCTATCAATCAATTATCATGAAATTCGAATAAATACTGAGAATATCTACATATGTATGGATGTATAATTATGGCGATTATTTAGACAATTATTTGATGTGGGGAAATATTAAGTAATAGTGGAAGATGAATTGTGTAAACTTGAACGAAAGTATTTATGAGTAGATAAGTTACTTCAAAATCGCAGAAATGTTTTAGAGTGTCATCATCGTAGCTGCAAATTCAAATATACTTTCCATTATAAATGAATTGTAGAATTATATCGAACATTTTAACTTTATAAAGGGTGATTTTTTAAGAGCTTGATAACTTTTTTTAAAAAAAAACGCATAAAATTTGCAAAATCTCATCGGTTCTTTATTTGAAACGTTAGATTGGTCCATGACATTTACTTTTTGAAGATAATTTCATTTAAATGTTGACCGCGGCTGCGTCTTAGGTGGTCCATCCGCTTAGTCCAATTTTGGCATTTCCACGTTTTTGAGTAACAGAGACCCAATTGGTGCGAACGGCGACGAATCGAAAATTGGTGGTCATCATTAACACTGGCCGATACAGCTGCGATATTTTCTTCAGTTCGCACTCTACGTAAGCGTGTTGGTGGTTTAATGTCCAACAATGTAAATTTGGTGCGAAATTTAGTCACAATAGCCCGAATAGCCGCTTCAGTGGGTCGATTAAACTGACCATAAAATGGAAGCGCGCAATGAACTTTCTTAACAGAGCACGCATTTTGATAATAAAATTCAATAATTTGCAAGCGTTGTTCGTTTGTAAGACGATTCATGATGAAATGTCAAAGCATACTGAGCATCTTTCTCTTTGACACCATGTCTGAAATCCCACGTGATCTGTCAAATACTAATGCATGAAAATCCTAACCTCAAAAAAATCACTCTTTATATACTTTATACGTTACGTATGTATATGTAAAAATAAGTAAATTTTGCAAATTTTATAATTATGGTCCAAAGGTGTAATACCTTTTTAATACTTTGGGATAACACTTTTGACAAAGCCACATATTATGTTTTTGATATTGTCCAGCTTGAGGCTATAAAATAATAAAACCTGGATTGTGTTGGTTTTGTTGTTCTCTTTATACACTCCACGAGAGTATTATGGCTTTGTGCATTTGTTTGTAACAAGGAAAAGGAAGCGGGAAAAGGAAGCGGGATAGACCCATTGTAAAGTATACCGATCGACTTAGAATCACTTTCTGAGTCGATTTAGCAATGTCCGTCTGTCTGTCCATCTATTGTTGTAATCAAACTACAGGTCGCAATTATAGTCCGATCTTAACAAAAATTGGCACAAGTAAGTTTTGTGGATCAAGGACGAACGCTATTTAATTTGAGGCAAATCGGTTCAGATTTAGATATAGCCCCCATACAAATGTCGCTCCCGATTTGACATTTTCCGCTCTAGAAACCACATATTGTACCCAATTTTCTTTAAATTTGGCACAACATCTTATAATCCAACTAGAAACACCTATGCAGAAATTCGGTAAGATCGGTTCAGATTTAGATATAGCCCCCATACAAATGTCGCTCCCGATTTGACATTTTCCGCTGTAGAAACCAAATATTACACTCGATTTTCTTTAAATTTGGCACAACAACTTATAATCCAACTAGAAAACCTATGGTGAAAGTGGCTAAGATCGGTTCAGATTTAGATATAGCGCAAATACAAATGTTGCTCCCAAATGTATGGTATTTTTGAAACGGCTTAGATCACCAGCTGAAATTTCTAGAACCGCAATATTTTATGAATAATCACAAAACATACCAATCTTCATTTTCAGGGGGGTAACTTTTATACTTTTCCTGACTTCACACAAAATGAGCCGGTCGAATACATATTGATATATTTACTAATCACATTTCCTTTTCTTTTCTCATTTTAGGGTGTTAAAAAACCTTTCGACTATGTCATCCGTGCCAATATTGGTGATTGTCATGCTATGGGACAAAAACCAATTACCTTCCTTAGACAAGTAAGTATACAAGAACATACATATATACATATATGTAAAATTTACACCAACGATTCACAGCCGACAATTCCAAGCACTGTTTACTTATACATAGTTGACCTGAAAACGCGTGGACATATTTATTAATTTAAGTAATCATACAATTTAGATTAATTGTCGTCACTTCGCCATTGGTCAGCAATTTAGATTGCATCCAAATGAAAGGCTGTGGAATTTTACCATGCAATAAGGGGCGCAGAATAACGTCACAACACAAATAGGTTTGCTAAAGTGGCAATCATTTCAGAGACCAATCTTGGTTTGTCAACGTCAGTTTCGCAAGTCATTCAGCAAGGGACAGAAATGAAGTTTACATTAGAGTGGAGAGATAAACTAGGAAAATGTGTTTTATAAAAGCAAGCAAAAGTGGAATAAAAATAAAAAAGAGAAAATGCTATATTAAGTACGAGGACCGTGTTTTACACTATATCTGTTGAAGGAAAGAAATTCGTTTGTAAACAAGCGAGGAAAGACTAACGTCGAGCTTGACAGAATATACGAAACCATTCACCACTTCTATACATGAATCTTAGGTTGGATTCTATTTCTGTGACTGATAGATTATTTTTCACAGAGAAGTTTTCACTGAACCTGAATCGGCCCTCTAATTATTAAACACAGGAGTTTATAATACACCGTGCGTCAATTTTATTTTTTATTTTAATAATTTATTTTCGAACTTATGCAGGACATACAAAGACGATGTGGATATCAAATAAAAGGGAAGAATAACTGTTAAAAATACTTCAAATTTCATCTATCTGTATTATTTTAGCATTAATTCAGGTTTTCCCCCTTTAAAAACAAAAACATGTATAAAAAAGGGGAGGAACCTGAAATGATTGTTAATGGTAAAGCAATACAAATAGAAGCACGAAATTTGAAGTATGTATTTTAACAAGTATTTTTCTCTTTCTTTAGATATCCATATGTATGCTTGGCAAAATTAAGAAAATATATTAAAACAACTACAAAGGATATATGGAAATTAAAATTCCAGTAAAAAGAATAAATGAAAAACTGAGTACACAGTTTTTATACATAAGATCTCTAGTTCCAGAGATATATGGTCTTATTCAGGTTCAAAAAATACTGTCGCACGGTGATACCGAAAGAACGCTTTTATGTATCCCATATCAAAACTAGGACTTATTTATATTGTTCAGTATGAGTAGACCTATAACCAAATTTAACGCAGCTATATCGAATAGAAAATTAGTAAATTTTGAACTCCCAAAACTCATGCCAATGTACACATGATCTTGTCCAAGTGGTAACCAAATACATTTTTTTCTTTTATGTCTTCAGATAACAATGACCATAAAGTTCTTATCTAGAAGAAATATACAATTTCAGAAATACATTTTTCTTTTATTTTGACAAAAACGCTTAACGATGGTTTATTATACATAAAGTAATCCAACACAGAAAGAAATAAATTTCAAGATTTTATGTGTTTATGTTTGCCATAATAGCGTCTTCTGCAATCTCCATATTGCAATCGGTGTGTTGTTTGCAGCATAAAACAATCATTTGTGGGCTAAACCACTTTTTATTTTCTTGTTACACTAGCTTACAATTACGCTGTCGAAGGATTTAGAACACCATACGATATTAATATATTTAATGGATTTTAAAAAATAAATATTATTTATTATTTTTTTTATTAAAATTCCACTTTTCGTCGAAGGTATCTTCAGTACTTGTACTATAATTGGGTTTATGAGGTCGATCATGCCCATAAAAATTGAGAACAGTCGCCATAAAATTTAAAATTAAAAAAAACGGTTTTTGCTACTATAGAAAATAGAAAAAATATTTTGTGAAGTTTTTAAATAACCGGCATTGTACCAAAAAAAGTGTCAATTAAAAAGCATGTTTTTTTAAGTTTATGTTTTAATAGAGTTTTTGCTGGTACGAAAAACATAAACAATTTGAAAAAATCTACAAATAAATATAGAAGTTATGGTATATAGAAGTACGTGTCTTATTCACGTGCGGCGAAATCTATTTATGCAGAAACTTCATCATATACAAACCCAACAAATATTAAAGGTACCTTGGGTGAAAATTTGAACTTTAATAAAAACAAATATTCCTACACGAATTTTTTATCGATTTTTTTATTTTTGGATGCCGCACGAGGTATATAACGCACGCACAAAATATTTTTTACTCATTTTGGTAGTATAGCGTTGTAAATCTATCTTCTCATGTCCCAAACTTTCAACTCACAAACAAAAAATAAGTGAATAGGATCAGATTTGTTAAACAATGTTTATGTTATGATGTCCTGATGATAAATTACAGCCTTGTCTTCATTATAAGCACACCTTGCTTTGATAACAATCAGGATGTGACTATAATTCGCAACAATTTTAAATTTCTCCAGAGAAATTTTCTTATAATATATTTACCATTAAAATAAAAACAATTTCATTTTAAACTAAAATCGATATAGAGAAGTAAAAATACCACTTGAAATGATACCAAGTACTGACACGACAACTATATCCCTTATCATCAAAACACTTAAATTGTATTATATTTTATATTTTACACTTCTTTTTCCATACAGCTCTTGAATTTAACTTTTGATCCCGAATTGATAAACACATCGAATTACCCCGAAGATGTTAAGGCCCGTGCTAAGTTGGTTCTAAGTGGCTGTCAAGGTAGTTCTGTCGGTTCATACACCGACTCTGCCGGTATTGAGGTCATTCGCCGACAGGTGGCCGACTTTATTGCCGCACGTGATGGAGTACCTTGTGATTGGCACAACGTTTTCTTAACTGCTGGCGCTTCACCCGGTATTAAGAGTGTGTTGGCTTTGTTGAGGTAAGTTTTTAACAATTGATTTCTAAAAGTCTACATGTCTTCATTAAATCTTCTCTATCTTTCAGATGCAAAGTCGATGGCAAAGCTCCCGGTATTATGGTACCCATTCCTCAATATCCTTTGTATTCGGCCACAATTGCCGAATATGGCATGCTTAAGTTGGACTACTATTTGGAAGAAGAAACCGGCTGGAGTCTAACCACCAAAGAGTTGCAACGTTCCTACGATGAAGCCAAAAAGACTTGCAATCCACGTGCTATTGTTGTCATCAATCCCGGCAATCCCACCGGTCAAGTTTTGACCAGAAAGAATATCGAAGAGATTATTAAGTTCGCCCACAAGAACAAGTTGGTCGTTTTGGCCGATGAAGTGTACCAGGACAACGTTTACGACAAGGATTCGAAATTCTATTCATTCAAGAAGGTCATGTCGGAAATGGGCTCTCCCTACAATGAAATGGAATTGGCTAGTTTTATGTCTACCTCGAAGGGTTATTTGGGCGAATGTGGCATCCGTGGTGGCTACATGGAAATCATCAATATGTGCCCACAAGTTATGGCTATGCTGACGAAATCGATTACGGCTTCATTGTGCGGCACCACCGCCGGCCAGGTTGCTGTTAGTGCTTTGGTAAGTTGTAACATTTCATTTTTTGCAATTTTAATACTCAATTTCTGATAATAATCTCTATTATACATGTTCACAATTGAAAGCTTTCATAACATTAACGTATGTATTTTTCCATTCCAGGTAAACCCTCCTAAACCCGGTGAGCCATCCTACAATCAATACATCAAAGAGAAGAACGGTGTTTTGGAGGCCTTGAAAGAGCGTGCGGAATTGGTGCACAAGACTCTTAGCAGCTTTGAAGGCTACAAGGTAAACAAGGTGCAGGGCGCCATGTACGTTTTCCCTCAAATCGAAATTCCCCCTAAAGCGGTCGAAGCTGCCAAGGCCAAGAATTTGGCTGCCGATGTCTTCTATGCCTCCGAGCTTTTGGAATCTACTGGTAAGTGCCGGCAAATCAAGATCTTATTGCGAAAAAACATACAAATCTAATTCACAATTTGTTTTCCTTTTTAAGGTATTTGCATTGTAGCCGGCAGTGGTTTTGGCCAAAAACCCGGAACTTATCATTTCCGTAGCACCATTTTACCCCAGACTGATGTGTTGAAGGACATGATGAATAAATTCCAAAAATTCCATGCTGAATTCATGCAAAAATATAAATAAATCAACCAATCATCTTAACACCCCCTCTGTTTGTGTAACTGTATTGAACGTGATTGCCACTAAATTCGTTCATAGATCCTTTTATTATTCTTAAAATGTGATCAATTCAATTTCATCAAAACAAACCCTTTTCTGTTATTTATGTACATGCATATACTATATATATATTTAATAATATATAATTACTAATTATCGTTATTAAGGTTAGAATGAAAATTCAACAGAAAAATGTACTAAAAATTTGCCAACAAGAGTTTTTCGTTCTTCAGGAGTTGTAGTTAAATTGAAATTCTTAATGTAGAATATGATGGAGTACACAATTAAATTAACTATCCTTTCATATCACCGCCTTCCTATACTGTTAAAAGTAAGGTTTCGTTTTTTTGTTTGTAACTGTTATAATATTATCAAATACATATAAATATTTCCGTGATATATGATATGGTATGTACTTCATTATTCTTATACTTTGTTTGTTTAATTAATGTGGACAATAATGTTGTGTTGTTATATATGTACGTAAATGTAAAGAAGAATCGCTCATACAACATAACATGATATTTTGCAATAGCAGTTTTAATAAAAACTTCATTAAATTATTTGTAATCGATGTCTTCTAAGCCTTTTGGTATTGTAGAAATATTTTCTACAAAAAAATATTAAGGATTAGACAATTTTCTAGTCTACTGAAGGCAGAGTAGTATTTTTTTAATTTTCAGAAGAAGGATGAATATAACTTCACAAAATATGAACTACGGATAAGAATGTAGGAAGGACTACAACGAAACCTCCCTCCAATTCTCTAGGAAATGTTCATCAGTGGGAACCATAACTGGGTGCAGCTCTCTCAAATACGATAGAGGACGGTGATCCAATCAATCACTTATACAATAACAAAAACGCAAAAAAGTTATATTTGCACTCAAAATGAAAAATTATTATTTGTGTTAAACCCAATTTCATGTTCAAATATGACTTAACCTCGATAACCATAAATTCAACACACACTGAATAATTATCAGTGCTAAGTCGAATTTTTTCACACAATTATTTTTTTTTTAATTTGTTTTCATACACATATTGGGTACTGTTGTCGGCGACCATATACAAAATTATTTTTCATTTTGAGTGCAAATATATCTTTTTATTTGCGTTTTTGTTACCCCGCCTTTAAGAAAAACGGCCCTATTAATTTTATATTTTATGTGACAAATAAGTTTTCAAGTCTTTGCTTCATATCTCAGAATTTACGAAAGCTATAAAATCGAGCAACCGATTCTTGCAGTTATTGATCATCCCTCATACCACCAACTTTGAAAGTTCTAGTTTGTAAATTATGGCGGACAGACGTATTTTTGTGATTTTTGTATTGCGAATTTTTATTGCAAAAGAACGCTGAAATAATATACGAATGTAATATTTTTGGATAGCTATAAATTCCACTTATCCAGTCTCAGTGCAAAAATGTTAACACAAAATTGTTATTTCAAAATATGAGCAAATATGTTTTCTATTGAGTTAAAATTGACTTCTTATATTCGTTTTTATTATCGCCGCTTAGTTAAACCGGCTTAATTGAAAAATCCAATTGTATACACTGGCAACAGCACCATTATTAAATTTTAAGTTTGTTTGATTACAAAAATATAAAAAAGTTTTTGAATGAACATTTCAAAGTTACCAGGTTCAAATCCATTTTCTAAACTGATCTAATAATTGAAAGAAGTTTTGAAAAATGTCAAATTTCAATAATAACGGAACGATACTCATTGAAACATTTCCCTTAAACTTTCTCAAAATGTGCATATCCTATCCTAAAGAACAACATCAGCCCTAAAAATATCCGTTTAAATTTCTTAAATTGCATGTATCGTTAAGAAGTTATGGGCGTTTGAAACGCCAACGGAATTTATGGAACAAATAGTTGGCAACACCGGCAACGATGTGTCGTCAGCGCCATCTATTGGTGGGTATGTTTTATTTTGGACAAATTAATTTTTGGGCAAAAAATTTACCAATATTACTAAGCCTATAACTTTTGATCTATTTGAGTTACGAACTCGTGTATGGTGTTAAACGAAAGGTATGGACGTCTATTTCATACCCAATATTACATATTAATTTTAGAGGCAATGACAGAGACGTAATTTAAAGATATTAAATGAAACTTTGTCATATCGCTTACGCCCTAGCCACACATACGATTCTAAAAAAGTAAACGTATATTTGTAGGACCGGTATTATTCTCTATAAAAAACGACGGAATTTCGAGGAAGGGGGTGCGGTTAGGATGCCAGAGGTGTGGCAAACTTGTGCTACAAATCTTTATATTACGCCTTTGACACACGCACTATTTGTGCTAGCTCATATTGGGTGTAAAATAGACGTACATACCATTCATTTAACACCTCAGTCCAGTCGATAACTTAATTAGTTCAGATGTTATAGGCAAAACAATATTGTTAAAAATTTCGGTCAAAAATTGAGTTGCAGAAAATAAAACATGCCTCTCAATAGATGGCGCTGACGACACATCGTTGCCAGTGTTGCCAACCAATGTTAAAAATGATGTAATTTAAACGTAATATGTGATTCGAAAATATTAAATGGGTAATTTTAGGGTCGATTGTGCGTTTTTCTTTAAAAATCATTAGGTCTTCCGGCAAAAATATGCGTGATGTGGGCACTTATTTCAGACCTTTCACACATCACCTATATCTGGTGGATATTTCAATCAGTTTATTAGCAAAGTAAGCTCCGAAGGTTGTATCTGATTTCATCTCATTTGAACTAACTGAAATACCATATGGAATTAAGACTTGTCCACTATTTGTATAAAATATTTCCGTAGCTAGACGATCGGATGGATTTCCTAATTATATACATATATTATTAAATTAAAGATATATATGCCAAAATGTTGTTCTTATTATCTCGTTTTTGGTCAGTCAGTCTATCCCAGTTTTGCTCGCAACATATTCATACTTTGATTTGTTTTAGAAAATCTTCTTCGAAGGACAATTCCTATTATAAATATGAATTAAAAGGCAGATATATCATATCTGCAACTTTCATTATAATACATATCAAAATTCGTTTGCAAATGAAAAACTATTTATGGTTCCATTTGGACCTACGAATCCAATATTCTGTGACTCAAACGTATAAGTTTCGAAAAATATATTGTGCTGACAACCGCACGATTTTCAAATCGCATTTTTTTGCTCGCCAGAAAAAAAAGCAAACTGGAAAAGTTGTTTTAAAAGCTAATGCGAAATTTAGAAACTCGAAATCGCAAAAAAATGTTTTTTGAAAATCGTGCGGTTGTGACAACATGGCCGAAAATCAGGAACGCACTTGAAATGTATAGTTAGCTGAATGTATGAACGAGATTTTGATAACATACTGCCGAATTAAATTTCTTTGGTTTGACAGCCTCATGTTAACAACTTTAGTTTATCCCATCTTAGATTTAGTGGGCTGTCCTCGATTAAGACTTTCCAGTATAATACTCATCTGCGCAATGTTAGAAGTTGTTCCTCGTTTCGTATACGTAGTGTTGAATCCAAAAATGCAAAGACCGGACCGGTGCTACTGGAATGAGTAAATATTACTACCAAGCGTCGACTACTGTAGATGTCTTATTATTGAAATCAATGCAAATGGAAAATTAGTTCTTTGATATTTAAAAAGGTCCATCATATTATTGTTTATATATATAAATATACATCTATATTATTAAATTGCCTTAAAGTATAAATTACTATTGTGAGTAGCGATAATGCGTAATGTAGAGAATCTATCAGAGGAAATTAATCTGACGCTTTCATACGTTTGACCGGCCCTTCGCTGCCTTGTGAATTGGAATCTTCCGAAAATGGCATGCTGCTAACAAAGTCAGCACCCTGAGAATCGCTGACAACAGAGAAACCTGAAAAGACACAAACCAATATTACTTGCTATTCCTTTACAAATATATAATTCCAAGACGGCATGAAGGTTTTATAAAAACATCAAACATTTTGTGTTGTGTTGGTGGCTCCTATACGTTTTCACTCACAGGTATTTGAATCCTCCGCCGTCAGACCCCCACCACCGTAACTAGATTGAATTTGCGGTGGTGTCGGTGTTCCTTTTTGGGAATTCTCTTTATCGCTTTTACTCAGACTACTGCTGCTGCTGAGTTTCTTTTTGTCATTGTTCGAGATAGGGACCCATTTGAATATTTTCATTGTAGTATCATTGATAGTAACCCATTTCTTTTCCCAATGCCGTGGTTTGTCAACAGCGGACATTACTCTCTTGATATCATCTTTTGCGCGACTCCGAGTTTCCGCTCTAACACTCCGAGACATTATTCCAGTTTAAAATCCCCTAATTTGCACAGATTTATAATAAAATTTTTGTGTTTAATGTTTATTTTATATTTTGTTTAACTTTTATATTTTTTGGTGGTTGGAAAAAGATTTTTGTTTATTGCAGAGATCAAAGCCGACGAATAGCAATTGACGGCGGAAAATGATTACTTTGACAACTGTTAATATTTTGTTGTCATACCAGGGATGGAAAATGGTTATTGTGAAATTGTACCGAAGCTCTATCGAAACAGTAATTTTTACACCAAATGGTAATAAAAGCACTTTCAATCGAAGTCAATCGAAGAATGAAGTAACATAAGCTCGATTTTGAACTAACAAATTTGTATGGGATCGTACATTTGTAAATCGACCTTATAGCCTTGTCACACTGCATGCAGAATCTAGCTGAAATGACATAAGGTATATACAAAATTGACATTTGAATTTCGACCTTATGTCATTTCAGCTAGATTTCGTGTGGCAATGTAATTATGATCATTGGAGATTTACTTTAAATTTTGTAGACGCGTTCTTTTCGATTTTAAGTTTTTTTAATAGAGTAGTAATAGAAATATTGTAATAATATTGTAATATACAATATTCTTAATACAGGTGTTTGTGTTTTGTCTCTTTTTACTTTAAAATTTTATAATATAAAATTCGAGTAGTCATTCTTAAAACAACTTCTTCTATTATCATTATATTGGAAATATGTCCGATGCAGCATTTCTTTAAAGACCTTCGTCTGTTTTTATTTTTATTATTATTGTCCGGCGATTCATTGGGAACTTAGAAATTTTAATTGTATGCTCTTTTATTATTATTATTATTTATTATTTTATTTAATTATTTATTTTTGTTTAATTACTTATTTTTATTTAGTTGTTTATTTTAATTTATTTATGAAAATGTTCAGTTTAAAATCATATTTAATTTTTTATTATTTTTTTAAATACTATTTGTTTGTAGTTAGGATCGTGACTACTTGTAGTTAATTGTTTAAATAGTTTAAGACATTTAATAAATGTAATTTCTTGAAGAATATTGTAATTCAATTATAATTGGCCACTTGGCTTGGAATTATAAAGAAATAAATGAAATGAAAAGTACTGAAAATATCGTGGGAGTTAAGGGGGTACTTTTGGTGGTGAAAAAGAATTGACAGAAGTACTAAAGTACTGAATATTTCATCCCTGTGTCATACTATTCCTTATAGACTTTTCAGACTGCATGCGAAATCATTCGATTTCAGCTTGAAGTGACATAAAGTCGATTTTCAAATGTAAAATTTGTATGGGATCTGACATTTGTCAGTTTAGCTAGATTTTGCATGCAATCTGAAAACGTGTGCTTATGGCAGAATTCGCACCGAAGCGTCATGTGATGTCTACATGTATGTGTTCAATAGGTCTGTTCAATTGGGCATACTAGTTTAATTTTTGTATGGATTTTACTCGCTTAACAAGAAAGTAGCATAACACTCTTTTAGTTGTGTTGCCAGATTTTCTTGTTAATCCAATTAAGAAAAACCAATGGGTAGCAACGTTATCAAGTCTCTTAATTGTAAGCTAGTAAGCCAATCGAACGGGCCTACTGCTTTAATAATATTATTTATACTGTTGTTGGTGTCAAAATAAAAATATTTTTTATTTTGAGTAAAAATAACTATTCAATTTATCGGATTTTGTCTGTCAAACTCCATAAAAACAAATTCTAAAATCCGGAAAAAGTAGATTTGTATATCGGAATGCAGTAATAGATTTTACGCAGCATTTTTCTCAGTCTTTAAAGAACTATAATCGAACTGAAACTGTTGAAGAATAAATCCTTAAGTGTAAACGCCACACGTACGTTACAAATATGTATAACTGAAGCTTATTGCTACTAACACAGGGTGTGCTAAACACAGATCATTTCGTTGAGTCAGCCGGTACTTTTTACAATTGTATGTCATAATTTTGTAACATGTGTAGTTAATTAAAGGTTATTAGAATGAACTGCGATTCGTTCTCGAAGAAAATCAACGTTCGGCTATTGTTCTTTGCGAAGTCGCGTGAATTATCTGGAGTGGACGAAAGTACATTCACCTTGGAATCGAACTCAATTTCATCCGCAGACTTATTGGGCAAGATTATCAGTGATTTCAATTTGGAATCCATAAAAGATATCGTTGTATTGGCAGTAAATCAGTCTTACTGCGACATCAGTCCTGAATTTGAATTGAATTTGCGAGAAGGTGATGAAGTGGCAATCATTCCTCCTTTAAGTGGTGGCTAATACATATCGAAAGGTTATTGTTACATAGTAGAAGGAAAGACACAAAACAAATATGAACAACTTGTTGCTTACACGCGACACTCTAGATGTTGGTGCAATTAATAATTTAGTATCCTGTGGTAGCTGCGGGGCCATTTCTCTGTTTGTCGGCACAACAAGGGATAATTTCGAGGAGAAGAAGGTAGTGTCACTGGAGTATGAAGCATACGAACCCATGGCATTGAAAGAAATGGAAATTATATGCGAACAATTAAGGCTCCGATGGCCAGACATTGCCAACATTGCTATCTATCATCGCTTAGGTTTGGTACCAGTAAGTGAAGCAAGTGTCGTGATAGCCATTTCTTCGCCACATCGCAAAACTTCTTTAGATGCTGTTTCCTCAGCCATCGAGGACCTAAAGAAGCGTGTCCCCATTTGGAAAAAGGAGAAATATGAGGGTGATGAAGGCGTGTGGAAGGAAAACAAAGAATGCCAGTGGCTAAGTAAAGATAAGGACGAGTCAATGTAGTGTGTCAGGAGTTTGGTAATGCTTCAAATTGTTCCATTTGTTTTTAAGATTGTTATAGTGCAATAAAGTTGTTATTGAATACCATTTCTTTTATTATTTTTTATTTTATTTATTAATTTCATACGAATAAAAGTATTTCTCGACCTAGTACATTGATAAGAAGAATGATGAAGGGCCGACAAGTACTTGCGCAATAAAACAACAAATACAATTTTATTTATTTTTGAAGTACTCAATCAGCTGCTTGCTAAAAGTAGAGACATCATCCTAATTGAAAGCGACGACGGCAGATTGTAGAACACACAATGTCTTAAGAGTTGCTTACACTTTAAAATTGTACAACTTGAAAATAGATAGTGGAGAAAACTTGAAAAATAGCAATGGAAAACAAACGTTTTTTCTGTATTTTAACTAAAAGAGGTATTTAAATATTCACCCAAAAACTGGGCATAAGGACCCAACTTCATCAATATGCATTCTTAAATTTATCTTAATAATTTTCATTATTTTATTATGTTCAATTTATATTTTAATTTGTCTTCTTACGAAATATGTTTGTTTTTTTCTTGTGCTAAATTTTATTCATTATATTTTTATTTTTGTTAAAAGAGCAAAAACAAAATTAAAATAATATCAACTTTTGGTTTTTGTATACAATGCGTATTTGGGTAACATTCATATTAGATGTGTTAAACAAATGTAAATTATTCTCTCAACGGAAACAAATAATTGACAACAATATAAATGTATGTAGCAAACAAATTTTAAAAAAATAATTTTAAATTTGCCAACTTCCGGTAGCTATAAACTATTATGTCATCAAAAAAATAGTATTGTTTGGTTTGATTTAACTATGTTTCATCATATGTTTTTATAAATTCGCAAATAATGGCTACATCGGCTGTCAAATGCCCTTTTCCGTTGTTATTTATTTACCTACATTTAGTTAAAAACGAAATATTGTTACGTGTGTGTGAACAGTTTTTGAGTGGGTATTTAAATATCTCATTTAGTTAAATGACATAAATATATGTATTTTCATTGAAAAGAATTTTAGAATTGTCAAAATTACATATATTAGTTAATAAAATAAAATGCCAGGGAAGATTGTATGCTGTTCAGTGCAATATGGCCGGGCTTGGATTAGGCGGACTCTAGGGTACTTCTAGGATTGTATAGAAGATGTTTGAGGATCACAGTAGGAGTTATCGCGGGACACTGTTCTCTACGAAACAGTTATTCTGCAGGTGGGACAACAACATTCCGTGCTATTGTAGAATGTTCGGGTAAGGAGAAGTTTCAAACGCTTTATTAATGACAGGTATATATATATACCTACTCCTACTGGTATATTTAATTGTCAAAAATGTATGTTTTTAATGTTCATAAAACTGGTAAAAATATCTATCTAATTATTTTAAACAAATATCTGTTATCGCAGCATTATTAAAAAATAATTTTTAGGTCAAAATAAAAAAATATATTTTCACACTGGAAATTATCCAGGCTAAGTCCCAAATTTTTAACAAAAATTATTTTTTCAAAATTTGTTTTCACACATACATTGATATAGTTATTGGCGAAAATTCAAAAAAAATATATTTTTTATTTTGAGTGAAATTGTAATTTTTATATAGGCTTTGGCAACGCAGCTCAGTTATCCAGTCTTAAAGAAAAATAGCCAAAAATTGTTTTTCAAAATTATTTTTAGTTAGGGAAATATTGTTCTTTTATTAACACAAAAAGAGGAACAAATGCACTTTACCCACACTCGTCCATTTTTTTGTAGTCGTAGGGTTTCCGAAGCATATTATAAAGAACGCAAAAAAAATTGTCGGATATAGGTCTTTAAATTTGTAATAAATATTTCGATATAATATGATATATCTTCGTCAATTTTCATCGGATCGGACCCATTGCGACTACCCGCAATGGATAGTCGAATAGTGCAAGACATATCATACATCATTGGAAAAATGGGATTCATAAGCTTTCAACTGACATATGGCTTGTACCGATCCGATAACAAAATGTATTATATAAAGAGTGATTTTTTTGAGGTTAGGATTTTCATGCATTAGTATTTGACAGATCACGTGGGATTTCAGACATGGTGTCAAAGAGAAAGATGCTCAGTATGCTTTGACATTTCATCATGAATCGTCTTACAAACGAACAACGCTTGCAAATTATTGAATTTTATTATCAAAATGCGTGCTCTGTTAAGAAAGTTCATTGCGCGCTTCCATTTTATGGTCAGTTTAATCGACCCACTGAAGCGGCTATTCGGGCTATTGTGACTAAATTTCGCACCAAATTTACATTGTTGGACATTAAACCACCAACACGCTTACGTAGAGTGCGAACTGAAGAAAATATCGCAGCTGTATCGGCTAGTGTTAATGATGACCACCAATTTTCGATTCGTCGCCGTTCGCACCAATTGGGTCTCTGTTACTCAAAAACGTGGAAATGCCAAAATTGGACTAAGCGGATGGACCACCTAAGACGCAGCCGCGGTCAACATTTAAATGAAATTATCTTCAAAAAGTAAATGTCATGGACCAATCTAACGTTTCAAATAAAGAACCGATGAGATTTTGCAAATTTTATGCGTTTTTTTAAAAAAAAAAGTTATCAAGCTCTTAAAAAATCACCCTTTATTATCAACTTTACCGAAATGCATATTCAAAATTGGAAGTCCTATCTCTCATATCTCGGGAACTATGGGCCGCCGACAATTTTTTTATTAATGGTGAGAATTTGGAGAAGATCGGAGTTGTGTGGGTAAATTGCATTTAAGCCGATGTATTTATATAAAACCAATGGTTAAAAATGTTGCCACATTATCATGTCAATTTTTGTGTAATTTATTTAAGATACTAAATCTTCACAACAGTTGTAAAATTATTGTTGACATTTTACATACAACAGAATAACTTTTCTGTTTCTGTGACGTTCTAACTAATCAGCTGTTGTTTGTTTATATTTTAATTAGCTGCAGTAGTTTGTATTCGCATATTTTTCCGTTTGAACTGGATATTGCGGAAACCTAACTTTCACATAAAGTAAATATTATTTTATTCACCTTCGAAAGTAATTTTCGTAGAAATATTTTTTTACTTCTGCGCTTGACGTTTTGCTACATGATGTAACATACTTTGTTACAACCGACAACATTGTGAATTCCCTAATTATGTTCAGTACTTATCGCAACATATTATCCCGGCTCAACTCAAATAAAACACGCCTTTCTTAATAGGCCTGTTCGATTGGGCTTACTAGCTTACAATTAAGAGACTTGATAAGGTGGCAACATTTATTATTGAAACACCCAGTGAATATGGCATTTAGTTTATTTGTACTTCTGATAAAAATGATTTAGGAAGTGAGTTTTAATATTGTTTAAATGTATGTAAACATAATCCATCTGATTTAAATATTTTGGCATTTTTTCTTTCTACTATTATTCTTATATTCTCATCATATAAGTGTCCCTTTCTTATGTCATGACAAAATCGATTTTGGTCGATTTACTAAAATACAAAATCGGCTGCAAAAAGTCGATTTTCCATTCTATTACAATTCTTTGCAAAAACGTCAAACTCAATTTGACGTTTATCGACAAACAATCGAATTTTAGTGGCGAACGAACGAAACATGGATCGGAGTGCGGATAAAATGAAAAATAATAAAAATAATCATTTAGAAAAATTAAAAAAGTGAAAATATAACCCCAGAAAATAGTTGTTATTCACAACAAATAATATAAATAAAACCCAAAAGATATAAAGGGCCAGAAAGTAAAATCTTTTCTAAGGCCAAGCCAAAAAAAGTGTGTGTAAAAAGTGGCGTGTATGTGTTTGTTGATGTAAGAATGTGTGTGTACAAAAGCAAATAAAACGAAAAGTTTTATTAAATTTTCACTCAAGATAGCTAAAAGTGAAAAGAAAATAAGCAATAATAATAGGCGATTTTGCCTTTTCATTAAACAACAAACAAACCAAGCAAATAAAAAAATTAAAAATCATTTTTGCTGCTCCTTTTCGTAGGGAGAGCTAAGTTTTTCTTTTGAAAGAGTCGCAAGAGTTTTTATTTTTTGCGGAGGACAACATAAAAAAATTTTGGACAGAGGAAATTTTTTTTGCGGGGACAACGGAAAATTCGGAAAATCTACATTGTCGTCCGTTTTTGACATCCCTCTTTGTGCTATTCGCAGAGATTTTTTGCTCTTCTTCGCCGTGTACATTTATTCCTCTGTTTGTTTTGTTTTCTTTTCCTTCTCAGTTATAAAGAGATTTTGCTTTTCTTGAATATACCAGCAATAATAATGAAATAATTTAATTTATTTTTATTATAATTAGAAAGTGAACAAAGCTATTGTGAGCCGTATTAGATAAAAATTAAAAGAAAAAGTGAAAAATAAAGCCATATAATCAAAGTGACGTCAAAAAAAGATTCGTTGTTCGGTTTGGCTGGCGGAGTTACAACAATAACAGCAGCAGCAAATAAGGAGTAGTAAGGACATAAGCTCCCTCCTCCTTGTTCTAGTCAACCGACGACGAGTGGTGGCAAAACATAAACGTCTCGTAACACCTCGTCATCCACCATTGTCCATCGCCTTTGTAGAATAGTAAATAGTGGTTATCGCCAGCCATTGTCATTGGCAGTCGTCGTCGTGGTCGTGGTGGAATTTTGCGTGTTTTTCTTTGGCGTCTGGCTATGGCGGTTATCCACATGAAAGTTATTTTTGCTTGAGTTTTTACCACCACTCTCTCCCTGTCCATTGACGACGGATCTAGTCTGAAGAACACGACGTGTACGTTGTGTCTGCCAAACAAAGAGGGAGAAGATAAAAGCCATCGCCCTCCTTTGGCACTATCATCCAAACAAACCAACCAACCACCGAAGAAGGCAAGACAAGACGAGTTCATATTGCTCCGCAAACTTCCCCTACTTCTAGAGTTAAATGCATACATAGATAGGTATAGCCTTGCACCTGTTCTCTCTGAACCAACTAAAACAACAGCAACAGCAGCAATATTAATAAGAACAATAACAATTTGGAATTTCATCACTCACATCGATTGTCATCATCATTGTCATCGACATCATCATCATCATTATCGACGGCCAAGAACGCTAAGATCGCCAGCATTAGCAACATCAACGTCAGCAGTAGTAGCGGTAGCAGCAGCAGCAGCAGCAGCCGAGCTAGCAGCAGCCACCTGAGCACCAACAACAAAATGCCCAAATGCGATGTTAAAACACGTTACATTCCTGCGACTTTCGCCTGGATTTTATTATTAACCACGACATTTCTCTTCTTCTTTTATCCGTAAGTACTACCAAATCTTCTTCTTCTGTTATTCCTTATCCTGCTGTAGTAATTATTTTTATTACTACTATTACTACGATTGTTTGTTGCTGTCAATTGTCTTGTCTTTATGACAAACATTGCACAATTCTCTCATTTTCTCTCTCCTAGTCATCGCAAGTGTTGTTGTTGCTGAGTGTATATTTGTATTAAACTTGTTACAAATTATAAAGTAACAACAGCAGCAACAACAACACACATGAGAGCTAAATAAACAAAAACTTGTTTTCAAGTTCACATTCATTTATTCAGTCGCTCTTCAGTGGGTGATGGATGGATGAAGATGGATGAGAATGAAAAAAGTGTCCGAGGAAGGGGGGACGGACCATCAACGTTTGTGTGTCCTTGGTGAACATGCAAAAAATTAATGCACACACAGAAGAGCGCAGAGAAAAACATAACGACGATGGATATATATGGATGTATGATGTTTCTCTCCTCTCGGGTTTTTTGACACTTGATTACTCTGTTTATCTATGGCCATTTGACGCGAAATCCCTGGCATTTGTCGGGAACGGCATAAATAAAAGAATTTTTTTAGATCACGATTCATAAAGAATAAATGTGGGAGATGTTTTGGACTAATAGGGCAGGTTTTCTTTAATATCAAAAACTTTAATAAAGAGTTTAAATTTAACTCAACTAAAAAATATCCTCTCACGTTGTCGCCAGCAACAATATTATGGGGGATAAATGGGGGATTCTATTATATACGAGGTACCGCGATCTGGGCAAAAATGTTTGGAACACCTAAAAATAGGAAGTTATCGATTCTCGCTTAGTTATAGAGTTGTCGTATGTAAAACTAAAAAAAATGCAATTTTTATTCCAATGGACTCAAAATCGAAAGTTAAAAGAAATTTTCGAAAAAAAAACGTTTTCTTTTAATAGCTTAAAATTTAGAAAATCCAATTTTTTGTTCCAATGTGCTCAAAATATAAAATTGTCTCAAAAAACTATAGCTTCCATGAAATTCCATAAAAAGGCACGAGAAAGGTATATTATTGGAAAGTGGGCCTCGGCATGTTACGTAGTTATCTAGTTATCGGACGCAAAAGTTTGGATAAATCTAAAAAATTAATTTTTTAAAATGTCAAAATAAAAAAAAATAAAATAATTTTTTTGATAACTACATTATTTATTGAAGTATCGAAATTGATAATTGAAAAATATCGATTTATTCTAAGTTTATTATTATTGCTCATTTTCATTGAAAAGTGAAAAAAATGGTAAACATTTTTAAATAACTTTCGGTAAAATCAATTTTTCAACTAACATTTTTAAAATAATTTTTGCTGTTTTATATATATGTATATATTAACGTCAAAAGAGCGTCGTAGGCGAACAATTAATGTATGGAATAAATTGAAAATTTTCAAAATTAAAAAGTGGAAAATAATATTTTTTTCTATAACTATGTTAGTTATCGAAATTAAATATAAAAAAGGTAGATTTTTTCTTTTTTATTACTTTAGCTCAATTGAATGAAAAGAAAGCAAAATAATCGGGTAAACATTTTTCGATAAAATCACGCACAGTAAAGTGATACATTTTTTTTAGAAATTGTAGGGCAAAAAAAGAATTTGTTTGTGAAATTTCCCAGACATACCCAAAATCCTGAATTACGGGTATAAACCCGGTTTTGTATACCTTTGCACACTTATAAGCTTACAAATAAGTCCATTATTAACCTATTTACAGCTTCTCATAGAACTTAAAAAGAAGAGACTTGAAACTTTATATTTATTTAACATTTGTGGAATCTTCATTTTCTAACTTTTTTAATTTTCATTGGAATTTAAATTTCAATCGGAATGTAGAAATCTATTTTTTTAACTTTAACGTCTGTTAACTCGATAACTAAGGGAAATATCGATAACATTCCAACATATTTTCTTAATTTGAGGTCCTCTATCCAAAAATAAAGTCAGATCTTGGGGCATCGGATATCATACTCGTCCTAATTCAATAATTTTTAGTTATCGAAACTGGGTATACAATCGATAACATCCATATTTACGACTAGCGGAATTCGATAAAAAAAATTTCTTTAAAGCAGAAATAAAATTACATTAAATCAATAAAAGAATTTATTTTATGCACTTCAAGGAAAACTAAAAATCAAAAAATATTTTAAGAAATTCGAGTTATTCGAATGTTCTTTAAAATATCTTACAATTATACTTTTAATTTTATTTAAAAAGGCAGTATTATCGTTAATCTTAGTTTTGATAAAATAACGCAATTTTTCGCTTTTTCATCAAATATTCTCAAAATAATAAAAAAATAAAAAATCATTAAATTTGTAATTTTGATAATGTACCATTTTTTTCTTTCAAAAGAGCTTTAAAATATAAAAAACGCAATTTCAATTGAAAAATTGTATCACGTAGTGCCTTATGGTACCGTTACCATTTTTTTCTTTCAAAAGAGCTTTAAATTATAAAAAACGCAATTTCAATTGCAAAATTGTATCACGTAGTGCCTTATGGTACCGTTTTGTATAACAATGTTAGTTATCGACAATTAGCTTAGTTTTAAGAAAAGTTTAATTTCATGATGCAGTTATAGAAAGCTGTGGTAACTTCCACATTCTCTCATATTTTTTCTATGAATTAAAGCTTTTTACCTAAAAGTATGCCCACATACTTCGCGCAAAGCGACCCGACCAAAGCAGCCTGAAATTCCTAACCTTTATCCCAAAAACGACAGTTTTTTTAACCAGCAAAAAATAACTGTGTTCTGACATTATTTTATAACTCAGCTGCTGTAATGTCGTCCGCACGGGCGAACTAAAAGCTAAAACTATTTATAGCATTCCAGTCGATTTTGCGCGAATATGTCAACAATAATGCAGGAATCCATGTCCTAGAATTACTAGGGAATTGTGTATCAAGGATGGCAGAAAACAATACAATACAATACCTAATTACTTCATTTGTTCCAAAGCCATAGCCACGACCACAGAAATAATTAATTTGCCAAGCACTTATTAGGAATACAATAGAAGCTATAAACATAAATTTCCCGTATGACCTATGAATAAAGAAAAATTAACACAAAGAAATTTTCATTAATTACGCCAAGTACTCAAATACATTCAGACATACATACAAACAAACACATTCACTCAGTTTCTACATTTTTATGAGAGAGATTGAACGTAGGCCATGGACACGATAAATATGGGCATGTCACCGTACCACCGTCATCATCATCATCATCAAAACCGAACACTGAATCCATAAGGAAAACGTGTTCTATTAGCTTATACCGCCATAGAACGACAACTCAATTGAAATCTTCAATAGAACAAAAAAAATAAATATTCATAATATATATTAATTATAATATAATTATTAAGAATCTAGAAATCAACCCGGGACTTAAAAAATGGAAAAAGTGCAGTTTATGGGGCGTGGCTACAAAAAAGGAATAAAATAATGCCATGGCCCCTAAATGATCCAAAAAACACGAAAATTAAGTCGTAACTTGCGGCTCGAACCCATTAGTCTCTAGGGAACAGAAAAATGGGTCCGCCCACATATTTTTTTGGACCTAGTTCCTCCCCTAGAGGCACCAAAAATGTGAATGGTACTCTAATTAAAGGAAATTTTGTATGAAAAGATTAATATTTTTCTGGACCCAGTGGGTTCTCCAGAGATGATCACGCGATTTTTTTTATTTTTCCGTCCGACCGTCTGTCCATCTATTCTTGTAATCAAAGTTCAGGTCTTAATTGTGTTTAGAACTAAATGAAACTGTGCACAACTGAGTTTTATGGGATAAGGACGAACGCTATTTAATTTGTAGCAAATCGGTTCAGAATTAAGATATATATATATACAAATTTTTCTTCCGATTTTACTTTTTCCGCTCTAGAAACCACATATTTCAAGAGATTTTCTTCAAATTTAGCAGAACATCATATATTTTCACTAGAAATAGCTCTGGTAAAAATAGGTCAGATCAGTTCAGATTTATATATAGCTCCCATACAAATGCCTCCTATGATTTGACTCTTTCTGCTCAAGAAACCATATATATTTTAACAGATTTTCTTCAAATTTGGCAAAACAACTTATATTTCAACTAGAAACAACTCTGGTAAAAATAGGTCAGATCGGTTCATATATATATATATATAGCTCCAATACAACTGAATTGATTATTTCCTCTCTAGAAAAAGCATATTTAAACAGATTTGCTTAAAATTTGGCAAACCTGCTCATATTTCAACTACAAACATTCCTGGCGAAGGTGGGTAAAATCGGTTCAGATTTATATATAACTCCCATATAAATGACTCGATTAATTCTTTCCGTTCTAAAAACCACATATCTAACAGATTTCCATCAAATTTGGGAATGCGTCTTATATTTCAGAAAACCTATGCTAAAAAACAAGCTAGACTTGAGCCAATTTGTGTTTTTATGCTTGAACACTGTGCACCGTTGGTACTAAGTACGTCAGTAATTCGGCGAGTGCACATACATACATACGCACAAACATGTGTGCGTAAATATTTACTCTTGTGCTGGAAAAGCGTATAAAAAGCCATAATGTTGATTGTTGATTGTATTTTTGTAATTTATAGCTGAAGCATGTACATTTAATTTGTTTGTGTACTAAGACGAACGACAGCGACTGCGACGGCGACGGCGATGGCAAAGACAACGACTTTTCAAATCTAATATGACATGGTTTAATTACTCATCGTCATCAACATCATCGCGAGCAGCGGTATCCAACATTATTCTCGTCGCAGTTCACACCAAATCACTCACATTTCCATGCATCTCTGCAACCTCATCTGCTTGGCAGTAATAGGCCCATTTTGTCAAACCACACAAAAGATAAATTCGCACAAGTCTCTCCACTGCCTGCGACAACGACAGCTCCTTCCATTCCGTTCCTTTATTTGGAAATTTGGGGAATGGGGAATGAATGTAAGTCATCATCATGATGGCCAAGTCATCATACGCACTGCGTCATCATCATCTTGGAATTGGCAAATCTTAACTTTAAAATTAGAACGATAACAGCGCGCATACATAAGTTTGTTGTGTAAGTGTATGTCTGTTGCTTTTGTTGTAAAGTCATAATTAAAAATACTTTCGGCTCTGCCTCTCTCACCCGCGCTCTCTCCTTCTTCATAAACCGAGTAAACAAAGATATGTCCCGAATGTTCATAGATCTCAAGCATAAGATTAAATATTCCATCTGCGGAAAGAGGCAAAAAAGTTGAAAGTAAATAAATTAAAAGGCGTATCTCATGGAGATACAGCCGGGGTAGGGTAAGTAGTGATTATACAATCACTGATCGAGAGATTCTTTGAAATTTTCCTACTTCTTAAAGAATGGGTATAACTTCTATAATTATCCATAGGCTTTCTTCAAATAGGATTTTTGAGGAAAACAAAAATATATATCCGATTGACACAAACAACCTATTCAGCAGGTCCACTGATGACTATGGTAACACTGTGCACTCTATACAGAAGCGTCACTGGTGAGTTATCCCCATACAGGATACGAAATTTATATATGGCCGAAATGTGTATAGTTCATTGTGTTTCTTCTCCCTTCCAATAACGAAACACAAGCTTTAAAATTTAAAATATTACTTTTTTTAATTTTTGAATAATCGTACCTCTATAAAGAGTATCATAGCTTCGCCATTTATTCACAAATAATTTCAAATTGGCACTGATTTCATCAGGCACAGGGTGGTTGATAAATGCAGCTACCAATGCTAAGCATTTGCTAAATTTCAAATTCATATCTCACCTTCAGCAGACGGTCATTGCTAAATCGTTAAGTCAACTCTACCTTTCTATACTTTATAAGGTCTCCAATAATTATATCGCTGTATGTTTCAAATGCTTCACGACAAATAACTATACACACTTCATCCTGTAGTGGATGCAAAAACACAATGTCTGGTGATGGTGTACGATGTTTTCCCCTTTTCTTGTTTTTAGCACGCGGTGATTCACATTTTGTCGCTTCGTCAGATTTGCATAAAAACCATGACTATGTTGATTTGTATAGCTAGCGTTCCCGCTCGTTCTTTCTTCCATCTCAAAGTTCCCAATGACGTTTGGTGTGTGAGTGTGTGTGTATGGAACAATGAAGTCTTCATTGCATTTCTACATGTTCCACCATTCTTTTTTTTCTTCCCTATTTAAACATATTTGTGCGTATCCTAGCTTTGGTGTTTTTTCTCTCTGCAATATTTTCTATCTAATTTATTTACTTCATCCGATGAAAAGTTTTTAATGAAATAGGGAGGAGAAAGTGGAAAAGGGGGGAGAAAATCATTCTTTTAGAACTTTTGTCTATCTGTTTGAAAGAAGGTACACTCGGAGAGAAATATAAAAATCAGAAGAACAAACTAATTCTAACATTTAAAATGTTTGAGAATAAAGTAAAAACAAAATCAAAATATATGACTTCGCACTAGAAATCGGAAAAAATTAAACATATTGGTATATAAAATACATTTAATGGATATGAGCAATTTTTTATTTTATAAAATTTCGACGAAATTTTCTATAGAAAAATAAAATTTCGACGAAATCTTCTATAGAAAAATAAATTTTGACGAAATTTTCTAAAGAAACATATAATTTCGACGAAATTTTCTATAGAAAAATAAAATTTCGACGAAATTTTCTATAGAAAAATAAAATTTCGACGAAATTTTCTAAAAAAACATATAATTTCGACGAAATTTTCTATAGAAACATAAAATTTCGACGAAATTTTCTATAGAAACATAAAATTTCGACGAAATTTTCTATAGAAACATAAAATTTCGACGAAATTTTCTATAGAAACATAAAATTTCGACGAAATTTTCTATAGAAACATAAAATTTCGACGAAATTTTCTATAGAAACATAAAATTTCGACGAAATTTTCTATAGAAACATAAAATTTCGACGAAATTTTCTATAGAAACATAAAATTTCGACGAAATTTTCTATAGAAACATAAAATTTCGACGAAATTTTCTATAGAAACATAAAATTTCGACGAAATTTTCTATAGAAACATAAAATTTCGACGAAATTTTCTATAGAAACATAAAATTTCGACGAAATTTTCTATAGAAACATAAAATTTCGACGAAATTTTCTATAGAAACATAAAATTTCGACGAAATTTTCTATAGAAACATAAAATTTCGACGAAATTTTCTATAGAAACATAAAATTTCGACGAAATTTTCTATAGAAACATAAAATTTCGACGAAATTTTCTATAGAAACATAAAATTTCGACGAAATTTTCTATAGAAACATAAAATTTCGACGAAATTTTCTATAGAAACATAAAATTTCGACGAAATTTTCTATAGAAACATAAAATTTCGACGAAATTTTCTATAGAAACATAAAATTTCGACGAAATTTTCTATAGAAACATAAAATTTCGACGAAATTTTCTATAGAAACATAAAATTTCGACGAAATTTTCTATAGAAACATAAAATTTCGACGAAATTTTCTATAGAAACATAAAATTTCGACGAAATTTTCTATAGAAACATAAAATTTCGACGAAATTTTCTATAGAAACATAAAATTTCGACGAAATTTTCTATAGAAACATAAAATTTCGACGAAATTTTCTATAGAAACATAAAATTTCGACGAAATTTTCTATAGAAACATAAAATTTCGACGAAATTTTCTATAGAAACATAAAATTTCGACGAAATTTTCTATAGAAACATAAAATTTCGACGAAATTTTCTATAGAAACATAAAATTTCGACGAAATTTTCTATAGAAACATAAAATTTCGACGAAATTTTCTATAGAAACATAAAATTTCGACGAAATTTTCTATAGAAACATAAAATTTCGACGAAATTTTCTATAGAAACATAAAATTTCGAGGAAATTATCTATAGAAACATAAAATTACGAGGAAATTTTCGATAGAAACATAAAATTTCGACGATATTTTCTGTAGAAACATAAAATTTCGACGATATTTTCTGTAGAAACCAAAATTTTCGACGAAATTATCTGTAGAAACATAAAATTTAGACGAATTTGAAAAAAAAACTTTTTATTTCTATCACAACGTAAAGAAGTGAAACCCATTCCCGGGTTATATCAATATTACGCCTGCAGGGGAACAGAAAATTCCACGTGAATATGTTCCCCTTTTATTCGTGATATATGCACATAAAATTTCGACAAAAGTTTTAATAAGTTATAAATTAGATCCGACTATCTTAAAACACAAGCTCACCAATTTCATGGCATGTAAAATGTTAAATTTTGCAAACTGGCTTCGACATAAACGAAGAAAATAATTAATTTCGGAAAAAAACATTGATGGAGGCTCCATTATGACGTAACAAGTAACTAAATACATTAAACGAAAGTTATCAAACGCACCTTCAGGCAAAATGTCTGCAAACTAATGAAGATTTTCCCTTGAGTGTAACGTCTATGTCTGCGTATTTTGGTTGTTGTGTCTATTGAGTTGTCGTCATTTACGAGCTGTTATTGTCAACAGCAACGTGAAACAAGATGGATTTAGAAATAGATTTTGTCTGTCTGTCGGTGTTTTTTTGACTTTCAAATTTCATTTCGAACGCAAAAAATGACAGAAAATCCACCAGTTCCATTCCAACGGAAAAGCAGAAATATTTATAATAAAATCTTCTATAATTCAATTCGGAAATTTTTTATTCCACTGGGACAATTGTTTAAGTTCAGATCGACTGGCATTGTTACAGGAAGCGTTTTTTCTCCGAATCAATTAAAGGCAAATTTCAGTTGCATTTGGACATTTTTAACTTTAAATGAAAATTGACATTTTCACAATTTTTATAGAAAATTCCAATACCAATCCAATTGGAAATGGTGTTGTTTGGAGAAAAAGTTGTCGCAAAGTAAGTTAACATACAGGGTGAGTCTAACTGGTGACACGACTTTCCATCAACAGACATAACAAATTTCGACGAAAATTCTATAAACATAAAAATGTGATATTTTAATAAAAATAAAATTTCGATAATATATTTAATATACACAAAACTTCAACGAAATTTTGAATAAATTTAAAAAAAAATCGAAAAAATTCTAGACATAAAATTTTGACGAAATTTCCTATAGACGTAAAATTTGGACGAAATTTTCTATAGACATACAATTTTTGTCTATGGACATAAAATATCGAAGAAATTTTGAATAAACACAATTTTTACCCGAAATTTTTTAAAAACATTAAATTTAAATAAACAAAAATTTTTGATGAAAATTTCTATAAACATACAATTTCGACGAAATTCTCAAAAAACTCAAAATTTCGATCAAATTTTGGAAGCAATTTTCTATAAAATGTTGACAACATTTTCTAGAGACACATTATTTTGACGATATTCTCAATAGACATAAAATTTGGACGATATTCTCAATAAACATAAAATTTTCTATAGATAACACTGTGCAACATTTTTGAAGTCATTTCAAAATAACCATATACGGACACCGCTACATGATAAAAGACCAAAAAAAAAAGACCCGTGTTTTTTTTTCCCCCAAAGTCATGCACTTTTTTTTTATGGGCCCCCAGAGATTTGAGGCCTCGGTGTAATTTTTGGAAAAAAGAGATCATATTCTCAGGCTCATATCTTGCCGTTCTTACCGTTCGGAATTTTGATTTACTCTCTGAGGCAAAGTTCTAGCTCTTGTCATAAAGAACAAAAATTGTGAACATATAAAATCAAAAAAAACGTCATCTTCAAGGTCAAAATCGCAAAAAACTTAAAAAAATTCGATTTTTTTAACCTTTTTTCCCCTGTTCAGGTCCATAGGTAGCAAACCGTTGAAAATTCAGGGAAACAATCAACTACAATTTTTGTTCTTTATGACAAGAGCTAGAACTTTGCCTCAGAGAGTAAATCAAAATTCCGAACGGTTTGCAAGATATGAGCCTGAGAATATGATCACTTTTTTCCAAAAATTACACCGAGGCCTCAAATCTCTGGGGGCCCATAAAAAAAAAAGTGCATGACTTTGGGGAAAAAAAAAAAACACGGGTCTTTTTTTTTTGGTCTTTTATCATGTAGCGGTGTCCGTATATGGTTATTTTTTTTCGTGTTGCACTGTGTAATTCGACGAAATTTTCTTTAGATAAATCGACCAAATTTTCTTTAGATAAATCGACGAAATTTTCCAATCCTAAAATTTCGACGAAATTTCCCAGACCTAAAATTTCGACGATATTTCCCAGACCTAAAATTTCGACGAAATTTCCCAGACCTAAAATTTCGACGAAATTTCATAACTCCAGTAATGTTTTCGTTCACGTAATGTTATCGCTCAAGTTTTCAAATTACTTTTTTTGAAAAGATACCAGTATTTGGATCACCCTTTACACATTCGCATGTACCACCACCTTCATGTGAATAAAAGAAATGGAAACGCATCATTCGTTTAGTTACTTTTATCTTTTTTAGCTTTTTTTTCTGTAAACATTTCCATAGATTTTCACATACTTACGAGTTTCCCGTACTGGTGGTGGGGCAACCAGTACTGCCAGCCAGCCAGTCAGCCCGTCATTGCAAAAGTATGTTTTTTTTCGTTCACATGCCAACAACATTCCGTTTCCATTGTTTGTTTATGGAAAAAGATAAAATTTTTCCTTGAGACTTCTTTGCACAGACGAGTACACAGCCAGACATACGTATATGAGTTGGGTATGTATACATACATATGCTCGCATGTATGTATGTGCAATTTCACCAGTTACAGTTTTCCACCCGTTGCGTTTTTATGGCCGAAATGCTGAGTGATTGTTTACATAAATTTCGTTGCAAAATATCTTTTTTGTTTGTTTGTAATTCTCACACGAAAACATCCACATAAACATGAGAGGAGTATCTGGTTTTTGGTGTGGGGTGGAGTGGAGTGGTGGACTTTCTCACACACAACAAAAAATATTAGAAAATTTCATGTTGGGGGGAGGAGTGATACAGATTGTACGTAATTCGCCGTCTTGTTATTTTCAAATATTTCAAAAATATCGTTTATTTTTATTGCCAACCGAGAAGAGAATCAAATCAACAAATCGTTTAGACGAAGGAGAACACACACAATTTCGAAAGCGCCTCCTTTTTTAAAACACAACACATGTATGTATGTATATGCTATGCATTTTAAATACTTTATTTAAATTGCCATAACATTTTTAATATTGAATACAGTACGCATGTACTACATATTTAAAAAGGGCAACTTTTCATATAAAGTTTAGTTTTTGATATATGTATACATAAAATCAATATGTCTCAGTCCAGTGATAGTCAATAATCGTATACGAAAAATGTCTCGCTCACATCTGAAAAATGTCACACACTCTCACATCACCGAAGAAAGTTTCTTATACAAATACACTTAAGCTGATATCTACTCAATAGATGAAAATTTTCGACCAAATATTTAATAAATACAATTTTTTGACAAAATTTTCTATAGACATAAAATTTGGACGAAATTTTCTATGCACATAAAGTTTCGAAGAAATTTTCTATAGACCTAAAATTTCGACAATATATTCAATAAAAACAAAATTTCGACGAAATTTTGAATAAATACAATTTTTTCCCCTGAAATAAACATAAAATTTCGACAAAATTCTCTATAAACATAAAATTTCGACGAAATTCTCTATAAACATAAAATTTCGACGAAATTCTCTATAAACATAAAATTTCGATAAAATTCTCTATAAACATAAAATTTCGACGAAATTTTTAATAAACAGAAATTTTTGATGAAAATTTCTTTAAACATACAATTTCGACGAAATTCTCAAAAAACTTGAAATTTTGATCAAATTTTGGAAAAAAATTTCTATAAAATTTTGGAAAAAATATTCTATAAAATTTTGAAAATTCTTAAAAAACATAAAATTTCGACGAGTTTTTCTAAAAATATTAAATTTTTACGACATTTTCTAGAAACATAAATTTTTACGACATTTTCTAGAAACATAAATTTTGACGACATTTTCTAGAAACATAAATTTTGACGACATTTTCTAGAAACATAAAATTTCGACGAAATTTTCTAGAAACATAAAATTTCGATGAATTTTCTAGAAATACAAAATTTCGATGAAATTTTCTAGAAATACAAAATTTCGATGAAATTTTCTAGAAATACAAAATTTCGATGATATTTTCTAGAAATACAAAATTTCGATGAAATTTTCTAGAAATACAAAATTTCGATGAAATTTTCTAGAAATACAAAATTTCGATGAAATTTTCTAGAAATACAAAATTTCGATGAAATTTTTGAGATAAACATAAAATTCAAGGAAACCAGATATCTGGACCAAATTTTTTTGTATTATTGTTGTTTTTTATGCTACAGTGGTGCCCACGATCATCACACCAAAGCTTATTTTGTCGTTGTAGATTATGTCTCGCCAAGAAGCTTCTAATTTAATGCGTTAATTTTGAGAGTTGGTATCAAAAGAAAAAAAATTGTCTGTAATTAATTTTTTTAATCTTTGGTGTTATGACTTTCATAAGGCCACTAATACAATTTTGTTTTGACGCCGGCTTCGTTGAAATTTTCTGGAAATACAAAATTTCGATGAAATTTTTTAGAAATACAAAATTTCGATGAAATTTTCTAGAAATACAAAATTTCGATGAAATTTTCTAGAAATACAAAATTTCGATGAAATTTTCTAGAAATACAAAATTTCGATGAAATTTTCTAGAAATACAAAATTTCGATGAAATTTTCTAGAAATACAAAATTTCGATGAAATTTTCTAGAAATACAAAGTTTCGATGAAATTTTCTAGAAATACAAAATTTCGATGAAATTTTCTAGAAATACAAAATTTCGATGAAATTTTCTAGAAATACAAAATTTCGATGAAATTTTCTAGAAATACAAAATTTCGATGAAATTTTCTAGAAATACAAAATTTCGATGAAATTTTCTAGAAATACAAAATTTCGATGAAATTTTCTAGAAATACAAAATTTCGATGAAATGTTGGAGATAAACATAAAATTCAAGGAAACCAGATATCTGGACCAAATTTTTTGTATTATTGTTGTTTTTTTATGCTACAGTGGTGCCCACGATTATCACACCAAAGCTTATTTTGTCGTTGTAGATTATGTCTCGCCAAGAAGCTTCTAATTTAGATGCGTTAATTTTGAGAGTTGGAACCAAAAGAAAAAAAATGTCTGTATTTATATTTGTTGAGTCTTTGGTGTTATGACTTTCATAAGGCCACTAATTCAATTTGGTTTTGACGCCGGCTTCGAACAAAAAGGACGCTGTTTGTGTCGGCTCAATTCAATAAAATAAAAAAATACTGAACATTGTCAAAATTCTAATTTGCTAATATTGGGTTCTGCTGAAGACTTCAGCACAACCTTTGGTCTTAAACCAAAATAAATGACAACACATACAACATAACAGAACAACAATACATACAAACAACATTGTCAATATTTTCAATGTGTTGAAAAATTATTTATCTTTGGAAATTCACCCGCTCTAAATATTCTAATATTCTAAAAATTTAGATAAATTCTTTCTTCTGTTTTTAACAAAAAAATCAGGAAAATGCATTTTGAACACATGCAAATTTAAAAACATGAATCCACGAATAAACAGCGCTTTGAAACATTCGTGGAAGTCATCGCAGCGCTGATCATTTCTGTTTTTTCCTTTTTGCTCTCTGCGCTCGTTTCAACAATAAAGAAATCGTCGTTTAATATGTTTTCTACTAAATACACAACAAATATTGAAACAAGTGAAATTTAAATATGCCTAACTGGAATTTGGAAACATTTTCCATGAAAGAATCTTAATTTAATTTCGATAAAAAAGGGTAAATCGGGAAACAAAACCCACGTTGTTCCCCCTCGAAAAGAAAAAAAAAACATTTTATTTTCATTAGCCATACATCATTCGCATATATTATTCTACGTTTTCTCTTATGTATATTTTCTGTTTTAGAAAAAAAAATCAAACACACACAATTTACATAATACGAAATACGAAGATACACATAATAACAAAAATAATATGAAAAACAAAAACCATACCTACATGTGTAGATGATGTAGATACATGTGTATCGACACAAACACACATACTCGTACATATGAATATCTGGTAGCACTTTTGTTGACGTAAAAATTGTTAAACAATTACAAAACGAAGAAAAGCACAGAAAACGAAAACAACACTAAATGAATGTCTGTCGAGAAGCAGCAGTAGTATGAGGGCCAAAAGGAGAAAAAACAAAAACAAGCCGACGAAACGAAATGAACAACAAACCAACCACATTTGTTTGTTTGGTTATTTGGTAGCATCACGAAAGAAATTCATTCATTCACTTTTTTCTTTTGTTTAAATTAGTTTTTTTTTTGCTCCTTCTTCACTATTTATTTATTTATTTATATTTTCCCTTTCTTTTCGTGTGTCTTTCGCAAGAAAAGTGTGGCGGAGAACGAGACAAGACAAGACGAGGCGAGACATCTCTCTGCTACCAAGACATACAGACATATGTTCATACATATAAATATGTCACATACATGTCATGTTGGGACAATGTTTTCATTGTATTTTCTTCTTCGTCTTCTTCGTATACTTTAATTTATTATTTATGCATTACATTCTGGTAAATTGTTGTATGGTCTTTGTAATTGTTATTGTTATTGTCGGTGTCAAAGAGGGTAGTCGAGTAGTTGTTGTTGAGGTGAAGAAGGAGTTTGAAGTTTTCTCTTAGGACAACGTGTATCATGTTCTTATTTACGAATCTTATATGTTCACATAGGAACAAGTAAAAATCTTATGGCATAGTGTATTCTTCTAGGAGAATTTATTGATTTATAAAAAATTAGCAAAATTACTTGCAAAAATGTTTTCCCCGGCTAGAGGCTATAATACAAAATTTAAAGATTTGAAATATTACTAAGAATATACCCAAAATTACCAAAAAGAAAAAAAAAATGGGATTTTCACAACTTACACTGTATTTTCGTTATTTATGGATAGTGGGTGGTCGAACTCTGCACATAAGTTTAAAACATAATCCGTTACAAATGTGCATATTTACAATAGAGAAAAGCTAGTGTTTTTTTCTACTTAACCTTGAAATCGATGTTTTTCACAAATGTCAAAGTTCAGCGCAGGCTGTGACCGCCACTGAAGCCGTTTGGATGTAAATACTCGAATATACATGTTCTACATTATCTTAGCTTTCGAAAAAACATTAAAATGTTATATATTACAGTGCACATTATTCCGTTCTAGCCGAAAAGATGATGATACATTTTCTCCAAAAAGCTGAAAAATTGTGAAATTTTCATAAATTTTGAATTTAACCCGCCCTCCATATGATGACACCTGTTTAGTGTGAAACATATGAACAAATTTTTTTTTGCATAGAAGAGATTTTTTTTTAAATTTCAGTTCATCTATTGGTCTATTAGCTTTAACAAAACATATCTTTTGGACTAAATCGACCATCACTTAGCTTTTCTATAGTGTAAAAACAGAAAAAAGTCGGGGAAAAATTAATAAAAAGTTGATTCTTTTTGTCGCAATCAATTTTGTCAACACGATAAATAATTCCTTTTTCCGAGACACCCCGGTTCGTACCCCACTGGTACCGCAGAATTTAAGCTCCTCGACATTTCGACTATTTCTATATGAAATGTCATCAAATTCTGTTAAGCCGTTTAAGAATTTCATAATTATTTCCAGTTTTTTTTTTTTCAAATTCCCCACTGTGCACTGCTCCGTTTCATGTACAAAAATCAGAAAACTGACATGTTTTGAATTTATTTTTTTTTTGATGCCGTTTTAAAGGTAATAGTTCAACTAAGAAAAATTCGCAAAGATTTTTTTCAAAGAAATTTTTTTGGGGTTCCAGAGATTTGGAAGTTTCGTTCTTGATTAATAGAAGGAAAATATTGTTCAAAAATATATTTTAAGACGAAATTGTATATTCTTATATTTTCTGAATAGATGAGGTTTGGTGCGAATTTTTTTCTAAATCTTAAAAATATAATTTTTAATTAATTTTTATATATTTAAGTTTTAAAGATGAATTTTTGAAAAATTCCCAATTTTTGATGATCAAGAAAAAAACATCATAAAATTCGGTGTTATTTTTAGTATCATTTCATACAAAAAAAATCATATCATTTGGTACAGAAAAAAAGTGTAACCCATCGAAGGGGTGACTTAAGACCCTAAGTATGTTTGGATCAAAATGGCCGTTTCATGACTTTTCAAGTTGTTTGAACTATTTCCGTCCGTCTGGCTTTTGTACACGATAACTCTCGCAATGACCTCGAAATGCCTCCCACACAAATAGCCCATATTCAATGTAAAATAAAAACCCGTATAACTTTCAAACGGATATTCGGAATCAGCTACATTTTGGTGGTTATTAAAGTTTTCGCAATCACTTTAAGTGTACAAAATATGATATTTGAAAATGTTTTTCTAAACACATTAAACCAGTAAAATATTTATGTTTTTTGCCACGCCCCTTCTAGTACCTCCTACACGATTTTCCTTAAACTATGTAAACTTAAATCCTTCTATACCGGTATCTGAAATCCATTTCTAGCATAAATAGTTCGACTCTAAATAATATAAGAGCTTTTAAAAATTCCAGACAAATGCTTGAAATTTTGATTCTGAGAGTTCGAGTATATATATACATAAGTCGGTTTGAACGACTGAAACTGACTTACCTGTTTTTTTTCTAAATCTAAAAAATATTATTTTTAATTAATTTTTATATATTTAAATTTGAAAAATGAATTTTTGAAAATTTCCAATTTTTGATGGTCAAGAAAAAAACATCATGATTAATTATTTAAATTACTTTTAAAAGTGACTACAATTTATTTTTTTAGTAATCAAGTTTCATTGTATTCTAAAACACTATTTATGTCCATTGCTATTTATGTCCATTGCTATTTATGTCCTGTGCATCGTGGAGGTAACGTATGATTTATATTATATCGAATACTTATAACAATCATACGTCACCGGGAGCAATTTTTAGAATTACACTGAAAAAATGTTTATTGCCATTACTCAACTTATATTGTATTTTTCTTTTAACTTTTCTTATTAAAATATGTGAAAATTGCACATATATGAAAAACTTTGAAATTAGTATATTTATTTATGTCGTTTAACGCAATTAATAAGAACCGCGAGAGTACATTTTTTTCAGACTAAATAAAAAATTTAAATAGAAATATTTATTTATTCTATTTAAAGTTTTAGATAAAATAAATAATTCAGCACTAATCTCAAGTCTAATGAGGGCTATATATGATCGTGTTGAAATTATTATTTAAAATTATAATTTTTCATAATACTTCTGTCATAAAGCATTAAGCTAGTAATCCAAGAACAAAACGAAACGTGCAACAGAGATATTCAAATGAGAAAAAATGCACTTGCTAGAATTTGCATTAGAATATTTCAAAATTCATGAACAAAAGTATACAGACAGTCTTCTGGGGAAACCAAATATGATTATTCTTAAATCAAGTCGTAATTTAAAATTAAGATACAAAGAACGCAATTTCTCTAATTTTTCAAATTATCATTGAATCAATAAATATTGTTAGATAAACACATTTCGGTGGATCATGCAACCGTCTTCTTTAACACATTGAGAATCACACAATTTTGGCTGAAGCGATTTTTGTATTGTGTTCTTGGCCCGATGGCTTCAAATGTAATTTTAGATAAGAATGTTTTCTTATAAATATGTTAAAGAAAAACATTTTTGTTTCTAAATTGACTTTACTTTATTAACGCTGCAGAAAAAAATATCGGAAAATAATATTTGAATTATCGTTACCGATGTAATTCAACTACTGTTATTGTTGCCTTTGCCGAAATAATTCGTTTTCAAATACCGTTATCGTTACCGAAACAAATAGTTTTGAAATACCGATATCGTTACCGTTACCGAAATATATATTTTTCTATATATAATATATTTTTTCCGTTATCGTAACGTTTTTCGTTTCAATATCCAATCTTGTTTATAACTAATACATCGCATTCGTATTCAATTGGCTAGCGATTACAGCAAATACAAATTACAATTGGTTACCGATTACCCCCTCACATTTTTTTAAATCATGCCATCATCTAGTGTCTTTGAATTACATTCTGCGGCGAAATATTCTTTGTTCAATATATACATTTTCGGCATAAATTCATTTCAAATTTATCGCTCACTCGCATATGACATAATAAATAATCAAACTCTGAGGAGGTCTTATCTTTTTAATTTACTTCCCACAGCTGCCACATAATCGACTCGACCCAAAAAACCCTCTACCATCCTCCCCACCCCTGCTTGGAATTTATTTTCATTTGCAACTGAACGATTATTTCTACGATCAGAATTGTTGGAATTGTCCATTCCATTCATTTAAGCATATATTTTATAGATTATTTTCAGTCGGTTTTATCTTTTGTATACGATTTCATTTCTTTTTTTCTGATTGAATCATCAACAGTGTGTGTGCTATATTCGCATTCATTTTAATAAAAAAAAAATAAAATAAATTCGGCCACGATGTTTGACGTTGGCGCTAGCAGTCCAGCCCAGTCCAGTCCAATATTTTCTTCATAGATATCGTCGTGATATCGTCAAAAACAAATAAACATAAATAATTTGCAGGCTGTGCTGTTTTTTGTAAATAAACAAATCCATATATACATATATGTATGTATGTTTGTATGTATACCGGCAACATGTTCACGCTTTTATAGAGATAAATAGAAATATGTTTATAAATAGCCGAAAAACAGAGTTTTATATTTGGATTTAAATATTTTATTAGTGGTACGTGCACATACATACATCCATCCACATATTAATTCACCAATTGATTTGAGGCGGTTGATGACATTAATGCGCCTGCTCATCACCATTGTCAGTCAGCCATCGTCAACGTCATCGTCTGCCTTTCAATATCATTGAACGAAGTTCATACACATGCCTCCTTTGCAACCCACACGATTGAAATCGAAATAATCATTTCGATTTGATTTTCTTCTTCTTCTATCCGTCTCCAATATTTTCGCTTATTCGTATATGTTCTATAAATTTTTTATTGCTCCCTTTTTATCCGGATCATGCATTTTCTTTTTTTCAGTCGCTTTGTTGAAAGGGACATTGTCGTCGTCGCATTAACTGTCGTCATTTTAACGATTGAATATTTATGATGCCCCAAGGCGCTTAGAGCGACTGAAAAAAAGGTCAGCATCATCACATTTCGCATTGAGATTTGAATGAAAAAAGAAAAGAAAAAATTTAGTGGACTTTAAATAAATTATGAACTCTTATGTTTAGCAGATTAAGTCAATTCTCAGACCACCGCGTCATATCAGATGTAAAGCATTTGTTAGACAACTGCGACATATATTTTCGAAAAAACAAAAAATAATAATAAGCGAATGCTTTTCTGTAAATTGTAAAGAGTGATTTTTTTGAGGTTAGGATTTTCATGCATTAGTATTTGACAGATCACGTGGGATTTCAGACATGGTGTCAAAGAGAAAGATGCTCAGTATGCTTTGACATTTCATCATGAATAACGAGCAACGCTTGCAAATCATTGAATTTTATTATCAAAATGCGTGCTCTGTTAAGAAAGTTCAGAAAGAAAGAAATTGTGTTCAGCGACGAAGCTCATTTTTGGCTCAATGGGTACGTAAATAGGCAGAATTGTCGATTTTGGAGTGAATATCAGCCAGAAGCATTGCAAGAGCTACCAATGCAACCAGAAAAAGTCACAGTTTGGTGCGGTTTATGGGCTGGTGGCATCATTGGACCGTACTTCTTCAAAGATGATGCGAATCGTAACGTAACTGTGAATGGTGAGCGCTACCGTGAGATGATATCCAACTTTTTTTTGCCCAAAATGGAAGAACTGAACTTGGTTGACATGTGGTTTCAACAAGATGGCGCTACATGCCACACAGCTCGCGATTCTATGGCCATTTTGAGGGAAAACTTCGGAGAACAATTCATCTCAAGAAATGGACCGGTAAGTTGGCCACCAAGATCATGCGATTTGACGCCTTTAGACTATTTTTTGTGGGGCTACGTCAAGTCTAAAGTCTACAGAAATAAGCCAGCAACTATTCCAGCTTTGGAAGACAACATTTCCGAAGAAATTCGGGCTATTCCGGCCGAAATGCTCGAAAAAGTTGCCCAAAATTGGACTTTCCGAATGGACCACCTAAGACGCAGCCGCGGTCAACATTTAAATGAAATTATCTTCAAAAAGTAAATGTCATGGACCAATCTAACGTTTCAAATAAAGAACCGATGAGATTTTGCAAATTTTATGCGTTTATTTTAAAAAAAAAGTTATCAAGCTCCTAAAAAATCACCCTTTATATTAGAACAAAGCTATATTTTTTAGTGGAAAAATTCTATATTAAAAATTGAATTGTATTCGGATAGAAAGTGGAGTGTATCATATAGACAGACGGCCCCGCCCGACATTAGCCTTTCCTTACTTGGTTTTTAGTTTTGTTTTTGGAAAGAATACCAATATGGGTTCTCAAAAATAAGGAAAAAATTGATCAACATGTTATCGATATCTCGTTTAGTTATCGAGTTAAAGTTTGGAAAAAATAAAAATAATAATTTTTTGTAAAATGAGGTCAAAGTAAGAAGGGAAAAAATAAAATAAAAATATCGATATCTTCCTTAGTTATCGAAAAATCTAAATTAATTTACAAAGAATATTTTTTATTATTTTTTAGATTATTTATATGAAATAGATTATTTAAATGGAAAAATCGAATTTTTTATGTAAAATGAAATCAAAATAAAAAAACGGAAAAAAATAAAATTTTTCGATATCTTCTTAGTTATAGATAGAAAAATCAAAATTAAAAATATCGATTTTTTTTTATTATTTTTAGCTCACTGAAATGAAAAAAGCAAAAAAATCTGTTAAAATTTCGATAACTTAAAAAACTGACTGATTAAAACAATTTTTTAGTTATCGATATATTGTACAATATGCCAAAAATGATTAGCCCAAAAACAAAGATCAGTATTCAGCGGTCCATGCAATTGGAGTAACACTGTTATTGCTGAACATGTGGTAAAATCGCTCGATTGGTTTTAAGTGTGCGCAATAATTCTTTTATTTTTATTATTTAATTTCTTAAAATAAATTTTTAATTTTGCTTTAAAGAAAAATACACATATTTTTATCAAATTTTCCCAATCGATAACTATGGAAGTTATCGATTACTAAGGCAGTTATCAAAAACTAAAACGTTATCGTATTTGTTTCAGACTTTTTTCTTCTAATTTTCGATTTGAGTCCATTGAAGCGTTATTTTTATTCCAATTTTATCGTCCGATAACTCGGTAACTAAGCGAGATATCGTTAATATGCCAACGATTTTTTTTATTTTATTCAAAAATATAGTCAGATATTGGGGCTTGTATATTGGATTCAAATTTACTGTTAAATTTAATTCGAATCGAAATTTTTTTGGAAATTATGTCCCACTCTGTGTTTGAGGCAACAGAATGACATTGGTTACGTTGACTTGTCCCACTTTCCCCTGACCCTTCCTTAGTTATCTAAAAATCAAAATTTATATTAAAAAATATTATCTTAATTCATCTGAATGAAAAACGCAAATCAAATCAATTAAAATTTCGGTAATTTTAGAGTTATCGAAACAAATATATTAAAAAATTTCTTAAATATCTCGATTTTTAGAATTGCGTGCAATAATTATTTATTTATTAATATTTTAATTTGGCTTTAAATAAATATACTCATATTTTTTTATCGAATTTTCACAATCGATAACTATGGACGTATCGATTACTAAGGCAGTTATCGATAACTAAAAATTTATCGAATTTGTTTAAGATTTTTTCTCCTAATTTTCGATGTTGAGACCATTGAAGTGTTATGCATATATTTTTTTTCGTTCGATTAATCGATATCTAAGCGAGATATCGATTACATGCCGACCATTTTTATTTTGGGGTTCTCCGTCCAAAAATATAGTCAGATCTTGTGGCTTTGGATAGCACACTCTCCCCTTTCTTATCCCATTATAAACATCCCATTGAAAAAAATCGCTGCAAAATTTAATTCAAATCGAATTTTTATGGAGATTTCGTCCCACCTAAAATACGCTCTCGTGTCTGAGGCAACAAAATGACATTGGTTACGTTGACCTGTCCCACTTTTCCTCGTCTACGTGACTATTTGATATCACTGACGGCGTAACGCATATTTGGGGTGCGGTGGGGTTGGTTTTGTATCAGTAATTTTTGGTCTAAATTTACTACTACCAATGACAACTACGAAAAAACAAACACAAACAACAAGCAAACGATGATATACGGTGTATACGTCACGACAGGTTTCAGGATTTACCCTGACCCTCGATGTTGTTACGCTATTTTCATATCCTTGAAGCGACCGACGAAAAAAAGTGGAAAGAACTCGATAAGACGCTCACAAGCACGCACTCAAAATCGTAAACATATGTATGCGCATATGTGTGCACATACATAAATACCTATGTACATACAGATGTATGTACACATGTCAATATGCAAATGCTAACGTTATTAGTTTCAATTTCCATGTGTAACCGACCCCCGGTATTATTGACCCTGTCCTCTACATGGACATTAGATAATTTGTTGCTGTGGCGTTGCCTTTGTCGGTTTCTTTTTCTAGGCCAAATTAAGTCGATACTCGTCGCATAGTTATTGTTTTTGTTGTTGTTTTAAAGGTAACGACTTTGTGGGGTGTTGTTGTTTTTGCTTGGCTTTGGGGGAGTGGTGGTAGTAACACCGTTTGCGGTATTAAACAAAAAGCACACATACTGAGAGGCATTTTTGAGAGATTGTCCCTCGCTCTCTCCCGGTGTTTCAAGTAGTTCTTTGGTGGGTGGTGGTGGTGTGTGTGCCTTGAAATGTGAAAGTGATTAACAACACAAAGTAACAAAATGTTATGTAGTGCGTTGAGGAATTTTAATACATTTTTCCTGCTGCCGCCTTGTTTCAGGATGTCAATAAAAGTGGGTCAAGGACTGTCAAATGATGTCATTCATTCATTTTAGAGGACACTAGAGAAGAGGTCCTTCGATTTTTTATCCTTTATTTACACGACACATTAAAAAAGTAAATCAATATGATTTTGGGAAAACCTCGCATCGCAACGGCAGGACGATATCGATGAATTACACTAGTTTACACATATTTTATCGAAGTACACCCCTTCGTACACCCCTTTGGTTCCCCAAACACGAAATCAATATTTTATGGAAACATTTTTTAATTAAAAATTTTATTGAAAATAAAATCAAATACTTTTTATGAGAAAAACAATTTAACTAATAAAATCAGAAGCGTGAAATATAAATTATTTTGAACAGATACTCTTCTTTTTCATTTGCGTGTCTCTAAAATAAATAAGATAAATAAAATAAATATAATAAATATAATAAATATAATAAATAAAATAAACAAAATAAATAAAATAAATAAAATAAATAAAATAAATAAAATAAATAAAATAAATAAAATAAATAAAATAAATAAAATAAATAAAATAAATAAAATAAATAAAATAAATAAAATAAATAAAATAAATAAAATAAATAAAATAAATAAAATAAATAAAATAAATAAAATAAATAAAATAAATAAAATAAATAAAATAAATAAAATAAATAAAATAAATAAAATAAATAAAATAAATAAAATAAATAAAATAAATAAAATAAATAAAATAAATAAAATAAATAAAATAAATAAAATAAATAAAATAAATAAAATAAATAAAATAAATAAAATAAATAAAATAAATAAAATAAATAAAATAAATAAAATAAATAAAATAAATAAAATAAATAAAATAAATAAAATAAATAAAATAAATAAAATAAATAAAATAAATAAAATAAATAAAATAAATAAAATAAATAAAATAAATAAAATAAATAAAATAAATAAAATAAATAAAATAAATAAAATAAATAAAATAAATAAAATAAATAAAATAAATAAAATAAATAAAATAAATAAAATAAATAAAATAAATAAAATAAATAAAATAAATAAAATAAATAAAATAAATAAAATAAATAAAATAAATAAAATAAATAAAATAAATAAAATAAATAAAATAAATAAAATAAATAAAATAAATAAAATAAATAAAATAAATAAAATAAATAAAATAAATAAAATAAATAAAATAAATAAAATAAATAAAATAAATAAAATAAATAAAATAAATAAAATAAATAAAATAAATAAAATAAATAAAATAAATAAAATAAATAAAATAAATAAAATAAATAAAATAAATAAAATAAATAAAATAAATAAAATAAATAAAATAAATAAAATAAATAAAATAAATAAAATAAATAAAATAAATAAAATAAATAAAATAAATAAAATAAATAAAATAAATAAAATAAATAAAATAAACAAAATAAACTTTTCTCATGGTGTAGAATATACTCTAAGGTTTGAAAATAATAAAATAAATCTGTATGGGAAAATTCCATTTCGGATTTTTTATTATATAAATGTATTTATTCCTAACATCAAATTAATATGTTTCCCTAAAAATAAATCATGGAGTTTTAGCTCAATTTTCCATGACAGAAGTGTAACGACTTTCGAAAGCCAATAATACGCTTGAATCGTATAATATACGTCTGAAACTATAGGGAAAATGGAGTTTTCCATTTCCTTATCCTGTTCTGCTTTAAAATGACTGCAAAGTTTCAATGGATAACATTTTTCAAAAACTTGTTTTAAGCACTTATTGGCAACCTACGATATCGACGTAAGTGTGAAATTATAAAAGATAACGTATGTTAAAAATACATTAAATTTTGTGGTTCTATCTGTATTAGTTTAGCATTAACAACCACTGCAAATTTGCGCCTTTAATTTATTTAGTTTATTCAGGGGTAAACTTGAAATGGTTGTTAATGCTAAACTAATACAGATAGAATCAGAAAATTTGAAGTATATTTAGTAGATATTCTCCTCTTTAATTTGACACTTATATCGGTATCGTAGGTTGGCAATAAGTATTTAAAAACAATTTTGTTATGTTATTCTTTGTAACTTTGTAGTTCCTTTAAGAGACACCAGAATGATAAATTTGTTTTAAATAATAATAATAGTGAAATTTAAATTATATTTAGCAGATATTCCGCTCTTTGTTTTTGCCACCTCTATCGGTATAGTATGTTGCCAATAAGTATTTAATACTATTTTTTTGAAAAATTTATTCTTTGTAACTTTGTAGTCATTTTAAGGGACAACAGAAAGAGTAAGTGTCAAATTAAATAAGAGAATATCTTTTAAAAATACTTAAAATTTCATGATTTTATCTGTATAAAATTAACTTTAACACTTGGTTTGAGGAAATATTGAGTAAAAAATGCTTTAGTCCTATAAAAGATTTAGTTTTCCCAAATTTTAGCTCTTTATTGAAGTTTTCACTTTGACATAATTTAATGCTCCTCTTGAGAACTGTAGCGAACGTTGATTGATGAATGAAATAATGTTCTACGAAAATCATAATAAATAATCAGCAGAAAATACTAAATTCGACATCAACTTAAAAATAGAACTTTGGAATGATGAATGAAAAATAAATAAACTCTTTAGGAAATACTTAGAAATACTTAAAAACCATTCAAATGGTAATAAATAACATAAAACTACACACACACTGAACTCACTCACTGAAGTATACTGGCTGGCTGACTCTATGTGGACTAATAACACCGCCTACAACACGAAGCACGAACATAATCCATTTTCAAAATATGTAGTTGTAAATCAAAGTAAAATGATTTCCACAAAGTCATTATTGAAATGAAAAGTCCCTAAAGCAGAATAATTCAATTTGGGAAATTGAACTTTTGAACTCGCCTACATGGCCCTTACAAGAGATTAACAAAAAGTATCCATGATTGATTCCGTCCATTGTTCATTGCTCTTTCTTCGTTAAATCATCAGAAATAACATCAAAAGGAAATTTTCTCACCCACAGACTGAATTCACTCATTTTGAGTCAACGAAGAGTACATTTGTTTTGGGATAAAAAATAGACTGATGCTTGAAATAATGTTGTGATAGATTTTCCAATTAAAATGTCCGCTCCCACTCTTCTCTGAAGCAATGTGTGTGGGTTATCATCGCTATGATAAAGTAATTCCATCGAAGATGTAATGTATGACTTAGTAACTTATCATAATGGAAATATTCTCGGAGATCTCTGAACAAAGACGAGTATCGAGTGGGTCGTCAGGTCAGAAAGGAATAATTCACTTCAAAGGCATTATATAGAATATCCGCATCTCAAATTGTGGCATTGCATAGAATATCTTCACCCACTGAATGAATTCACTCACTTTGTTCTGTGATAAAAAATAGACTGATGCATTAAATAATATTGTTGTGATAGATTTTACAATTAAAATATCCGCTTCCACTTCTTCTGAAACATTGTGTGTCGGTTATCATAGCTATGATAAAGTAATTCCATCGAAGAATTAATGTAGGACTTAATAACGTATCATAATGGAAATATGCATAGTGATGGGATAGTTCACTTCGAAGGAATTAGAATATAGAACATCCTCACCTGAAATTGTGAATGTCCTCACCTTTGTGCCAAAAAAGCGGTGTCAAACATAACATCCCGAAAATTTTGGAATTAAACACATGAATTGTTATGGATCTTTTTGAGATTTTATCGCTAAATGGATGTTTAGTTTTATTAAAAATTTATCGATTTTGAGCCTGTAAATATACACTGTTAATTATTTCAGTAATATTTATATTCATTCAAAATAGAATTTAATAAAAAAATTACTGACTCCATAGTTATTATTGCATTTATTATGTAGACGAGAAGCTGTGAAATCTTAACAAATTGTCATTCAAGCTTTGTGATTTAGAAACATCCGATATGATACATCAAATAAATCGCAAATACATCATATCGGAGCCACCTGTTCAACAATATATGGAATTTTGTAAGTAATTTGGGAAAAATGATTTAAAGAATCCCACTTCTGAGCACTTTCAACATTTCTGATTTAAAAACAAATATGAGGAAAAACATTTCCTTTAAAATCGTGAAAAATAGAGAAAATGAAATGAGAAAAGTATATTGTTTTAAATTTTAATATCTAACATTCTGAAACAAAAAAATATTTTTATATGTAAAAAATCTATGGATAAATAGTAGTAGGATAGTGTATGTTCTAAATCAGGAGTATTCCTCTGATAAATAATGGTTATAATACTCTTTGTAGACGCAAAAGTTTTTTAAATCATTCGTAAGATTTGTAGACATCATAATTACCTTTAATGGAACATATGAGCGGATGTGATCCAACCAATATATCCAAAATAAGAGTACACATATTAAAGGTACCTACGACGAAAATTTTAAATTTAGTAAAACAATTGATTTGAACTGGGATATTCACCTGACTCAAGACTATTTTGCATTAATATTTTAGAGAATGCAAATTTATTTACAATTGGCATGGTGACATTTATTACTTGGGTGCACACTACCACTATCATTATTTTCGACCTGTGAAAATCTTCGTTAGTTGGCTTCGCAGCGACTTTTTGAACAACATATCCGTCCTCTATAAGTAAATCATTGTCACAAACGAATGAGAAGCACAACTCACTTTCCGAATATCCGTTTGAAAATCGCACCAAATAATAAAATTAAAAAATATATATCCATAACAATTTTTTGTGATGATTTTATAGTGTAATTTAAAAAATACCACTCCCAATGAATAATTTCAAAACCAAATAGCTTCAATAACAGTTTAGAATAATAAAAAATTACTACTTAAGCCCACTTTTGAATTCATTCATTCATTGATACCACCCTCTATTCTGAAATTGAAAAGGAAGTACTTAAATCTCCATTTGAATTCATTCGTCCCCAGATATCACTCCCACTTCTGAACTCAGCGAATCAGCAACCTCTTCTGAATTCAATGAACCCAATTCTTGCATTCAAAGATACCACTCCCACTTCTGAACTTAGTGAAAAAGCAATTATTGCAGGCCTTTTTAAATGTCCAAATCGCTTCAATAACAGTTTCGAACAATAAAAATTTAATACTTAGCCTACATTTGAATTCATTCATTTGAAGGTAAAACTGAAATTGAAAAGGAAGTACTTAAATCTCAATTTGAATTCATTCGTCCCCAGATATCACTCCCACATCTGAACTCAGCGAATCAGCAACCGCTTCTGAACTCAATGAACCTAATTTTTGCATTCAAAGATACCACTCCCACTTCTGAACTTAGTGAAACAGCAAATTATTGCAAGCCTTTTTAAATGTCAACTGCCAATAGTGAATAATAATCACACGAGAAACTAGTATAACCCGGAAACAGTTTAGTTTGGAAGATCTTGAACCTAATTCATTCATTCAAATATACTACTCCCACTTCTGAATAATACTGAAAAATATTGCAACTATTTTTCAATATCAACGAACAAAAGTGAATGCAGACCGATGAATGACGGCTTTTGAAATTAAATTTTTATGTCCACATCTAAATTCATTAATAAAAGATACCACTGCCACTTCAGAACTCAGCGAAACAGCATATTATTGCAGCTCTGTTCCAATATCAACGAACAAAAGTGGCCGATGCAGGATGATGAATGAATCCTTGTGAAATGGTTATCTCATATACTAATTCATTCATAAAAGAGCCCCCTCCCACTTCTGAACTCAGTGGACCAGCAAAACACAGTAGGTCTTTTTTAAATAACTACGATCAAAACATGTGCAACTAATATAACACGCAACAGTTTAGATTGACCACTTCTGAATTCAATGAATCTAATTCTCGCATTCCAAGATACCACTCCCACTTCTGAACTCAGCGAAACATCAAAATATTGCTGCTCTTTTTCTATATCAACGAATAAACGTGAATTCATGCCGATGTATGAAGACTTGTGTACTAAAATATTTATGCCCACATCCCATTTTCATTCATAAAAGAGAACACTCACACTTCTGAGCTTGGTTAACGAGCGAAAAATAGCAGGTCTGTTTAAATAATCACGATCAAAACATGTGAAACGAATATAACCCTTATACAGTTTAATTTACTAACTTCTGAATTCATTGAATCTAATTCACTCATTCAAAGATAGCCTCCCACTTCTGAATTCATTGATCCTACCTAGATCGGCAATAGACATTTAAATTCTAATGTATCCCAGGACATAAAGAATAATACCTCAAATCCCAACTGATACAAAAACATTTAGTTTTAATTAGGAAAATTGTTGTTCAACACTTTGCCATTGAAAAAAGTCGGACAGCATTTAGGCATAAATACTGGAAAGATTGTTTGCTCTTTGGCATGGGGGCGAGTTGGGTGGGTGGATGTGGGTGTATATTTCCTTAAAAGAGATTAACAAAAATTAACCATTGATTTCGTCTTGCCTACTTCCTTCCTTTCATCCATCCAACCCAACCCAGCCCAACCCATCCATCCTTCTTTCCTTTTCTCCTTCATTATGTGTAAAGGGTCTTACTATTAATGTTGTTTTTATTATTATTATTACTACTCCTACAACCGATGTGATGTGAACTAATCTTCATATCTTATGGCATGACACATATTCGCCATTGTGACACAGTGTCAGTCAAGCCTACTCCGGCCCACACTAAAATAACCCACAAATGTGCCGAACGCCGATGCCGCCGCCTACGCAATCCAACTTGTCCTTTGTGCTTTAGGAAATCCATTTTATCACTTACAATAAACTCACATACATATACATGAGTATTTAGTCCTTTTTCTGTGCCCTTGCCTGCTTACATTTAGTTTCTGCTCTTTCTGTTCAGTTAGTTCAGTTCTGTTTCATTACTTATTTCCTCATTAATACTTAAGAAGGATGGCAATGGCAACAAACATTGTTTGTGGGATGTGTGGAGGTAGGGAGGGGGACAAGTACATTTGTTGTGATGTTTTGACAAAACCTTGGTCAAGAAGGTCCTTTTTCGGTATCCATATCAACATCCAAATCCACTTTCTCCTCGCTCTCTTGCCCTCTCCCTTTCTCTCCTACATAATATTTCATTAAAAGTTGTTTTTTTGTGTGTGTTTGAAACTACAGAAGGCAAATCAGGAGGCTAGGCCAGCCAAGATATTCGATTCAATTATGCGGACGAAATGTGGTCGTGTTTTTTGGTGGATGGACGGATGGATGGATGAATGGATAGAGAGCTCTGCTCTGAATGTTTGAATTGAGTGTAAGTGTTTGTTGGCCGGGAGGAGGTGGGAGATTGTATATGTGTGTGTGTGCTGGTGCGCGTTTAGGCATTGAGCTTGTTTTTGTAGGTGGTGGCTGTGTGTGTGGTGTTGTAGCGAGCACCCCCCCTACCCTAAGGGTTCGGTTTTGTATGGATTCTTTTTCTAGGAAAGCAAATAGCTTTAAGCTTAAATGTGGTAAATGTTTGTTCTTTTCGTTCGTTCACATCGTTATTGCTGTTGTAGCCGTTCTTGC